>OZ024856.1:24885138-24900138 GCA_964017155.1 Oasisia sp. SBJ-2009
TTGTCTGCGGTTTGCGTGCCATGGTTGCGGTTCGGTCTGACAAATAAATATATTCCATTATGTGTTAATATAATTATAATAACGTACAACGCAGGCTACGAATTACAGTACGAAAATTATTGTAAATAATTGTTCATAAACTTACACGGAAAACGGCCATGACTCAAAAACTGTCCATGCAATTTTGTGACGTGTGTTTTGGTGGATTTTTTTGAATAAGCGCTGTTTTCAATTCAAACGTGACCTTCAGCGATGGTGTTTGACCTTGAACTTAAAAATGAAACATCAGAACTGGATTCTACGTACAACAACACTCCTAAAAAGAGGTATCATTCACCATTCTAGGACAAGTGGTTCTAACAGTCGCCATTTTGGATTTATGCAAATTCCCAGAGTTGCCCAAATTCGCCGTTTGGGTAACCAAAGTAAATTTGTTATAAGAATTAAGATCCGATACATGTCTAATTTAGCAAACAAGTTCATGGATTAGAAACATTCACCTGGCTGTCAAATGAACTAATAGTGCAAATGCCAAAACACATTCACAACAGCAACACACCCTTAGTCGAAGTATTTGAATAATTAAAATTTCCTTGTCTTCCCCTTGGTAATTCTCTAGAATACAGGTCGATCATAGGTGGTATAAACCAACATCGTGTTTTTAAAAGCAATGGATTGCCACTGACGTCTTCACAACAAGGATCGGTCTTGTACATAAAATTGTATATTCAAATATACATCAGACATAGAGAGATGATAACAACAAAAAACGACCAAAGTAATCATAAAGTTACTTTCTTCAATTATGACAATATATCAAAATTATTATGACATATTTTTAAATGAGGCTAGTTGACATTTATACAGGCTCACAGAACGTTAACAAGCTTCGTGAGTTGACATTGAGAAGCCATCAATCGAATGGGTGAATTCAGCGCCAAGTGGCATTCCATTGTTCATATTCCGCCGTCGACATCCTCGTCCTGACGCGTGGGCCTAGGGTTTGATATCGATTCCGAGGCATTTCACCAAGCAACTCTGCGTGGAATTAAAATAATGTTCTGGCAAACCACAGCCGCGGAAATAGAACTCACGGCAAGCTTGCAACTTTGCGTTGAAGTACCACAATTTGTGTGAACGGTACGAGGGAGTGGTACCGCAAGACATCGGGGGCAGCTTTCGGTTGCAGAAAGGATCAATCAGGTCATTGTCGCCAGCCGCTGCTGTAGTGTGGAACCAGCAGAGTAATGTTACACCGTATGACCTACTAGGCCAAAGTGGGTATTAATGTGGATTCATTGATATTAATTTCATGTGAATGTTGGACAATAGGTGACACGTAATAAGAAACCTTAGAAGCCACTAAACTGGAGGAATACTGAGATTGCCATGGACTGGAAGAAAAACAATGAATCCAACGTTAGGACAGGCAAGTCAAATAGACATGTTATCAACACAGTTACGACAGCGGCGAGTTGCACAAGATACACAGGATGCCCACACATTCACCACACACACTCACATATACGTGCGCACGCACGCACGCACGCACGCACGCACGCACGCACACGCACACGCACACGCACACGAACACGAACACGCACACGCACACGCACACGCACACGCACACGCACACGCACACGCACATGTCCACGCACACGCATTCATTTAAATATTAAAGGTAATCGTAGAAGCAGCAAAACATGGCCAGCCAATAAAAATAAACACGTAATAAAAACAAAACTGAAATATAGTATACCGAATAAATAATCAGGTATTGGTTTAAATGATATCATTGAACCTAGATAGCATAAGAGTAATTTATAGTTGCGTCTTCAACCCATTTTGATATTAATATAATTACTATCGTAGCCATGTATCAATCAGTCGTGCGCGTTGAACTAACTGTGCGTAATTGTCAGGTAAAGTGGGTGATACACGTACGTATGCAGGTGTTGCAGTACCTCGGATATTGCAATACTTCAGTTTGATGCCCCTGCCTTGCAGAGTTGTAAACCACTGCCTTGTGGTACCGGTTCTTGGCAGAACCGAAGGCTGAGGGAGCACACCCTAATCAGAAACCTTGTCACTGTGGCAGCTTCAAGAGAGGTTGACGTATGGAACTCCCAACATCTCTCGACCAGCCACTGCATGCACAAATAGTTTGCGCCTGTCTTGAAATGTTCTTGCCGGTGTGACACCTCTATTTGCTCCCCGCGAGAGAGCCGCTAGTAAATTGCAAAAGCCAGTGGCACTTCAACACGTTTTGCTGGCAGCTTCCATGAAATATAAAACTGCACGAATCACCGTACCGGATCAACCGTCGCCCGGGTTACCAAGGACCGCGCTGCTCGACCCCATCTTCCGTCGACAGTGGAAAATCAACTAGGAAGAAGAAGACAACTACTGAAAATTGGGCAATGGAACGCCAGGACTCTCCTCGACCGAGAAGAAGCTGACCGACCAGAAAGACGTACTGCACAAGTAGCAATGGAATTGGCCAAATACAACATCGACATCGCAGCTTTGTGTGAAACAAAGGTTCTCAGAGTCTGGTAATCTCAACGACTGGGAATAGTCTTTCTTCTGGAGTCGCAAACCCGAAGGGGGAAAAGGGAGGCCGGAGTGGGCTTTCCTATCGAAAAAAGGATATCGTCATAAAGCTGACAGAAATGCCACGGCCAGTAAGCGACAGAAACATGACGATGAGATTAGCTCTGAGCATGGACAACTTTGCTACAGTTATCAGCGTGTACGCTCCAACATATGAAAACAAGGAGGCCTTCTATAACCAGCTGGCAAATGTGCTCAGTGGCATCCCTCGTACAGATAAGCTACTGCTGATAGGAGACTCCAATGAGAGGATAAGAAGAACCAATGACAAGTGGCCCTTGGTCATGGACAAACATGGGATTGGGAAATGCAACTGGCGAGCTTCTACTGGCTTTGTGCTTTGAGTTAGAACTGATAGTGACGAACACCATGATCAAGTAGAAGGATGAACGCAAGACCACTTGGATGCATCCTCGTTCCAGAAACTGGCATATAATCGACTCCGACATCACGAGGTGTCGGGATAAGATGGACATCCACAGTACCCGAGCCATGTGTGGAGCTAACTGCTGGACCGACCATCAGATGTTGAGATCAAAAGTGGCTTTCAGAATACGACAAAAGCACAACAGGAAAGGGACAAGTAAGCTGACCAAGCTGTTGACATTACACAATAGGAGTTATCAATACCTTAATATGTAATCATTATATTTATGTAATATATCAAAATGATGAACATTCATTTACCTACTGAATAGTGCAACAAATAGTAAAATAGTGCTACATTATACGCAATCACGAGCCGAACATGGACCGCACCCCTAAGAGTTGCGCAATCGTGTCGTGACGCAAATCGGAGTGGATTTCATTAATTATATAATGTTCGCGTTTCTTAGGGTAATAATACACTACTAATGACAGAAGCATAACCTACTGCTGGTTATTAATGCGATGTTTGTTAATACACTATAACATTATGATAACACGTATTATTCGAAATAAAACCACATCAAGGTGTTACTCAATCACTGCGCAGTTAAACGACGAGGACACCAGAGCAACTCACCAGCAGCAACAGCTGCAACTAAACACGTGTTCATGCAGTCAGTGATGTTCGCGAACCTGTTTCCGTTTCCGCCACAGCCGGTGTAATAGAACAGGCGACATCCGCCCATGTCTATGTCGAAGTACCACGCGCTAATTATATCGGTACAGGAGCCAGGGTCCCTCGGTTCCAAGCACACGTTCTTAGACCCGACCTGTGTCTCTGTGTGTCGAAACAAGGAGAAGTGTTCAAATGCACTGTACAAAGGTTAAATTAAGTTCGTTATTCGTGGTAATGTTGACAGTTGAAACAATCGCAGATCGGTTAGTCATTGTAAGTGTAATAATGGACTATATTGTTATTAATTCGGTGATCGTTATTGAACTTACACCAGTCTGGCGCCCGCGATGCAATGGACATAGAGGGCGTAGCAAACCATATCACACCCAAGCATGCACACGGCTTGATTTCGTCCACTACACGTTGCTTTAATTCACCATTCTGTATGTATGAATTAGTGCTATCTATCAATAGGGGGAGCGTTGGTCGTGCGGTATAGCACCAGACTATCAGTCGAGAGGTAAATGTGTAACTTGTAGTTAACTCATTAAAGAAACATTACAGATACTTACTTTTGGAGGTAGGTGCTCCCCATACCTGTGGCAATAACAGCATCAGCATTGCGTACGGCAACATTGTTAACCTTGCAACGTGTCGACGTAGCGCTTCAAGTATCCTAGACTGGACACGGTGTAAAATTGTTACTTTTTACGTTTATAGGTATAACATATTGGAATAAGTGCATATTTCTAGCGCCGGGCGTGATGGAAATACGAGATAACTGAACATGTGCCAGAGTCTTAACCTATATAATTGACATTCGTATTCACATAGGACTACAACTCGCTATGGACTGTGGATCGTATTAGCTATTTATTTAATTGATCTATTTTATTATATTTAGACAGCTTAATTAGTTATCATTTAACTTATTCAGTTTGTACATTCCGTTTATAATTGTAATTTGTTACTTTGGTAAATGTATTATAATATGATGTTTTTTCTGACCCATTAATCAATCACAATGTAAATATTCATACAGAAGGTCATTTACTGGTATATTTATCCTACTTACTTGTATATTTTATTAATTGTTCCATATATTATAATTAATAAAAACATTAATAAATAGTTAGGTATTTTTATGCTTTCATATATCGTGTTACCAATATACATTAATGAATTGTCTTGTCAGTCGAACTGTTCTTACTGCACTGTACAGTCGCTACTGCTGCCAGCGTGTAAACATTAACAATAATAAAATTATGTTAATAATAATAATACAATTTATTTGTATACCGCTCGAATCAATAGTATTGCGCTTTACATAGTAGCTAAAACTGGATGATAAATTATTATTAAAAAAGATATATGTATATATGGGTGATAAAGATTATTAAAATAAATATACTTATACATATACATATACATATATATATATATATATATATATATATATATATATATATATATATATATATATATATATATATATATATATATATATATATATATATATATGTATATATATATATATATATATATATATATATATATGTATACGTATATATATATATATATATATATATATATATATATATATATATATATATATATATATATATATATATATGTATGTATATATATATATGTATATGTACACGTATACGTATACGTACACGTGCACGCGCACGCGCACGCGCACGCGCACGCGCACGCGCACGCGCACGCGCACGCGCACGCGCACGCGCACGCGCACGCGCACGCGCACGCGCACGCGCACGCGCACGCGCACGCGCACGCGCACGCGCACGCGCACGCGCACGCGCACGCGCACGCGCACGCGCACGCGCACGCGCACGCGCACACGCACGCGCACACGCACACGCACACGCACACGCACACGCACACGCACACGCACACGCACACGCACACGCACACGCACACGCACACGCACACGCACACGCACACGCACACGCACACGCACACGCACACGCACACGCACACGCACACGCACACGCACACGCACACGCACACGCACACGCACACGCACACGCACACGCACACGCACACGCACACGCACACGCACACGCACACGCACACGCACACGCACACGCACACGCACACGCACACGCACACGCACACGCACACGCACACGCACACGCACACGCACACGCACACGCACACGCACACGCACACGCACACGCACACGCACACGCACACGCACACGCACACGCACACGCACACGCACACGCACACGCACACGCACACGCACACGCACACGCACACGCACACGCACACGCACACGCACACGCACACGCACACGCACACGCACACGCACACGCACACGCACACGCACACGCACACGCACACGCACACGCACACGCACACGCACACGCACACGCACACGCACACGCACACGCACACGCACACGCACACGCACACGCACACGCACACGCACACGCACACGCACACGCACACGCACACGCACACGCACACGCACACGCACACGCACACGCACACGCACACGCACACGCACACGCACACGCACACGCACACGCACACGCACACGCACACGCACACGCACACGCACACGCACACGCACACGCACACGCACACGCACACGCACACGCACACGCAGACACACATATACACACATATACAAACATTATTAATATACGCCTATACATGAAACAGTAAAATAAAATAGCACAGTCGTTACATTACTTAATATTCCTCAGTAGGCTGAAATTAAAAAACATTATTCTGAATATCAGTCAGTAATTAGAAATGTTGATATTGATGTAGTGTTTTACATTCTAAAAAATCAAGGCAAGAATATTCGGTATGCCACAACTCTATGCATATATATGTGTTGTTTGATATTCATAGGCTAATGTACTGTGATCCCCTTTGTAATGGGACTCTTTCAAGCCTTCTCCCGAAAGCATTCAGCTACGCTGCAAAGACTGCGACACCAATGAGGTACCACACAAACTGATCCGACAGAGGGCGCTCTAACATAACTGGGGTTTTTGTGCCGTATTTTACGTATTCTTGACGTGTGTAAAATGCGGTACCGTTTTGCAGAACATTTTGCGGAACACTTGTTTAAATCATGTTACAATCAGCTGTTGAACCGGCATGACTCCGAAGCCTCACACATAGCTAAATATGGATATTGTCTGAAATATCCGTCAATGTGAAGGTAGAATATGTACATTAATGTACATTTACAGCCGATGCTGGAAAGGATGTTTAAAATCATCTACAGCTCGCCGTATGACGAGACTGCTACGTCTTCACACATAGTTAAAGATTGATATCGTATAACATGTCCGTCAATATGAAAGCATAATATCTACATTATTGTACAATTTTACAGTCGATGAAACGGCGCAGGACGTTCGAATGAATTCAGTGCCAAGATGGTGTTGTTTTGGCTGTTCTATCTATTGACCACACATACGGCATGCTGTTCTGTCTATTGTATAATGACCACACATACGGCATGCTGTTCTGTCTATTGACCACACATACGGCATGCTGTTCTGTCTATTGACCACACATACATCATGCCCACATACAAGCTATCGCTGGCTACACGCTTGCACGGTCAATAACTACTTGAGGATGATTTAAACAAGCATTCAGCCAAACATGCAAACAAATAGTCGGTTAGTCGCTAGAGACCCTGCTAGGCAACTAGGGTCTAGTTGCGTATTGGCGTCTCTTGCGATCAACGTGGATTTGTTGAACCCAATTGTAGTGGCCCGATAGCGTAATGGTTCCTAAATGTGATTCATCTCCAACGACTTTGAGTGAAAAACAGTCAAGTTAATTAGAACAACTCTATCGCAAAGCGCGTCAAGTTCATTTTATCTTTCGGAATGTAGCCTATGTATATATAATAAGGAATACTCACCTATGCTGCAGAAAAAAACGAACTCCGTATTATTCAATAATGGTAACGATACCAGTATGTTTCAGAAAGATTTGGTGCTTTATTTGAACGTTGCCACACAACAATGGTGTTTGCTTAGCATTGTTCCGTATGTACGTCATCACGTAAACAGCAATTTCGCTGTCACGCTTCCTTTTTCTGGGATTAAAACACCCCAAGTGAAGTTTCTGCGCAAGCGCGAGTCAGGTTTTTGCCATCGGTTACCAATATGTACGTTGACGCTTCCCGCTGAATCTGATAGTATATACATTTTTATTCTGATACATATACTTGCATGCATGCATACATACATACATACATACATACATACATACATACACGCACGCACGCATGCACATATATATATATATATATATATATATATATATATATATATATATATATATATGTATATATATATATATATATATATATATATATATATATATATATATATATATGCGTACGTGTATGTATGTATGTATGCATATATATATATATATATATATATATATATATATATATATATATGTATATATATATATATATATATATATATATATATGTATGTGTGTGTATGCGTGCGTGTATGTATGTATGTATGTATGCATATATATATATATATATATATATATACACGAGACACATAACAAATACATACATACATACAGACACATAACAAATACATACATACATACATACACACATATGTATATATATATTATTTGTCTCGTATTAATATGAGGCAAATGTATTTTTATACATGTAGTGATAGCATAAAAAACGTTCATTTAAATTTATAGGAAATAACTATAAAATTAAATCACGCCGCAATATTTATACTGTAAGAGCTTTGATATTGATGATTTTACATTTTTCAAACGTACAAACGTCACTTGGATATTATCTACGCCCGGATAAATATAAGTGCGACACCTCTGCCATTGATGTGTCAATGCAACATGGTTTACTAACGTCATACTCAAAATTATGAGGGATTTTTCCTGCACAATTTGCTGTTGTTCACTATTAAGTCGACGTAACCTCTCCTAAAGCATAACTTAGAGCATACATGTGGCACACGTTTATCGGAATTTGCTAGGCAACCTATGTACATCAATAGATCTATTCGGAGAATACGTACCATCATTATTTGTCATTCACTTATATAATATCTCAATTGCACCTAAACACTGGCAAACAAGTAGCACAGTGGAGGGTTCTCGATTAAGTAAACTGGTTTGTACGGTGTCCTCCCGTGTAAAACCTTTTTCACTCTACATTGCTCTAGTATATTCATCTGAATGAATGAGTAGCTGGCTATCCACAGTGATGGATATTTTCTGTACGAATAGTCTTCGCGCATTATCCACAGCGTGGAAAGATGCTTCCCAAAGAAACCAAAATTGTGTTCGATTGAATAAGTCTGCCAGGGAATAGAATGTAAAGCGCTTTGGGCAATACCGACGATTGTATACTGGGCTATATAATAACTTATTCTTTCTTTATTACTACACTGTAACGAAATTAATATTTGGGGAGAATAAGCTGAAGCTTTATAGCCAATCCCCTATCGCGTTGACTCGGAAAAAGAAATTAGAACAAGGCGTAGTGGAAATGATATCAGAAGAAGGGGTGGATGAAAATGACATCAGAAGAACGGCTGGGTAAATGACATCACACACACACACACACACACACACACACACACACACACACACACACACACACACACACACACACACACACACACACACACACACACACACACACACACACACACACACACACACACACACACACACACACACACACACACACACACACACACACACACACGCTCCAAGATGGCAACTGCTAGTAAAACATATTTTAGAATCACTTGTCGTAGAATGGTGTATGATACATTGTTGTTATGAATTTGTCTGATGTTACTCTCATTTCAAGGTCAAGCACAGTAGCTGAAGCTCAAGTGAAAGTAAAAAGTTGACCTTTCGGTTTGCAATCAATGAAAACATTTACTAATTAATGTTTTTGGTTAATTCATAAGCGTAAATAAGTATTCTTACGACAGTTGACATATTTGTTCAAGAGAAAGAAACAGTATTAACTTATAGCTTATGTTATTTGAAACATGTGGTGACACACATTACTCATAATGTATAGTGCAAGTATCATATTAGTAACATCGGCATCCATATTTCCCTGTGAGTGAAATTCTTGCGTTAAATAATTATGGGTGATAGCCATTGTAGGTATTTACAAGGAATGTTTCCATAGTGGGGCGGCATAGCTAATCTATTGTTCATTTTGTGATACAAGCACCAAATGTGGTACACACATAGCTTAATATATGTAGAAGAAATATTGATATTGGGCCACTGCAAATTGGCACCTGATTACCATGGCAGCCACTTTCCAAAATGGCTGCCAGTGACTATTAGCATAGAAAATTTGTGTCCCCCACAAGTTGTTGTTTCCATGTTTTTCAGGACAATAAACATTATTTACATACACGGTACAGTTCAAAATAGGTTTATTACAAGGTAACGTAATATTAAATGAAAGGAAATGCAACAAAATTGCGAGATTGTCTGTCCATATTATAATGATAACTTGATTAAACCATAGCCTTAGCCAGTACAGTTAAACATGTTACGTATTAGCATAGACCATGCAACAATGTTCACTTAACGTACTAAAGCCATTATCTATGCTATTTAAGATATTTAAGAATGCCAATGTTATTGTTGAATGCTATTTGACTCATTCTATTAACATATCTTGATCACGTGAAAACTTGACAACTTCCCATGGATCATGGCGTGGCACTTTAATGTTTGAGTATGTGATTGAGTATGTGAGAGTCAGCTGGCACATTCTCCGTCACAGAAGCAGAGGCGTGTGCAGACACTATATATCAGTTCGTGGCATGCTTTTGATGCGTGTTGCAATGTACTCCAGTGGGGCTCATATATTCCTTCTGTATGCACCCACCCCCAGTCAATTGGTGATGGCAACACAGGGTCTGGTAGCAGTGTCTTCACCCAGATGTGACGACCCTAGTAAACTATTCTCTTGACATGCTCCTCTAGAGCAGCTAGGGTAAGAGGGATTTGTTGCACCGAGTGTTTTCGTGGAAAGAGCTTCCTTCTTGCATGGTCCACCTTGGTGCAGGTGCTTGTTCTGTCAAACAGAAGTATGACAATCCCCTAGATTATGTTCATTGCATCATCGGGGATCTCCTTTGGCTCATCTGCAAGCATCAATAGTACATCTGTCAGATCCGGCAGTGACTTCCATGTTGACCATGCTGTCTTCTTTCCATGTCCAGCAAAGGTGGATACAGTGTCGCAGCCTGTCAAAGCATGGAACATTGATAGGGCACAGGACATCTGTGATCCAAGGCTCGCAGCTATTTGGTGGGCTGCCAGGTAGCGAAAGCTCTTGCCAGTTCCGAATGCTAGCCACAGTTCACATCCAGCAGGTAGATGATGTATGGCAAACAAAGCCAAGACCACAACATCGGTGTCAACAGTGCGAATGAGTATAAGGTGTTACATGCAGTAGCATACGTCTATCAGCTTCTTCATGGCTGAAGGAGGATCTTGGACTAGAAACTGAATAGTTCTGTCTTGTTGCTGTCAACCCGTTCTGCCAGTTTCCTGGTACGGCAGCCTTCCCACCCACACGTCTCCTTACACCCTTTCCGCGCTTGGCTCTTGTTGTACCTTTCAGGGAGTCATCCTTGTAAATATCCCAAACAAGGTCCACACGTGACACGCTGCGCAGCTGAGAAGAAATATATGAGATGAATACCTGCTGGGCATATTCATCAAATGTCTTGGCAGCTGCTGACTTCATCACCTGAATTATGGCAGCTCAATCAAGAACTATACAGGTAGCATCAGGGGTCTTTGCCTGAGATGGAGACAGGTCGTCTAGGCATGTCAGGATGTCACTCTTGGTACAAAGTCGTAATCTTCCTCCATCGGCGAGCGCTGGTGGCCATGTTTGGTTTTCATGCTGATAGACGTCTTCCAGATTGCCATTTCTCGTTTGACAGCTAATATAGAGTCGTGAGAACAGCGCGACATCATTTTTCATTGATATCAGCTGCTGCTTCTCCTTACTTGCCGTGTCTTCGAGCTACAAACAGTTATCAACCGATTGCGATGGACTGTGTCATCAATAGTCTTTGTTCTCTCCACAAGACATTCCTTTGTGAATGTTTGGAACTGTTGTTGGCCAATCTTATGTGCCTTCCTGACAGCCTAGACTGCCGATGGATCCGCAATCTCTGTGCTGTCAAGGACAGGTAGGTTTTGCCTCTCTTCTTCGAATGGGTTGCCCAGTTCTTCCAATACGTTGACGAGTGAGCAGACGTCGTTCCTAAATGCATTTTGCCCGCCTGGTCTCTGGTCATGGTGGAGCACCTCATCACGCCTTCCCGTCAGCTAGTGTGCATCTTCAAAGTCCTCAATCAGTGCAGCAACCTCAGGGCTAGCTCCCATCCACCGCCGGAGGGCACTAGGGTTGTATGTAAGACGTATTGCCCCTCCATCTATCTTGATGTAAGCATTATTCTGCTCATGTGCTTGATCGATGGGGACTGCCGAGAAGACCCGGTTGGTCTTCCGAATCGTGAAATTGCCAGCATTGAATTATTTGGCAACATATGGGTGTTTCGTTGGTAGTTCAGTAATATCACGGACATAGTTAGTGTCAGCAAAGAGCAAAGAACCAGGGGACACGTTCTGTCAGAGCATCGAGGTACATGCTGAAGGAGGACTGCCGCTGGCACCGCACAAAGACCAGTAAACACAGCTCCAGTGACATTACTGTTGCCCAATACTGGAATTGAGGGCAGCTCTGTTCCCTCTTTGAGCACCATTCATCAAACCCCAAAGGCTCATCTTCGGTATCTGTGTCACGGTTATTGTAAGCCCGATACTGCAGGATGTACATTGCAGCCGCTGTTACTTGGTGGGCACGTCTGGTGCAAGCAATATGTGCTGCACGGAAGAAGGAGTCGGCAGTGCCTGCTGTTGTGATCTCAGCTTGTACCAGTGCTTCAATCCAGCCACTGCTTTTCAACCAATCACCCAGGGTCCTCAGAGCAGCCATCTCTATGTGCACTCCGCCAAACAGCACAACAAACTTATCTTCTCCATACATCTCGGGCCCCTTCCACTGGATCTGCTTGGCAATGGCGTATAACGGCTGGTCGCATTTTACTACCGGTGTCTGCCTAGCCTTAAGATGTTGTATGTATTTATATTTGTATATAATTATGCATTCACATATTTATTTTGTTAGGGCCTGTAAGCAGGTTTATTTTAACTTGGAGACGTGGCGCCTTACAAATGTTTCCAAATAATAATACAATTAATTATATTATTTTATCAATGACATATCAATAGTCTACATAACTATAGGTGTGTTACTGTACTTTTGTAAATAAAAAGCAATGTTTGCTCTAGTATCCACCATCTGACAAAATAATACTACGAGAATAGTTTTTTACTGATGCATGGCACTATATAATCGAATTATAATTATAATGAAATGACAAATTACTGTGTAATGTTCCACAGAATTGTGAGTGAGTAATTATTTGTCTCTCAGGGTTATTAGGATATCAATGATAGCCATTGTTGCATGTGACTTCATTGATTTAGAAAGTATTGACCAACCGCTGGCGGCCATTTTGAAAATGACTGCCACGGCCACCAGGCGGCGAATTTGCGGTGGCCCAATATCTATTTTTGTTCCCAAGATATCTGTCGACACATCTGCCGAATTCGTTGCTTGTATCACAAAATTAACAATTGATTTGATATGTTGAGCTATGCCGCCCCACTATAATAAGATACCTTCTATTGAGCCTAAATCCTTCGAAGTATAGCTTCAAATCGGATCAAAGCAAGGCGCATCAAAACAAAAGGGAAATTCAAGTAACAGTCAATAATTAAGTGAGGGTGAAGGAAAGACGCTTTTAACTCGGTGTAAAAGAATTATGTCGAACGTTCAATGGAACCACTGATGCACTCATGGAACAGTGTTAACACGTTACTCGTCTAGATATGTCACAGCTCGACTAACGTCCTGCGGCGCCTGAGCTCTTATGTGTATGTCACATACACTGATACAAAGGCTCACATATCACTGCACATCAAACGAACGAAATCAAACGGATTATGTGAATTTTCGACCAGGTTCTTTCCTATTGGTATCACCCACGTGCATCTGCTCGTCTCGAAACCATAAGTGGAGTACAATATGTTCACCTTGCTCCACGACGTCATGTTGCTGTATTCGGGTAATCCGTATACATGGGTGATACATACGATGTCTCCCACGAGAGTCTGACTTTGGAATCCGGCAGTAGATACACCGCAAGCAATGACCCCGCACTCGCACGCACATACATACATACATACACACACATACATACATACATATATATATATATATATATATATATATATATATATATATATATATATATATATATATATATATATATGGGTCAGGTCATAGAAAAACCTACAATTGGGGCTGGACAGGCAAACATAATAAAACTCACAATTACTTTAAACAACTTTATTACACTTGAAGAACAACTTATTCCCTTCATTTAGCACCAACTTATACTGACTTAATCCTGGCGGTTCAGTTTTTAGAGATTGTCAAAGAAAACGTAATGTGACCGGGAAGCGTCCGTGATCGAAGTAAATTGAACAACAATTAAAGACCCTTTAAAATATCAGGTTAACTGCAAAGTTTGTTTATAACTAGCCATGATATGTATGTTTGAAAGTACAGAAAATGAATAAGCACATTAAAGAATCTTTAAAATTATAAACTTTCACCGATGACTGAAAATAGCGCAAATCTTTGGAAAACACTTTTTACTTTACCCTTGCATACTCAAAAATGCTCTCTTACACATGAAAGTCACTCTACACAATCTACAACATATCTACTTTACAAAATATGTGGTACAGATCACTCACAAACAGCACCGTTGTCTCATAGCCGACATATACAAAGTCATATAAAATTGCGTAGAAATCACGGACGTTTGTTACTGGTATCATTTACTTAAGACACTTGTACTAAACATCTTCATATCATCTCAAAACGTCTTCTACATGTACAAAACAGGTAGATCTTTGGTTATAGCTATACAGGTATATATATTTCGACCATTTCGACCATTCACTGTATGTGTCATGACTTTGAAAATTTAATTTTGTTTTGTTTTTAACTTTCCCCAGGTTACAAGTGCTCTCAAATACAACAGAACCTCTTCTATAGCCTTACTGTACAAGGCCAACATGTCTAGTATTAGTTTTACTTGCAGTTGAACAGTATGCCTGCTTACCATATATAC
>OZ024856.1:24905138-24912638 GCA_964017155.1 Oasisia sp. SBJ-2009
ACCTGTGGGCTTCTTACTAGCTAAACCACAATCAAAATGCAGTTTAAATACACATTCATGCAATACTTTTAAAACTAATAAGGGCATTTCTGATTAGGCTTACTGTAACATGTATTAATTAAGTAAAACATACACCCATGTGTATATAATACTTGATTTAAAAAGCATTTCAATAAACAACCATCAGGGGACAGAAATAAACAAATAGACGCCAATTCGTTCTTAGTAGGCTGTCCGTCAGAATCATGTGCCGTGATTGATCGAACTCTTCATAATACCTCTGAATCAAGGAAGTCAGCCACACTAAACATGGTGCCAGACAAGCCGAACGTTGCCTGAAAATATACTTGTGAGTTACAAGTACTGAAGAAAAACGTTCACATGGCGTAGTCGTTGCCGCCATATAGCCTAATGGATCCACACCAAATTACCCTGAACACAATATATATATGTGTGCTTCTCAACCCAATAGGACAAGTCAACTTTATCAGTGCCCACGATGGCGATGGTGAAACTGTTAACAGCATGATTCGTTCGTCGTAATAACGTTAGTATTTAGGAGACGTAAATGCAATACTATCTCATGATCACAAAGTCTGCTTGTGTCTGGTAGGTAAATAAATTGAATGATAATGGGTACATCACGAACGCAACTGTCCAGAGGAAGTGTTATTACGAGTAACATTGCTATCAAATAATAATAAGAAAAGGACTTGTAGTGACAACTGAAGTATATAACATTTTCAATGACCAATACACATACATAGTTATGAACGACATGGACGTACTCTCAAACAAGAACCCGATGAAATTACCCCAATAATAAGAAGAAAAGGACTCCACTTGCAGTGACAACTGATGTGTATAAAATGTCCAATGGCCAATATACAAACACACATAAATTGTTACGAAGGACATCAACACACTCTCAAACAACACCCCAATGAAATTACACTAACTAGTTCGTCGTTGGTATCTTCGTAAGCATATCGCGGACATTGACTGATGACGTGGCAGCTTAGTAGAGCAAAACAAAGAAAAAGGCGAATCAAGGAATTACAACTGGCTTAACTCCATGACGGCACTTCCAATGTACCCTATGATGTCACGTTAAGTTTACCGTATTTTGATATGTCAAACCGAAGAATCTTTAAGCTAAATGTAGTTGTGATAGTCTTTCAACTCTTTCAATTCTTCCGTACCAAGAAAGAAAGCTTGAGAGTAATATAACACAAAACAAGTCACACCTAGATTTCGAACAAACTGGAGGTGGGCACTATTATAATTCGAGCATGTTATTCAGATATTCAAAAAGTAATTCGAGTCAGCAGTTTCAAAGAAAGACAAATTTACACATTGAGATTACCTTTTTTATAAGTTAAAAGTTGAACGTGTTGGTTGTGTACGTGCATGTCTGTATCTATGTTATTATATGTTATAGAAACGCATTGTATCTCATTGTATTGTATTGTATTATATTGTAGTTTATTGCATTGTATTGTATGTATTGTATTGCATAGTTCTGTATATATCGTGTCGTGTCGTGTCGTGTCGTGTCGTGTCGTGTCGTGTCGTGTCGTGTCGTGTCGTGTCGTGTCGTGTCGTGTCGTGTCGTGTCGTGTCGTGTCGTGTCGTGTCGTGTCGTGTCGTGTCGTGTCGTGTCGTGTCGTGTCGTGTCGTGTCGTGTCGTGTCGTGTCGTGTCGTGTCGTGTCGTGTCGTGTCGTGTCGTGTCGTGTCGTGTCGTGTCGTGTCGTGTCGTGTCGTGTCGTGTCGTGTCGTGTCGTGTCGTGTCGTGTCGTGTCGTGTCGTGTCGTGTCGTGTCGTGTCGTGTCGTGTCGTGTCGTGTCGTGTCGTGTCGTGTCGTGTCGTGTCGTGTCGTGTCGTGTCGTGTCGTGTCGTGTCGTGTCGTGTCGTGTCGTGTCGTGTCGTGTCGTGTCGTGTCGTGTCGTGTCGTGTCGTGTCGTGTCGTGTCGTGTCGTGTCGTGTCGTGTCGTGTCGTGTCGTGTCGTGTCGTGTCGTGTCGTGTCGTGTCGTGTCGTGTCGTGTCGTGTCGTGTCGTGTCGTGTCGTGTCGTGTCGTGTCGTGTCGTGTCGTGTCGTGTCGTGTCGTGTCGTGTCGTGTCGTGTCGTGTCGTGTCGTGTCGTGTCGTGTCGTGTCGTGTCGTGTCGTGTCGTGTCGTGTCGTGTCGTGTCGTGTCGTGTCGTGTCGTGTCGTGTCGTGTCGTGTCGTGTCGTGTCGTGTCGTGTCGTGTCGTGTCGTGTCGTGTCGTGTCGTGTCGTGTCGTGTCGTGTCGTGTCGTGTCGTGTCGTGTCGTGTCGTGTCGTGTCGTGTCGTGTCGTGTCGTGTCGTGTCGTGTCGTGTCGTGTCGTGTCGTGTCGTGTCGTGTCGTGTCGTGTCGTGTCGTGTCGTGTCGTGTCGTGTCGTGTCGTGTCGTGTCGTGTCGTGTCGTGTCGTGTCGTGTCGTGTCGTGTCGTGTCGTGTCGTGTCGTGTCGTGTCGTGTCGTGTCGTGTCGTGTCGTGTCGTGTCGTGTCGTGTCGTGTCGTGTCGTGTCGTGTCGTGTCGTGTCGTGTCGTGTCGTGTCGTGTCGTGTCGTGTCGTGTCGTGTCGTGTCGTGTCGTGTCGTGTCGTGTCGTGTCGTGTCGTGTCGTGTCGTGTCGTGTCGTGTCGTGTCGTGTCGTGTCGTGTCGTGTCGTGTCGTGTCGTGTCGTGTCGTGTCGTGTCGTGTCGTGTCGTGTCGTGTCGTGTCGTGTCGTGTCGTGTCGTGTCGTGTCGTGTCGTGTCGTGTCGTGTCGTGTCGTGTCGTGTCGTGTCGTGTCGTGTCGTGTCGTGTCGTGTCGTGTCGTGTCGTGTCGTGTCGTGTCGTGTCGTGTCGTGTCGTGTCGTGTCGTGTCGTGTCGTGTCGTGTCGTGTCGTGTCGTGTCGTGTCGTGTCGTGTCGTGTCGTGTCGTGTCGTGTCGTGTCGTGTCGTGTCGTGTCGTGTCGTGTCGTGTCGTGTCGTGTCGTGTCGTGTCGTGTCGTGTCGTGTCGTGTCGTGTCGTGTCGTGTCGTGTCGTGTCGTGTCGTGTCGTGTCGTGTCGTGTCGTAATGTAATGTAATGTAATGTAATGTAATGTAATGTAATGTAATGTAATGTAATGTAATGTAATGTAATGTAATGTAATGTAATGTAATGTAATGTAATGTAATGTAATGTAATGTAATGTAATGTATTGTATTGTTTTTTTATGATCCTGCTTCGTCGGACCACTTGTAATGAATGATCATTATATGCAAACACTTATGTCAAGTCATGTCTTCTCTATATAGAGTGCTTTCAAGTGCCCTGATCTCGCCTCCCGGTCGAACGATCCGCCTGGGTCTGAAAGACAGTCGAGACCAGGGCGCTTGTGACCGTTCCTTTACTTGAAACTCGCTCACCTACTTGACCTTTGCTGGGACATTTGGCGGCGCAAGCCTGCTTGCTTTTAAAGTTGTTTTCGTTTGCCTGACAACCGCCGTAGACGAATAGCCTGCAAGCATTCTGTTTCTGGTCGTGATAATACCTCATGAGCATTGCTCGGCACGGACCGGTCTTAGAAGGTAGGTTACAGAACCATTCTGCAAGAACGCAAATAACACAGCGTAAGACATGCATATTTTAGTATGATAACAGCTGCCTAAGCACAATGGTACGCTCAGTACGTTTCAACGTGTATGACAAGGGCATATTGTATGTCAATAATTGTGTTATGTTATTGAAGGAAATATTGCACAAAATCGGTACACAACAAAAGTTAGCAAATTCATATTACACGTCTCTGGAACGTCATTACGTGTTGCTGTTGTAATAACCATTCCAGTCTTATATCCCCGATCTGCTGTGTCCATTGCATATGGCATTCTCAGATAATGTGCAGTAAAGTTGATAACCTTATTTCAAGTCAAGATTTGGGAAACAAAGGTGCATTTTATGAATACGAATGTTGGAATGTCATATCGTTTCGGAAAGTACGATAATCGGCGAGTACAATTAGCCGTTCTATATTACATTGACAACACGGTACGCTGCTCTTCCTCCAGTTCCATGCTGTAACTAGTGTCATCACTGGCGTCCGTATATCTATCATAAATACTGCCGTTTTCACTGTCAGTTTCGTGGTTACGTTCGCCAACGTCGTTGCAGTTTCGAACGTATTTATCATCGATAACATCGATAAACTATTAGTGAGCAGTACTAAACTTCAACAGCGATTACATACAAAATGTATTAAGCTTGACAACTGTACACAACAAGTGACTCCACGTACTGGGCAATTATGAGTTAAAAACGCTTTGAATGGCAAAGCTTGCCAAAACCTGAATACTGGCCTGCCGTGAAGATTATAAGTGCCACAAATGGTGCGGCCGCTATATGGACATCCCGTACGAAAACGACATTTATCGTTCGTATTAAATATTGATTTTTGTTAACAAGGCACATGTTTAGTTTTCTAGTAACATAGTATATAAGAGAGATGGCGACGATGACCCTGATTTCGATGCAGATCAAAGAAACATTGGTCAAGATGGTGGAAGGAGCATTACACACTGATTTGTCGCACACTGATTTATTATAACGCTCGTTTCGACACAAAGACTATCCTGGTAAATATGCTTTGAAAGAAAGGGTCCGCCTGATGTCATTGTGTCATATTTGACGCCACAATGCCACGTGATCACCTTGCTGATTAATGTTCTGCTTTCGGGGGAATCGCTATGCTGACGTGTTTAAAACTGAATGTATACTACAAACGTATGTTATGTTTTTTTAATAAAATTGTCAAATGTTACATACATACATAATTGGTATGTTTACATGGAAAACTAATTTTAGGTAATGCCTTGCTTCTATTCCCTTTACTAATACAGATACCTCGCGGTTGACCTAAATCACAATCAACATTGTTGCGAGTGATCTACAACTATATTTAAAATTGTCACATGTGTGATAATAATAATAATAATAATAATAACTTTATTATCCAATCATACAGTGGAAATACATTTCGCACTTTGGAGGTTGCATACAAACACAATATTTAAGTCACATAGTATTGCAGGTATACAATAAAATCAAGCATGCAAATATGTAAACGGTAGCTAATATATATATATATATATATATATATATATATATATATATATATATATATATATTTATATGGGAATAAATGAATATGCTAAAATGCTATGAAAATATTATAATAAAATAAATTAATAAAGACGATAAAACAACATTGCATTGGCTGAGGAATAGAGACTGTGATAGGTAAACGATACATGTTTGTGTGGGTGATTCAGATACTTGATGGAGGACGGAATACAGGATTTCAGAGATCGCTGTTTTTTTTGCTGTTGGCATTCTGTACCTCCTTCCAGAGGGGAGAAGATCGCAATGGTCGTGTAAGAGTTGGGTGGGGTCGGATACGAATTTAGTTGCCATTTGCAGTGTTTTTGACTTATACAATTGCTCTAAACTGGTATCGGGTGTACAGAACATAGCGAGTTTGCAAGAAATTGTGTATATTCTGTTTAGTTGTACTCTGTTTTTTGACTGAGAGATTTCCACACCAGCAAACAAGACCGAACGTCATAACACTTTTTTACAAATGAATCATGGAACACAAATAAAATGTTTTTGTCTATGTGCAATGCCTTGAGTTTTCTCAGGAAGTACAATCTTTGTTTGCTTTGTATTATCATCCCACCTTAGTTTCCCATCGAATGTTGTACCCAAATATTTATAGGAATGAACAATTGCTATGTGTTGCCCATTGATGTTGACAGGGGTGGGATGATGTACACCTGATGGAAAGTCTATTACAAATTCCTTGGTTTTGACAACATTTAACTCAAAGCAGTTGCCTACACACCATGACACAAAGTCATCTATGTCACTTCTGTAATCAGTTTCGCCGTCAGACAGCAGACCGACAAGAGCAGTGTCGTCTGCATACTTGAAGTAGTGAATGTTGGAGTATGCACTTATTATGCACGATAACGGTTGTATTCGTGACATTACCATTGCTGCGCGGCATAGCACATATCAGATAGTCGCGATTACACATGTCACCTTAGCAACATAGCCGTTCGTTTTTGTCATAACGAAGTACGTATTTGTTTGGGAAAGAATATCAACAACATATGTTATGATGGAGAGTATGAATGCGCCATCCGGTCAGCATAATTGTTATGGTTTGTGGCGCTTTTGCTAAGCAAAATATAACTTGATGAATAGGCAAAGAGCGAAGTTGTATGTATATTTCAACAAATAAATATGTTAAATGTGAACGCACGAACATATATCCCTCACAACCACACACTAACACAATATGTTACTACTAATTGAACAGGTCACTCGTGTTATTCATGCATGTGTAACTTATTTTAAATACTATAATATTATTAATATGATACTTTTAGTGTGCAGTTGTTGTTTTGTGGTTTTGTAAAATCGTGACTGGGTTAGCCACGTTTCCGATAGATTATCGTGTACATATCATAGGAAAACGTGGGATCTGTACAGTGGACTGACACACCAAATAGGTTAACGATAAAAGTCGAAGACTGAGGCGGGCGAATACCGTTTCATGCATCGTTTGTACACCATTAACAAAACAAATTCGTCTGTCCATTCGCCGTATTGTTACGTTATTGGGTCACGGAATAAGCATGTGCTTATGTGTACAATAAGATTGTGACGAGTTTGACATATTACAAGACACATATAAAACGCATACACACATGTACGCATACACACACACAAACACAAACACACGAACGCACGCACGCACACACATACGCACATACAAACACACACTTACAAACACGCACGCACACACAGAAACACACACAATTATACACACACACACACACGCACGCACGCACGCACGCACACACACACACACACAGACACACGCACACACACACACACACACACACACACACACACACACACACACACGAAAACATGTGACTCATATCTTTGCACTTACCTTTTATTTCAGGTTTAGTTGTTTTACGTTTTTTACCGCCAGACTGCTGCAGATTAAGACTCCTATGGTGTTGTGTCTCTGGTTCATCAGTATTATGCTTCAGTTCATCATGAAGCAGTGAGTAAACACGAGAAGGCACACCTTGGTCTGGTTTGCCTACAACAATTACTCGTATTGTTCGTTTAACTAGTTGCTCGCGTTACTGTCAACAGAAAAACAGATAGTGTGTTCGTATTGTGGATGCCGACTGACTGGGTGATACCCGAGGGACACAACTAAGTTATATATTCATATGATATATAATATATCACGTATAATAGACTGCGACCTTTTGACAGTATTGAAGTTTTGATATTACGAACATAAATAAGTTATACACTCGGCGATGGCCACCATTTAGAGATGTAGCTATATCAGCGAACATCGATTTTCAGCATTTTCCTGCACGAAAACAAAATCACTAGCTCGAATCTGTCTCTTAATCC
>OZ024856.1:24917638-24932638 GCA_964017155.1 Oasisia sp. SBJ-2009
ACGCACACGCACACGCACACGCACACGCACACGCACACGCACACGCACACGCACACGCACACGCACACGCACACGCACACGCACACGCACACGCACACGCACACGCACACGCACACGCACACGCACACGCACACGCACACGCACACGCACACGCACACGCACACGCACACGCACACGCACACGCACACGCACACGCACACGCACACGCACACGCACACGCACACGCACACGCACACGCACACGCACACGCTCACACACACACACACACACACACACACACACACACACACACCAATGACAGGTGCGTTTGCACTTACCGTTCGGCCTACTGCTTCTGTCCCGTTGTGGGACATCACGCTGCTGTGGTCTACTGCCTACAATGACACACTGAGATTACTCGTACAATTAATTGCTCGCCTTTATTTTCACATGGCAGAACACGATTACATTTTGAATAGTAGATATCGACTCAGGGGATGACAGCAGCAGCAGACAAAGAACAATGTGTGCCAAACTAATGTACTCGAACAATGTTGGTTTAGAAAAGGCTGTATTACTGTTTTTTTTTATGTTTTTGGCTTTTTAGGATTGCAACCGTTGCACAAGATATATATAGTTTACAAACTGCAAATTGATTCATTGAAATATCGTTACGGGATGTGGAAAGTGTTCATTTGTTGTATGCTTTCACTAAGGTATATTTATCTATCTAAATAAACTAAGGAAGACATACCAGGAGTGGGGTAAAGTCCAGGACAACATGACCGAGTGCGAAGACAAAAAGTAGTAGTGCACTATCCCTGGATCTGCCCTGGCGTAACGGTTATCTATCACTATCTATCCAATGTTCTCAAAAGAACACCAAATTAACAATGATATGAGACACACGCACGCACATAAACAGGCAAGCACGCACGCACGCACGTACACACACAAGCACACGGGCACACAACGCACACACCACTCAATACACCACTGATAATGTTTTTTGGCACTTTCCTTTTGCTTGTAGTGATCTGGTGCTAAGCCCGTGTTGAACAGGTGATGTTAGAACGCCAGGAGGGGGGAAAGGCTGTACAGCGGGCGGATCCCAACTTGGGACCCGTGACTCACCACCAGTTGCGTACGTTCGTGGAACAGTTTCTCGTGTACTATGTGGGTACTCTTCGCTTGGAGGATCACGTTGCGCCTCGGTTATTACACCGTGTGACGCCAGCAGCAATATGCAGAAGAGCATCGCTTTGCTGCAACACGTCAATAGTTGTTTGTCAGGTCATCAGCTGTTTCCATAAATAAGTATATTTGCTCACATATATATGTTTGTTATTATCAATATCAACTGATACATATATTGTATTGTTGTAGTAATTAATTATTAATTAACTGCTATGTATACTATAATATATTTATTTATTCTGCAATTTCTTGTATAAGTATTATATATATTATAATATATATACATGTATATTATATATATTTCTTCTATTTCTTGCATACATTGACACATAAAATAAATTAAAACAATGTCATGTCTGATTAATTATAGTTTATCTGGTTCAGTTTCCGTACGCCTATGAGTTAGCCACACGTATTCATGTGTTTTACTTATTTATTTTATTTTATTTAGTTCTAATAATTGTTTAACTACTGTTGTCAGCACTGCCGAACATAATTTGTACTTCGGATTTTAGTGTCTAAATAAAGTGCATTATTTATTACTTTATTTTGATGAGGACTGGGTTTTTTATTTGTGTAAAATTGCCATTTCTTGGACACGCAATGTCCACTTTAGATCCGATCTCACTCGTGCAAAGACACTTAAAATCAATTGATGGATTACATGAGAACGTCCACGTCTTGTATCAGGCTGAACTCCTTCCATTTGTCCTTATCCCCCACCTCATACGAACGTTTTTAAGTACCTGCTGATTTCGTGATATGAATATTGCGGTAGCCGCCACTCGGCCGCACTGCACCTCACCTACCAACTACCCCTTGCACGCATCACTGACGCTATAAGCAGAAGTCCGAAATTGAAATGGGCACAGACTCTCAAATACATTAACAGGTTTTGGACTTTTTTTATCATACAATCGATACAGAAACAACTGCTCCAAATAAACGATAAACTAGAAACGAAGGATACAACACAAGCTACGGTGCGTGCCTTGCAGGCTAAACTGTTCGGCCATGAAAGAGGTCCGGTTGTGGAAATCTGCGCCGGTTTCAAAGTATTTAGAAATATGCACAGGCATATGCAACACCAAATGCACAGGGGACATAGGCGAAACTATGTGTCAATATGAACAAAAGTCCATGTCAAGGGACACTATACGAAATTATATTATGGACATATTTCCATCCAGTTATCACTATGGTCCGCAACGCTATTCATATGAGCGACCTAACTACGATCGGTACTCCACAGACCCTAGTGATGACCTTCAATGGAGCAACCCAACCATAGCCGAGGACGCCATGACACTAGGAGTGATGAAGAGGCATCACATCGGCCGAGTGACAGAAGTGTCACTATAGCGACAAGTTCGATGGCAAACCCACAAACGCAAGTAATTTTTGACGATTGAGATCCCACAAAGCATTGCGAAAGGAATTCCGTGACGCTATTGTATACAAGGTTCATTATAAACAGCTGATAATCAGTGACACGCATATTTTCATTCAACCGTTTAGTATTATATTTAAATTACTTTTCCTATTAAACAAGGGGACGAAAACGTTGATATTTGGATACATCGTAAGAAACCTAACATTCATGTTTCAATGAGACACCGACGCGTTATTTATTTAAATTTAAATCGAGGATTTGCGGGGTAAGTCAAATAGTTTAATTTAAGAACATATGTGAACCTTTGCCAATAACCAACTATATCATATACACGACTAGTTTTTTGTTGAATGCGGTTAACAGTCTAATTTCAGTAATAAGATAAATTTGTATTATTTTATGTTTCTAATAATTAATTCCAAGTAATACCTGTATTATGATTTACAGTTCTTGGCTGTTGTTGAGTACAAATATCTGACGAGGAGTATTGTTTTAAAATACGTGATGCATTCGTAGCCAGCCTGTTTTATGTTATTATCTTGAAGAAGGTTATTTCCCATCGGCGACTGTCTATGTCAACAACTATTCTTTTACGCGTGTTCACATAGTCATAGAAAATCAAGCTGTAGACAGCTGATAATCAGTGACACGCATATTGTCATTCAACCGTTTACTGTTAGATTTAAATTACTGTTCCTACTAAACAAGGGGACGAAAACGTTGATATTTTGATACATCGTAAGAAAGCTAACATTCATGTTCCAATGAGACACCGACGCATTTGTTTGGTACACCCTGAATTAAGCCCGAATTCATTTGGTAAATAAACACAACGATCACCAACCTGCATGCTCAGCCGAATACAATGACGTCAATGTGACATACTTTACCCGCTGAATATCTTCCGATGGGAGTCATTCGTCACTATAATTATCAACTGTAAACAACATTAATATGCGTGCCTCGAACAACACGTTGTCCCGAGACCACGTGATTCGGCAAAGTCGCCGTGGCGGCCAAAAGCGCCATTTCTGAGAGATATCAGTCTGACCTTACCAGGCACTGGCGTTACCCTTAGACCATGGTCATGGACCTTGGCACATACATCATGATACGGGAATACTTTTTAGGCTATTAGGCACCAACTTGCTCCGACACAGTTATTCTTTGGCCTACATTGTGTAGGTTCAGTTAATGAGTGGCTTGGTCTAACTAATGTAATTAGTTAGACCAAGCATTATATAAGCAATATAGGCAAAAGGTGAATGCAGTATATTTAGCCCATAGCTAATGCATAAGCAAAGCAAGGCTTACATGTACAAATACGATGTAGACGATTACGACCGTCGTTCTTGTCAGTCGTAAGACATGCCCAGGCATCCCAATGTATACATAAAATGGCGCATGTCAGTGACGCGGTCCTAAATCCAAAAGTGGCATTGAATAGTAAGACAAACAATGGATTATCTTATATCCAACAGTGAGTATACGTTTATCAACTCACCGCATAAAAACAAGCATGGAAGACACATCACATGTCAATGTTTCTACAGCAATCGCGGGTAGTTGTCTTCACTGTGGTGTGTAGCAGCTTAGAACTAACCGCTCGTCACTGCTACTGCAGTCCTAACTCCTAACAACGGTCAGCGGCGACGATACTAAGCCTCGTATCCTTGCAACGACTACTACACAACTCCTGAAAGAAGGCTACATTAGCAATGCATCCACTGTTCAGAGGAGCCTTGCCTTAATCTAAGAATACACTTTTTACATTGGGTTTTATACATAAGTTTCATTTTTGGGTTGGGTTTTGCCCAAGTGGGTATTTTCCGTGATATGCAAGTTTTTGTTATTGCAATGTGTATGTTTTTGTAAATAAACTCCATAGCCATTTTCTTCAGAATTGTTTTTGCGAAGTGACTGTGGACACCTACCTTTTATCATACATTAACTGCACAAACTCCAGGTAACAATGGTGATGTCTGCGGTACTGTTGAAAACAAAATACATAGCATATCAAAATAATGTTTCTACTTTATATGATTGTGGTATATTCTTAGTTGGTTTATACACAGTAACACTATTTATTTCAAATTTAAGACAACCATTAGTACCAAAACAATGGTTGGAGATGTATTGAAACATTCATTCATTAGTAACATTTAAAGCTGACCTAGGTCATCATGCCCTAGCACGTGACTATGAACTGATAAGAAAGGCAAGTGCATCGACAGATGATATGGCTTCATCAGGGCAATGATGGTTGTATTGCGCGTGGACAACCATTTCACTATTGCTGCGAAACACAGAACACTACTAAGATTGTGATCTTATTGCGTAATTTGCGGCTGTTAACTGCAATTAGCAACAGCTGGGCTCAGTTGCTCTGACCAGTCGTTTGATCATGATGTTTATAGCCCTTGCCGGTAACAATGCAGGCTATGGGCTAATGCGAGGTTCCCAATATTGTCCAACCATGTACCTATTTAATCGTGGGATCAGTAATATTACTGCCTGCTGTCAGAAGATTATTTTAATCCCCACCAACACTAGTGTGCTTATTTATTATTTGGAAAGCAAAACTGAAGATGTTTTAAGTTGAGGTCCACAATGTTTTTGCACAATGTTTTTGTATCATGTTTGGGGGGGGATAAAGAAGCATAGTCTTTGATTTCTTAGAAATGTACTGATCAGTGGATTATTAAATATTGGATACTAATGACTTGTTTGTGAATTGTTTGTAAAAGATTGAAATAATGTCCATTTGTTTGGATTCGAAAGTATATTTTGACGACAGTCACACCGACTCTACAGCAATAACAAAATGTCCATGAATGAATATTCTACGAACATTCTATTATGAAACTCTTAACATGCCTAAATTATAATGATACAGTTTCCCCCAGGAAAATTGCCAACTGACTGGTTATGACGGGTAGTGTCCTCGGTTAGACACACACTGTAACATCGTTAATAGTAACCCCGTTATGTATGGTTGATTTCGTATCACGTTTTATTGTTGTTATATTAATTATGTTATAGAAAATTGTTGCGCGATATTCACTTGTACATATGGTACTAGAAACAAATACAATACTGTAATCATAATGATAATAATATTATGCTAACCTGCATAGTTTCATTGAAATAGTGCTCATAGACAGTATATCCACAATTTTCAAAATGTCACAAACAGTGTCCTCATATGGCCAAGTTTAACAGTATTCCTAAGTCAACTGCTATGTATCTTATTATCTGATGGCCAACCACATGGCCAGTACATAAATTACACTATTCCTAATTCAAGGCGTTGATATCGTTGAATTCTGACTTGCAGCCTTGGTTCTGTTCTCTCCTGTGACTGTAGAGGTGTTCCAGCTGGGAGCATATCTGCTGCCCATCAGCTTATCTTCTTATATTTTATACAGTTTCCCATGGACGCCCCTTTCATGAAGCATTGCTTCCTGTTGGTATTGATCTTACTTGACTAATCACTTGTTATGGGTATGATTGTTACTTACGCAGACATATAGATGCACTAGACAGTGAAATCAGTCAACATTCTCATACAATATAGTACTTAATAAAAGCAGACATAATAAAAAAAGTATTTGTTAAGTGATTTAAATCGATGGTTTGCGGGGTAAGTCAACTGATTTAAATGTAAGAACATGTGTAAACCTATGCCAATATCCAACTATATCATACACATGACTCGTATTTTGTTGAATGCAGTTAACAGTCTAATTTCAGTAGTAAGATAAATGTGTAGTGTTTAAGTTTCTAGTAATTAATTCCAATTAATCCCTATGATATGATTTACAGTTCTTGGCTGTTGTTGAATAAAAACATATGACGAGGAGTATTGTTTTAAAAAACGTCATGCTTTCGTAGCCAGCATTTCTTTTTTATGTTATTATCTTGAAGAAGGTTATTCCTCATCGGCGAATGTCTATGTCAAAAACAATTATTTTACGCATGCACACATAGTCATAGATGCTTGAGCTGTATTTAGCAACCAACGGCAACGCACCGGCGTTGGGACTATCTACACATATTTCTACTTTATTTTGTTCACATTTCTTATTACATATATGCTATGGGCTAATGCGAGGTTCCCCATATTTTCCAACCATGTACCTATTTAATCATGGGATCAGTAATATTACTGCCTGCTGTCAGAAGATTATTCTGATCCCCACCAACACTAGTGTGCTTTTTTATTACATTCATTTATTATGCAGACAGTGAAACATAAGTGTGGGACTAAATTGTAGTCGTAACTATACATGATTGTACTCATGAGTGCCGAGTCACCATGGCAACAGCAAGGTGGTTTCGGGTTGTCATTTCATACTCGCCGCCTCACTTTCTAAATAAGGAAATCATGTCGGTTTTCTCCATTGAGTTCGCCAAACATTCTTTCGTCGCTGCGTACTTATATGCACACCAATCGATCAAAGATGGCTTTGAACGAGATTTATGTTTGTTCGTAAGTAGGCTTGCAATCGGCGTTCGAACGTGACCACCGCAGACTCTTTCCGAAATTGTCGCCGACGGACACGCCAACTTCATAATCTCTAACCTGGTTTTTCTGCAGGTATTCTTTCGTGGAATTGTATGACAATTTGCTTACTAACAATTAGTGTATACATATTAGCCGTACAGTACTTTACTTTGTTTAATTGTATTTGTTTTAATATGTTTCGTCCTTTTTTGCGAGTGTTATACGCAATAGCAGCGCCCTGTGTCGAAAGTAACTCACTTTGAAGAAAAACATATATATATACAGTGACGCTGTGCTTGTCAAAATTATGGTGACACGTACTGTAAATTATATGTGTTTATGTTTGAGCTGTTGTTGTTCGGACGTTTCAGTCCCCCTTTAATGTATTGAACGAAATGTAAAGCAGTTCTTCACAATAATCACGGTAGGAGATTTAACGATTAGCCTGTGATATTTATCATACCTGCTAATTCCCCCCATCTCCCATTCTCCCGCGCGTGTTACAAAATCTCCCGATTATCATTCCACTTCCAGTTTTTTCGCCTTCGTAATTTCATAGTATTCCCGCCCTTTTGTAAATAAATACTTCGGCGATTCTCGTGATAATCAAAACGTTTCGGTAAGTATTTGTGTTGTTCCATGTTTATTATCCCGATATAACATAACAAAAATAAGACATATATAAGCATAACCGCGATTATGTGAAACCACTACGCAGCTCGATATGGCACCATCGATACCGTGTACGAGGTCAGCGTTGCATACACGTTGTAGAAGAAATATGCATCGACGATTATGCAGGCGTGGCTTCCCGCCGGTTTCCGATCTGACCTGGATCAGTCGTAGCGATAGAGGAGAGTTTCATGCTTTTAGCCGTGTGTGCAACTCGTATTTCAGTGTTGCCGCGGGTGGAAACATTTGTCCACGGTCTTAAATTGTTTTTATACTGGGAGGGTCAATTTAAGGATGTTGATGGTAATGGAAGTTTACAGTTTTCTGTTCTTTTACTGATACAAAACACCATATGTAATTAACACAACATCTTAGTCCAAATCAACTAGTTCAACCAGGCCGACTATCTCCGCGTAGTCGCCAGGTGGTAGCACTACTCATGATCATGACATCTTCCCTTTTAGTAATTATTGTCATTCTTCAATTAGTACTTATTGTCAGTCTTCAATTATTAATTATTGTCAATGTTCAGTGAGTAAAATGTACTGTCATTCTTCAATGAGTAATTATTGCCATTTTCAATGAATAATTATTGTAATTTTTCAGTGAGTAATTACCGTCATTTTTCAATGCGTAATAGGGCGTGTAAGTGGGTCACGATACATGGCGAGACTGGATCTCATTTGGGGACCGGTCACAAGAATAATATTCGATGGATGACAGTTATAACTTTCGAATGATGAATACTAGGAAAATCAGGACATAAATATCTTGTGTTATACCTTTCTTATATGAAATGTCCGATTTAATATTGAGTTTATCACACAATCACAGACATAGCGATTTATGTAGTGCACATAATATACACTCCCCACAATTTTAGGTCGTATGCATCTTTTACGGGATTTGCATTTTACATAGCTGTACGTTGTGGTTTCGATAAGCACTTATATCTGACAAGTTGTCTAAATGCACATAATCATAACACATGTATACGTTTGCCCCAAACAGGTTGCACTGCGCGAAAATGGCACTTTTCATTATTAGTCAACATCGCCAAACACAAGTACAAGCTGGCGATGCCATGGCAACCACCATAACAATCAATTTAAATTAATGATTTCCATGAGCATTGTCACCGGCAAAGTGTTCCACTGCTTCTGCTTGTAATAATCCTTCGGACTCTATAACTGAAATAATTAGACTGGAACAATTCGATGATTACAGCCAAAAACAAAACGAAGTCCTATACGTTAACATAGAGAATATTGACTTCCTGCCCCCAACTGCCCCCAGCCTCGTTTTCGTGCGCGAGACTTGCATGCCCTATTACTTCCTTGAGTCTTTCAGGTCTTATTATCGACCTCACTGATCGTCACAGCACTGGACTGGCGGACACTGGAGACTGATCCAGTGGCACTTCGCCAGTTGCCGTCTCTGTCGGCTCATCTGTCACTTGAGGCTGGTCGACTCTGAGATGTCGTATGTTTCTACGATACACGCCAGATTCCGCCTCGACGGTGTATGACCGCGGCGTGTCGACTCGATTGGTTATGACGCCTGTATCCGTCCAACTCTTCTCATTGTCCGCTCTGACCCTCACTGTATCTCCTGGAGACAGTGGAGGCAGTGGACGTACTCCGTAGCGTCGATCATATCGACAACTTAGTATCAAAGTCCCTCTGACGCACTAGGTCCGGGTTGGGCCATCTTGGCTGGAGTGCAGTAGGCAGGGTTGGCAAGGTCGTTCGGGTGTGACGGCCGATAATTAATTGTACAGGACTGCATCATGTGGCGGCGATCAATGTATCTCTGAAAACCATCAAGCCCAACCAAGGATCATCCTGTTTGAGGATCCTTGTGGCCGTTTGACAGCTCGCTCAGCTTCACCGTTGGCGTTTGGTAGGTACGGGCTCGACGTTACATGTATATGCTCTGCAAATGACTTGAATTCTGAGGACGAGAATTGGGGATCGTTATCAGACACCAGCTCTGTTGGGATGCCAAATCGGGCGAAGATGTCCTTCAACTTCGCAAGGCACGCAGCAGTCGTCTTGTTACTGAGATGCAGTATTTTTTATCCGCTTGTAGTAGTAGTCCAGTACTACCACGTAGTCCTTTCCTTGAGACAAATATAGGCCACTGCTACGCTCTGCCATGGTCCTATGGGTAGAGGAGTTGTCATCAGTGGCTCACTGTATATTGACACGGTTTGTGGACTTGACAGTGTTCGCAGGCCCCCACTATGTGCTTGATGTCGCGCGTTATCCCTTGCCACCACACGGACGCCCTGGCCAGTTCCAAGCACTTCGTTATTCCCTGATGGCCTGTGTGAATCTCCTCCGGTATGTCTGGTATGACGAATGTGTCGCCCGTGTTCAAAACATAACTTCCGTTTTGCGTTTCAGGTGAATAATCTTATCAAGTATTTGCATTTCACTTAATCTGTGTGGTCATTTCCTAACATTTTCCACCCAAACGAGATAGAAAGGAGGACGTTTTCAAACTTTTAACTAAGTTTGCTTTGCAACTTGTAGTAAGATCGGAATATTTTCTGTTTTCGCGTCATACCTTGTCTTGTTTTCGCATTTTATTAAGTCGGCATGGTAAGCATTTAATATTTTTGCAGCTCAACGAGATAACATGGAGTAAAGTTTGAATATTCTAGCTTTTTACCGCAACAGGTTTGTCACTGTCGTATTTTACTGAACCAAGTGTTACCAAGTTAGTGTAACGTTTTTATGTTGATGACATGATTGTAGCAACAAACCGAGGACCTTGGTGGTTTTTCTTACGACACACATCATTTTCCTAACCAAATCTAAAATAATTTAGACCAATTTTGAGTTGTGACGTAACTTCTTTAACAAATGATGACATCTAGCGGATAACCTCGACACCACACCGTTATACGCTAGCCCCATCTAGCGGACAAAACAGCCACTAATTAGCGTTTGGCGTAGAAAACGATGGCTTTGACTATTTCGTAACATAATTTCTTTAAAAATGGTGGCTTCGGTCAGAGTCATAACGTAACTTTTAGAGTTTTGAGGTGATAACCGTATTAAATATTCGTGTGTTACTAAGTCTGTGGGCTAACGTTTCGTAACGTTTCACCGTTTCATTGCGTTAGACAGGTGGTGTTTTCACAAATGTAACTACGATACTCTTGTAACTTGTAGTAAAATAGAATATTTGTTCTGTTTCGACGTGATAACTTTGTCAAGTTTTTCATATTTGACTAAGGCGGTGTCCCAACTTCGTACCATTTCACATCTTTTCTCCGTTTCACCGCGATGACTTTGTCACTTTGACGTACTTTTCTAAGTCATCTTGTTACTTTCATAACCTGCTGTGGGAAAACGTTGGCACTTTCTATCATAAACCGACATCATTTTCCTAACCAAATCTAATATAAACTAGAATTTGTTTGGGTTGTGACGTCACTTCACTAAAAACTGTTACCATCTAGCGGATAACTCTGACATTACGTTAGCCGCTAGCCCCATCTACACCAAAAAACAGCCACTAATTTAGGTTTGACATAGAAAACGACGGCTTCGACTATTTCTGTAACAGAATTTCTTGTAAAATGGCGGCTTGTAGTAAAATAAAATATTTTTCTGTTTCGACGAGATGACATTGTCAAGTTTTTCATATTTTACTAGGTCGGTGTGCCAACTTTGTTCCATTTCACAACTTCTCACCGTTTCACCGCGATGACTTTGTCACTTTGATGTATTTTTCTAAGTCAACTTGGGACTTTCATAACCTTTTGGGTGAACATTTTGGCACATTCTATCATAAACCGAGAACCTTGATGGTTTTTTTCTTACGACACACATCATTTTGGTAACCAAACGTAATACAATCTACAAACATTTTGGATTGTGACGTCACTTCTTTAAAAACTGGTACCATCTAGCGTATAACTCTGACACTACGTTAGACGCGAGCGCCATCTAGCGAAGACAACATCCACTAATTAGGGTTTGACATAGAAAACGATGGCTTCGACTACTTCCATAACAGAATTTCTTGTAAAATGGCGGCCTCGGTCACAGTCATGACGTACCTTTGTGTGTTTCGAGGTCATGACCTTGGAAAATTTTCGTATTTTACTAAAGTCAACGTGGTAATTTCATAACATTTAGCGACTCAACTACATATAAAGAGGAATCTTTCCACTTCAGACAATATTCGTATCATAAATTCTGCCAAAATGGGCTCCTATCACATGTAAAACGTAACTTATGTAAAAAATCAAATGGAGCTTTCGATCAAGTGTAAAAACATAACTTCAATAAAAAGGATTCCTCTCACGTATAAAACACAACTTCCGGGAAAATGGTGGTTTAGACCATAGCCATAACACAACTTAACGTTTTGAGGTGATAATTATGTTAAGTATTCGTACTTTACTAAGTCATTATCGTAACGTTCCAACCAAATCTAGAAAAAATGTTGGTATGTGACAAAATATTCGTTTGCGACCTCACGACGCTAGACGCTAACCCCATCTAGCGGAAACTCTAACGCTACATTATACGTTATCGCCATCTAGCGGACAAAACAACAACTAACTAGGGTTAGACACATAATTGTTTTAGGTTAATTAGGGTTTGACATAGTAAAAGGTTGGGGTTAACTGATCCAAAATTGCTATGTTTTTGTCCGGGTCAAAAACAGCAATTTTTTGAAATTTTGAGACCAAACTCCGGTACAGTTTGGTCTCAACTTTCGATCACTTATAAAAAACGTTTCTGAACATGAATAAAAGTTGAGTTCAGGGTTGGGCAAGAAATGCAAACATACTGAATATACTCAAGTGCTTGTTCGACGCCGTATTCATACAAACAAAATATGGTAGGTCACGTGAACATTGGTCTATTTTATGGTCAAAGGTCGTCATTTCCCCAAAAAGAGTATGGTTTTGTTTGGACGATTTTGTATGTATAAGTGTAGCTATACTATACCACATAACAGCAACGCATAATTACATACAAACAACTGTGTGGCTGTATCGGTAATCCGTACATATAACAAAATAGTCCTCACTGGCATCGCATGACGCTGTATACTTGTTATATTACAATTTTATATGGGAATAATGTAAGCAATAATTAATATTACTATATATATATATATATATATATATATATATATATATATATATATATATATATTATTCAAAACCTATTTACCCGTATGTAATTTAAAATATTCATAGTTAAATAAAATACTGTCTGTTGATCAATACCGTGTGTGTACATGTCAAACTTGGCCATATGAGGACACTGTTTGTGACATTATGCAAATTGAGCATGTACTGTTTATGTGCATTACTTCAATGAATCTATGCAGGTTAGTATAATATTATTGCCATTATGATTACAGTATTGTTGTATTTGTCTCTGGTATCATCTGTACAAGGGAACATCGCTCAACAATTGTCTACACAATAATTAATATAATAACAATAAAACATGATCAACTATACATAAAAGTGTTACTATTAATTATGATATAGTGTGTGTCTATCCGAAGAAGACACTACCCATCATAACCCGTCAGTTGGCAATATTCCTTGGGAAAACATTTAGCATTTTAATTTAGGCATGTTAAGAGTTTTAAAACAGAACATTCATAGAATATTCATGCATGCAAATGTTGCTATTGCCTTAGAGTGGGTGTGACTGTCGTCAATATATACTTTCGAATCTAAACAAATGGACATTATTTAAATGTTTACAAGCAACTCACAAGCAAGTCATTAGTATCCAATATGTAATAATCCCCTGATCAGTACATTTCTAATAAATCAAATACTATGTTTCTTTATCCCCCTAAACATGATGCAGCCAAATGTGGGCCTCGACTTAACACATCTTCAGTTTTGCTTTCCAAGTAATAAATAAGCACACTAGTGTTGGTTGGGGTCAGAATAATCTTCTGATAGCAGACAGTGATCCCATGATTAAATAGGTACATGGGTGGAACATTGGGAACCTCGCATTAGCCCATAGCCTGCATTGTTACCGGCAAGGGCTATAAACATCATGATCAAACGACTGGTCAGAGCAACAGAGCCCAGCTGTTGCTAATTGCAGTTAACAGCCGCAAATTACGCAATAAGATCACAATCTTAGTAGTGTTCTGTGTTTCGCAGCAATAGTGAAATGGTTGTTCACGCGCAATACAACCATCATTGCCCTGATGAAGCCACATCATCTCTTGATGCACTTGCCTTTCTTATCAGTTCATAGTCACGTGCTAGGGCATGATGACCTAGGTCAGCTTTAAATGTTACTAATGACTGAATGTTTCAATAAATCTTCAACCATTGTTTTGGTATTAATGGTTGTCTTAAATTTGAAATAAATAGTGTTACTGTGTATAAACCAATTAAGAATATACCATAAGCATATAAAGTAGAAACATTATTTTGATATGCTATGTATTTTGTTTTCTACAGTACCGCAGACATCACCATTGTTACCTGGAGTTTGTGCAGTTAGTGTATGATAAAAGGTAGGTGTCCACAGTCACTTCGCAAAATCAATTCTGAAGAAAATAGCTATGGAGTTTTTTTTTATAGAAAACCATACACATTGCAGTAACTAAAACATGCATATCACGGAAAATACCCAATCCACAAATGAAACTTGTGTATAAAAACCCAATGTAAACAGTGTATTCTTCAATTAAGGCAAGGTTCCTCTGAACAGAGGACGCATTGCTAATGGAGCCTCCTTCCAGAAGTTGTGTAGTAGCCATTGCTAGGATACGAGGCTTAGTATCGTCGCCGCTGACCGCTGTTAGAAGTTAGGACTGCAGTAGGAGTGACGAACGCTTAGCTCTAGGCTGTTACACGCCACAGTGAAGAAAACTACCCGCGATTGCAGTATACACATTGACAAGTGATGTATCTTCCATGCTTGTTTTGAAGCGGTGAGTTGATAAACGTATGCTCACCGCTGGATATATGTTATAATCCGTTGTTTGTCTTACTATTCAATGCCACTTTTAGCTCTATTACTGCTTCTTTATGTATACATTGGGCTGCCTAGGGCATATCTCACGATTGACAAGAACGACGGTCGTAATCGTCTACATCATAACTGTACATGTATGCCTTGCTTTGCTTATGCATTTGCTATGGCCTATATAGACTCCATTAATTTTTTGTCTATCTTATAATGCTTGGTCTAACTAATTATATTAGTTAGACCAATCATTAACTGAACCAACA
>OZ024856.1:24937638-24942638 GCA_964017155.1 Oasisia sp. SBJ-2009
GTGTGTGTGTGTTTGTATGTAAGTGTGTGTGTATGTGTGTGCGTGCGTGCATATGCGTGTATGTATGCGTGCATGCGTTTTTTATGTGTGTCTTGTAATATGTCAAACTCGTCACAATATATTTGTACACATAAACACATGCTTATTCCATGACCCCGTAACGGAACAATACGCCGAATGGACAGACGAATTTGTTTTGTTAATGCGTTTCCAGACGACGAAGAAACGGTATTCGCCCACCGCAGTCTTCAACCTTTATCGTTAACCTATTCGGTGTGTCAGTCCACAGCACAAATTCAAAGTTTCCTATGATATATACAATATAGTCTATTAGGAATGTGGTTAATTTGTAATAATTTTACAAAACGACAGAACAACAACTGCACACTAAAAGTGTCATATTAATTAGATGAAATTATTAAAAATAGGTTGCACATGTATGTATAACACGAGTGCCCTGTTTTATTAGTACTAATATATTAGGTTAGTGTGTGGTTGTGAAGGATCTATGTTTGTGCTTTCACATTTAACGTATCAATTTGTTCAAATATTCATACAACTGTGTTATTTGCCTATCCATCACGCAAGTTCTTCCATAGCGCAGTTTCCAGTCCAGAACCGTTCAAAGCACTTTACACTTTATTTTCCTGACAGACCTGTTCACTCAGACGCCATATCGGCTTCTCTTGGAAGCATCCAACCATGTGCTGCAATTAATGCGCGAAGGCTGCTCGTACTCACGTCCACCACTGTCTATAGTTATAGGTACTCATTTAAACAGCTGAGTGAAATGGAGCAATGTAGAGTGAAAAAACTTACCCACAGTTTTAACACCGCAGCCCAGGATTCGAACCCGGGTTCTCGTAGTCGAGAGCCCGAAGCTCTACCCCTGAGCCATTGCGCTCTACATGATCTAAGTGACCCGTTGCTTAGCAAAAACGCCACAAACCATACACAAATGGATGCTGACCGCGTGGCGCATTCACACTCTCCATCGTAGCATATTTTGTTGATATTCTTTCCCAAAAAAGGATGTATTTCGTTATGACAAAAACGAACGGCTATGTTGCTAAGGTGACATGTGTAGTCGGGACTATCTGATATGTGCCATGCCGCGCAGCAATGGTAATGTCATGAATACAACCGGTATCATGCAGAAGTGCATACTCCAACAATTTGCTGTCTGAAGACGAAACTGATTACAGACGTGACTTAGATCACGTTGTGTCATGGTGTGTAGCCAACTCCATTGAGTTAAATGTTGGAGCCTGTAATAGACTTCCGAGCAGGTGTACATCACTCCACCCCTGTAAACATCAATGGGCAACACATAGCAATTGTACAATCCTATAAATATATGGGTACAACAATCGATGACAAATTAAGGTGTGGTGATAATACTATGAATCTATATAAGAAAAGCCAGCAAAGATTGTACTTCCTGACAAAATCCAATACCTTGCATATAGATAGAAACATGTTATTTGTGTTCCACGATTCTTTTGTAAAAAGTGTCATGACGTTCGGTCTTGTTTGCTGGTGGGGAAATCTCTCAGTCAAAAACAAAGAGAAACTAAACAGAATATACACAATTTCTTGCAAAATCGCTATGTGCTGCACACCCCGATACCAGTCTAGAGTAATTGTATAAGTCAAAAACACTGCAAATGGCAACCAACATCTTATCTGACCCCACCCACTTCTTACACGACCATTACAACCTTCTCCCCTCTGGAAGGAGGTACAGAATGCCAACAGTAAAAACCCAGCGAGCCCATAAATCCTTCATTCCATCCTCCATCAAGTATCTGAATCTTGTTTGCTGGTGGGGAAATCTCTCAGTCAAAAACAAAGAGAAACTAATTCAACATTAATCGTTGACCTATCACAGTCTCTACCGATGCCAATGCAATGTTGTTTTAACATCTTTATTATTTCATTAATTTATCTTATTATAATATTGTCATAGTGATGTTTTAGCATATTCATTTATTCCAATATATATATATATTATATATATATTATATATATATATATATATATATATATATATATATATATATATATATTAGCTATCGTTTACATATTTGATTTTACTGTATACATACGTGCATTATTATGTTATTACTATTGTGTTTGTATGCAACCTCCAAAGTGCAAAATGTATTTCCACTCTATGATTGGACAATAAAGTTATTACTATTATTGTTATCAACAAATGTAACAAATGTAAATCTTGTTGTATATCACTCGCAACAATGTTGATTGTGATTTAGGTAAACCGCTAGGTAACTGTATTAGTAAAGGGAATAGAAACAAGGCATTACCTAACATTGGGTTTCCTTGTAAACATAACAATTATGTATGTACGTAAAATTTGACACCGATTTCTGGCCAGTGATGACACTAGTTACAGCATGGAACTGGAGGAAGAGCAGCGTACCGTGGTGTCAATGTAATATAGAACGGCTAATTGTACTCGCCGATTATCGTACTTTCCGAAAATATATAACATTCCAACATTCCTATTCATAAAATGCACCTTATCTGAGAATGTCATAGGAGTCAATGGTCACAGCAGATCATGGCTATAATACTGGAATGGTTAATACAATAGCACAACGATATTGTGCAGTGTTTGCTACAATAACATAACACATTATTGACATACAATATGCCATTGTCATACACGTTAAAACGTACTGAGGGTAGCATGGAACACAGAGCATGAATAACGCGTGGATGAGTTACTCAGAGTTCATCTCAATTTACTATATCTCCATTGTGCCTAGGCAGCTTTGATCTGACTAAAGTATGCATGTCTTACGCTGTGCTATTTGCGTTCTTGCAGGAAGGTTCTGTAACCTACCTTCTAAGACCGGTCCGTGCCGAGCAATGCTCTTGAGGTATTATCACGACCAGAAACAGAATGCTTGCAGGCTATTCGTCTACGGCGGTTGTCAGGGAAACAAAAACAACTTTCGAAGCAAGCAGGCTTGCGTCGCCAAATGTCCCAGCACAGGTCGAGTAGGTGAGCGAGTTTCAAGTAAAGGAACGGTCACAAGCGCCCTGGTCTCGACTGTCTTTCAGACCCAGGCGGATCGTTCGACCGGGAGGCGAGATCAGGGCACTTGAAAGCACTCTATAAAGACAAGACACGACTTGACATAAGTGTTTGCATATAATTATCATTCGTCACAAGTGGTACGACGAAGCAGGATCGTAAAAAAGCAATGCAATGCAATGCAATGCAATGCAATGCAATGCAATGCAATGCAATGCAATGCAATGCAATGCAATGCAATGCAATGCAATGCAATGCAATGCAATGCAATGCAATGCAATGCAATGCAATGCAATGCAATGCAATGCAATGCAATGCAATGCAATGCAATGCAATGCAATGCAATGCAATGCAATGCAATGCAATGCAATGCAATGCAATGCAATGCAATGCAATGCAATGCAATGCAATGCAATGCAATGCAATGCAATGCAATGCAATGCAATGCAATGCAATGCAATGCAATGCAATGCAATGCAATGCAATGCAATGCAATGCAATGCAATGCAATGCAATGCAATGCAATGCAATGCAATGCAATGCAATGCAATGCAATGCAATGCAATGCAATGCAATGCAATGCAATGCAATGCAATGCAATGCAATGCAATGCAATGCAATGCAATGCAATGCAATGCAATGCAATGCAATGCAATGCAATGCAATGCAATGCAATGCAATGCAATGCAATGCAATGCAATGCAATGCAATGCAATGCAATGCAATGCAATGCAATGCAATGCAATGCAATGCAATGCAATGCAATGCAATGCAATGCAATGCAATGCAATGCAATGCAATGCAATGCAATGCAATGCAATGCAATGCAATGCAATGCAATGCAATGCAATGCAATGCAATGCAATGCAATGCAATGCAATGCAATGCAATGCAATGCAATGCAATGCAATGCAATGCAATGCAATGCAATGCAATGCAATGCAATGCAATGCAATGCAATGCAATGCAATGCAATGCAATGCAATGCAATGCAATGTACAGTACAGTACAATATAGTATAATACAGTACAATACAGTACTATACAGTACAATACAGTACTATACAGTACAATATAATACAATGCCGTTCTATAAAATACAGATACATACATGCACGTGCGCAACCAACACGTTCAACTTGTCAGTTATAAAAAACGAATTTCAATGTGTAACATGGTATTTCTTTGAAACTGCTGACTCGAATGACTTTTTGAATAACTGAATAACTTATGCTCGAATAGTGCACAACTCCAGTTTGTTCGAAATCTAGGTGTGTCTTGTTTCATGTTATATTACTCTCAGGCTTTCCTTTTTGGTATGGAAGTCTTGCCCAATTCCCGCCAGTAAGACTCTTTATCCATGATGAGAATATCACATTGAGTTGAAGGCTGGTCCAAATCATGGAGTTGGGAACTTCTTCAACTAAGATAGCTCTAGCGACCTTGGCGTTGGCATCTACTTCGCCTTCAGCGTTATGTGAAAGACTATCACAACTGCATTTAGCGTAAAGATTCTTCGGTTTGACATTTCAAAATACGATAAACTAAACGTGACATCATAGCATACATTTTAAGTGCCGTCATGGAGTTAACCCTTTGTAATTCCGTGATTCACATCGTTCTTTATCTTGCTCAACTAAGCTGCCACGTCATCAGTCAATGTCCGCGATATGTTATGAAGATACGAGCGACGAACTAGTTAGTGTAATTTCATTGGGGTCTTGTTTGAGAAAGTGTTGATGTCCTTCGTAACAATTTATGTGTTGGACATTTTATACACATCAGTTGTCACTGCAAGTGGACTCCTTTTCTTCTTATTATTATTTGATAGTAATGGTTCTCGTAATAACACTTCCTCTAGAAAATGTTGTTCGTGAATCGTGATGTACCTATTACCATGCAATGTATTTACCTAACAGAAACAAGAGACGTTGTGA
>OZ024856.1:24947638-25052638 GCA_964017155.1 Oasisia sp. SBJ-2009
TATGAATATTGTATAAGGGTAAATAGGTGTTGAATAGTATACATAATATATATATATATAATATATATATATATATATATATATATATATTAATATTCATTATTGCATTACATTACTCCCATATAAAATTGTAATATAGCAAGTATACAGCGTCATGCGATGCCAGTGAGGACTACTTGTTATATCATTATACGGGTTACGCGATACTGCCACACAGTTGTTTGTATGTAATTATGCAATGCACTAATATGATATGGTATAGCTTCACTTATGTATGCACAATCGTCCACCGAAACCATACTCTTTTTGGGGAAATAACGACCTTTGACCCTAAAATAGACCAATGTTCTCGTGAGCTACCATGTTTTGTTTGTATGAGCACATTCAGATTGTTTGCTTTCGTTGCCTCATCCTTCTTTCATGTTCAGATGCTTTTTTTATAACTCACAGGCCTGAGTATGAAATGGTGCCCGCGAAGTATAGCTTTATATTATGTTTTATATTATCTAAAGAGCTCTCAAGACTAGACCCCGATTCTAAGTCCAGACTAAGACCTAGAATATCAGTGAAACTATCCTCTGACCCTGTTTAATCAAACACTGTCTAGGTTTATCTGCGAAATATTTAGCCACCCTGTCAGTCTCATGTAATTCGTAATAAATACATGAGGAATATTTCTACAAAACGACCTGACTATTGCCAAAGCTGCTCTGGCAAAAAGCACGCAAGTCGTCCTTATTACAAGAGCAGCTCTGGAAATAAGCGCGAACGTCTTCCTTATTGCCTGAGCAGAGGTTAATGTATGGGGATATGCGTGCACGTGCGGTTGGCTCTATTTTCAGCGAACGCACGTCGACATAGTAATAATTTAAGATAAATGTGACGCTCTAATAGTTACTTTTAATGATTTACACGTTCTTGGGTGGGTGATATCAGAGGTACCCGCAGAGCAGCTCTAGTAAATACAAATATCCACAACTGTTGTTTGTGGACAGAAAATGCTAAAAAAACATAACGCAATACAGGTGCATTTAGTATGTACTGAAACAATATGATTGACGAATATGTACAATGAGGTTTGTGAACATACACTTTTAAAAAGAACTTATTACACAACAATATTCATTGGTCCCAGTTGCGTAATGGTACCTGTATTGGGAGTGTAGCGTGTTTAAAAAATCTACAAACAACATATAAGCCATGATAAGGGTAGAATATGCGTAGATAATATGGGTTGGATTCTCAATATGCCGAAGGCTTCCGTGTCCCTTTGCCATCTGGACTTCACTCTCGGATGGCAATCTTGTTAAATTTGTCGAAATCTTGTAATTATTACCACCACGTAGAGCGCGGGTGGTGTAGTGGTTACCACATCCGCCTGCCACGCCGGCGACACGGGTTCGATTTCCGGTACCGACAGTTGTGATATAAATATCTGGCTCTCAACATTGGGGACTCTGTATCCCTCGTGAATCGGAGAATCACGTTAATGTCGGTCCTGTCTCAATTTGGCACCCTGGCAGTGACCATCCTCAATGACTCCTGCGTTAGCCCAAGATTGGGCTGTTTGGAGTAAATAACCTGAGACCTGGGCTGAGACCACCATTCGACTCGCGGCACGGACATCTGGTCGCGCAACATAGTTTCGTGGCGTGGGGTATATTTTGTAAGTATTTCGAGAAACTATATTTTAGCAATTGTTTTAGTAATTCATTTGCACAACTGAAACAAAATAAGGGCGCTGTAAAATTCGGGCCCACCTAACTTTTCCCGGAACAACTGCATATTTGCCAATACTACACTATATTGGCTACCTGACACAAATATTAGTTCTAAACATGATCAATCAGCATTCCAAGGTATCTTAAATATTTAATAAATATTGCATTTTTAGACCCAAATAGCGCTCCGATGTGTGCTAGTCGCAAGCGCAGCGGTGCATGAGTTATGTCGCCGTGCACTTGGAATGAACGATAAACAGTTTGTTTATTCCGACCGCGCTGTTTTTTTATCTCAGAAGTCTGCTAAGACGCGCTGTTTATAAAACATAAATATACCCGGGATTATGGTAAATAATTGAATTAACAAAATCAAGTATCAAATGGTGGCAACAATACAGTTATAATGGCAAAATTTAGCTGGATACGAATTATACATAGTCATAACTAGACATATGTGCCAAAACAAGTGTTACATATTTGGAATATCTGTACATCTTGCAAATGTGTTTTCTTATAGTGGCATGATTTGAATCATGTGTTCGACTCGCGGACTATGTTCTTTTTTCTCAAGAAAATATGGAACGATCCCGCTAAAAAGCGTCGTCATCTAACAACAGTATGACGCAAACACGCGCTAGAGACTATTTGTATTACCGGCATTCCCATGTTACTGTTGATAATTTGTATGTTTACGCAGGCGATATGATTACTTATTATTCTATGATGCTTTGCACTGTCTTCTGAAAAGGTAAGGTCAACATCATAAGTATTGCGGAAACTGTGGACTAGTCCATTTTACATAACTTATAATCCATAATATTGACCTGCTGGATTTAGCCTCTGGCTCTGGCTGTGCGAGTGCGAGGTTGCTTCGATTTTGGTAGCATTTAATTTAACAGCTGTCAGCAAATGCCATAATACAATTATTTTCTATAATAGCTTGTCCTTAGATGTAGTGCATTTGAAATGTGCGCACCTAAAAAGAGTAACCCACCATGTCTGGTCCCATCGATCGGTGTCGTCCAAGGCCAAGCAGGAACATTCAGCGTTTTGTTGTTGTGTCCCAATGCATCAGCGTATCATAATCATAGGATGTTTCTAAACATATAGTTGTTTCCAGCATTCGACAAGGTTCTATTAAGGTTGCATTCTGACATAATTTCCCCTTTTTAACGCATTTTAGAAAAGTCAATGTACACCATGACCGATATTTGCTTATTAGTATACTTCCTACCACATGTCTCACTTTGTGGTATTATACGTTATTCGATCAAATATAAGTTTGCAACAAACAACGGCTCTGGAGTTTCCAAAAAGTCGATCTATTTTTACCATCGGGACTCTCCGGTCAACGTAAGTAAACGATGGGGCAAACTAAAAGGCGGTTCCACATATCCACGTTAGTCGCTAGAGGCGCCACTAGGCAACAATACCCAAGTTATTTAAATCATCCTCAATTAGCCATTGACCGTACAGGCGCGTAGCCAGCGATAGTTTGTATGTGGGCAACTGGACATGCCGTAAATATGGAGCGTATCGAGGTGTGGCATCTTTGTGAATGTGGTATGTCGTTTCCGTGCAATCTGCCAATTGTGGTCCGCCTTTTAGTGTGGCCCTGGCCTAGTGTGGTTTCCTAACAGCGCTTTTCACTGGAATTCCCTTCATCGAGTTCTAAGCCAATCAGAGAATTCTAACTGGCAAGGCTCGCCAGAACAATTTTTCGTCTTTTGTTGCTTTTTATCTTAAAATGGCATATTATGTGAAAATAAGTTGATAGGTAGTTGAGGAAAACAATATGGCCTATTAGGCTATTATCATGGACATGGGGAATGCTGGTTTACTGGGACATTTTATTTTTAACATGGCGGAAGTCAGAATGCAACTTTTACTGACTAGTCTGTTTACACTGTTGTTACAACTATTTAGTTAATAGAACCCAGCCGACAGCTGGGCCTGGATATAACTAGAACTTTTAAGTCTACCTGCAAGTCGAAGTCTGCGTTTTTTGCGACGGGGACCATTCATACTGTCATCGCCGACACTATGGAAATGTCTAGGTCGACTGCATGTCGCTGTATACGAAGAGTTTTGATATGCTGATATATGTTGCATTCAGGCGATTTATTCGCTTTCCAGCTGACTTGCGTGCAATCGATGCAAAGAATGCATAATTGCAGGTAAGCAACATTATAAACACGGAATTATCCCAAACCTGCAATAGTACCCCAGGTGGCGGCACTGTCAGATGTGACAGTCCTGCCGTCTCTTAGTTAAATAACATATACATTTCCTTCCATTTTACAAATCAGCATACATAGGTAGACCTACTACACTTATAACAAGGTATGATTATTGTGTTATCATACTGTTTATGTTACATATTACGAACTATTATAATTAAATACGGTGATGATCCTTTATACAATGCACTGTACACAATCTAAACTAAAGTGGATGCCTGAATGATTATATTCCGATTAACATAACAAAGCAAACTGCATAGGCCCCATGTAGGATTTTTTGCTCAGGAGTATAACGTATGATTGTTGACCTAACGGTTGCGTGATTGATACCCAATATGACTTTTTTGTACTGAAGACAGTGTGTGCAATATTTACCTTTATCTTTATCATAAAGGCAAGTGTAAAGTTAAAGAAATACGGCAATGCACACTTTTTAGGTTGCCATTTACAGTCAAGCAAGATATTTGATCTACATCAGGCCTATTGCATTCGATTTAAATCAATGACAATGTTATGTAATTGTAGGACACCAATGGCACATATTTCCGCCTGCTATGACAGCATAACGAGGCTGATTATATCAACAGAGAGGGTTGCCGTTCCCTGAATGTTCAGGGAAAGGAAACTTACTAAAGATGCAGGTATATTCCATAACTGTTCACCAATAGTTTTTATATTGAAATACCAGTAATCACTACAGTTTTATGTACAAAGAAAACAAATAATTTCAAAGGAATGCCTTTATTAGATTGCTTACTCATTGCCAATAACAAACTTCATGTTCATATAATGACCATTCGGTAACATTTCATAAACATATTATTACATCATAATGTGATCAAAATGCAGTAATTATGACCAATCAATAACTTACACTAATAGTGCACAATATCAAATACCAAGTTCACAAGTAGAACATGTATGTAAACAATGTAACTATGTCTGCATGCAGATGTACTGTGATGCCATATACAGACTAATCAATTTGATAAATTATTTTATTATTATTGGGTTTACTTGATATAAAACGTATTTATGTAATGTTATTCAATAATGGTTATTCGGTAGTTCATATGTCATTTATGACCATTAGCAAAATGTATATTAAGCAGTATTTAAACTATATTTTAAAATATAAATATTAAAATGTGTTCATCAAACATAATAAACATGGAATATTTCAAGATGCATGCATATTCAACATATCATTTCACTGCAAAGTAATAGTTAATTTGTTGTTGCTAATGTAAATTGTTACATCATGTTTCCAGGACCACACAACGGAATCCTGCCGGTACATTTTGGATATCCATGACAGTTTGTCATGACGGCTGTACTGCATCCTGCATCACCTGCTGAAGAGAGGTTGAATAATTCATACGTCATTGTGTTCTAACTGAACAAACATTTGGAAATCTGAAGAGATGCTTTCATTGTTTTATATAATAAATTTAGAACAAACCCACATTTTGCTGTCACTTATGGTGTAGTATATGCTGTGTTACACAACATTGGGATATATGTTGGTGATATAATTAATATTGTCACTGATGACACTGACCTGCTACCACTGGATGATATACCTTTCATTCCTGTTACAGGACGACACTATAATAGCTGTGACGAGAGGTCACCTTGTGGCACATTTCTTTTTTAATCTGCCCAGTTTAAGGTTTCGCACTGATATATCATTTTTACTGTGTATATACTGAATAGTATTACCCTCAAATCACACATCGAAAATGACATCTTGCAATCTGCACTCTTCCATTTCAGCAGATTTAAAAAAAAAACATGTAACATCATCACATTTTAGTAATGTCATACAATCATTAAATATAAATATTATTAAATGTAAATAAATGTACTTCATGTGTGTTACTATACATTTCTAAAATGCAGTTTCATTTGCTTAGATAAGATTACTGGTTTCTTCTATTCCTTATTTGTTTTATTTAATACTATACGTTTGTATATACTAGACGTATTGGCACGTATCATAACATCTTAAGCAGAAATTGCCATTGCTGATGGGCATATGTAATATTGCTTAATGCAATTGGGTCTCGTTGGCTGTCTTTATAAATCACTAGCTATGTTATATATGTCACGAAAGTATTTGATTCACCTCTCTATGACATATATCCAAATATCTAGGGTCATTGCAGACCCGATAAACTACCCAAAAAACTCATTGGACCATTATCATTCAATAAATAATCCTTTGTTCAAAATCAACCAGTATTCTAGCCAAATCATTGCAGATCAAACTAAGAATGAACTAAATGCAATTTGCAATTAATGCAATTTGCCTGAGACTAAGTCTAAGCCTAGGCTAGCCTAAGGCTTAGATGTTAATATTTATGATTTAGCACATCTGCAAATGTGTTTAGCCCGCGCCTCGACAAACTCACGAAAAGCACTAACAGTCACCATAATTTCATATCATCCATTTACTACACCTTTCCTATACATACAGTCTTGAGATGAGATTGACATTATTGTGTTTTATCGATAAAAATGTACGCGAAATATACTCGTTTTTGTGCGTGTCCTGGGGTTGGGCAGCCCGCGAGTCGAACACGACGATCTATTTTCCAACATAATGAAGACATATTTGCAAAGTACACCGATATTCAAAATCGGTAACGCATATGTTATTCCATTAGCGCAAACGAATTGTTAAAAAGGTATTTTTTAGTCTAAGACTAAATTCTTACAAACTATACAAGCGATACGAAATCGCGACAAAAAACTTCCGCATTCCAAATTTCCGTGCCGCTGTGGTGGTCTCAGATTCGACTCAGTCCAGGATTCGACTAAACGCATATCGCGCATGCGCGCGCATGCGCAGTGACCTCGTTTAGTTGTTTTTTTACGCGCTGTGACGTAGTGGCAACGGCATACGTCATGCCCGGGCCGATATTCGACTTTACGGACATTGCGCATGCGCAATGTACGTCGTAGATTCGGCTAAAGGGACATTGCGCAGGCGCAATGTACGTCAGAGCCCGTTATGACGCATGCTTGTTGCAACGACACTTCCCAAAGGGCAGAGGCTATTCACACAGATGCTCAGCGCATACTGGTAGGACTAATATTCGCTCTACCTAGGCTAAACCACTTTATTGGTACTACACAAAACAGAACAATCTTTCACAGTATATCATTGTGCTATGTCTGTAATTCCATGATTGTTCATAAAAAAATATTTTAAAACATTCTTTGGAGTGATGTACTTATACGAATACAAAACAGTAAAAATGCAGATGTTGCAATATATGCTTGCTCTCTAAAACCGTGTATCTTGTTTACACTGTGTAACCAGGAAAAGTCATGTTTGGGGTGAATACTATATGTGACATTATGTATGAGTAATGAGGATTTCATCCCAGATAGTTGTCTAACAAGTATGAGTACTTTTGAAAGTATTCATATTTGTGATTGATATGAGGATATTGTAAAAATAAAACATAACACTTTTGGACTCAAGCTCTTAATATAAGACTGTTTTCATTTTTATTTATATACCATCTTGATGAAAATGTTATTGTCGGAACATACTTTCCAGTTTACTTATTGCTTAACGACGATAATAGTTTGTTCTCGGTTAACCACGAATACTAATAGTACTAACAAGTACTTCATCCACCAAGCAAGAACACAATCAGACACTGTATTAGTAAATACTTTATTAAATAAAATAAAATATCATGCACATATTCATAATTTTGTCTTCTTATCTGTATGTATGTTTCACTTATTAAAAAGAGAAATCTGTTATTGATAATTGTGTTGTGAAATAGTAAAAATTGAGTGTGTTGATGCTTTATTGGCTTTAACAATAAAGGCATGAAAATGCTATGTTGCGAATTTTCTTATTTTTAACAACTTGCTGTTTAATTGTCTGTTGGACTTCCTGCAGAGAACATACTCATTATGTAGTTGTTAACTTGTTTTTTCGTTATATCTTCTACCTGTTGCAAGTCACCAGTACTGTTTCACCAACCTGTACAAAGGGGAGCCAAGAGAGAAGTGGGCATGCATTCACAAAATAATGTAGTTTTACAAAGACAATTAATTTGTCATGTGGATTAATCAATTGAATTATATATTTGTATTGTAATTAAGAGTAAGTACTAATGTCTTGGTTTCACTTGTTGGCTCACTTTCAACTTGTATGCCTTTGTGCAAAATATGGGTTTATTGACCGAAACAAGGCATTCCCCTTGTAGCTTGTAGTTATGCTGATATTCATGTAAAAGTTGTATTAAATCAGTAAAACCTGTAGCCAAATTCCGCCATTAGTTAAAGTAACGCCTTCATAACCACCATAGCTCCCTGTCGTATACATACATCTGTTGAAAAATTAAATACCTCTTATCGATTTTTATATTGACCAGCATAATTTCTAAGGATTTAGGCACAATAGAAGTTATATATGATTTACTAGTATTAATATCAGCATTTAATGGGACACTCAACAGAGGGTTTTCGTCCTCGATGGTGGAATATGTTATACTAACATATTACAAGAACCTCTTGTGCATGGCAGCATCTATATATTTGTTGTCATAATGCATGCATGGGCATTGATTGGTGGGGGATGAGGGTGACCCCCCACTTTTGAGCTTTAGTGGGACAGTATAGGAAATGTCCCCTTCACATCTTCATTCCAGAAAAAATCTGTCTCCCTCTCACCTATCTCATAAGCCCCTACATAGATCTAGTAGCTAAAAATAATAAACTCACAATATGAAATTCCCACTATCCAGAGGAAACATCGACTAGATAAATTGCTTGGTTGAAAACAGAATGCAACTTGATATACTTCAGTATATTAATAGGATGCTTATCACATGTAGCTAAAGCAGTGGATTCCTGCACTTTGTGTAACTTAGTGCTATTAGAGTGATGAAAAATTTCTTTGTCAAAAGACAGGATTGGGAAGTCCTAGACAGGCACCCCTGTAGCCTCTGCACCTTGTCACTCTATGCATCAGGCAACCATAGGTCCTCAGTCTACATTTTCTGTGATTGAGGGCAGGCCATGATCCACGAGGCTCCCCTCTGCCACTCGAATGTTATTTACAATTATAACATTGTGTTGATCATACAATTTGTTTCACAGTCACAATATTATTCAAATACACGTAGCCAACATAACTATTTTAAATAACATGCAATATAGTCATGTAGCCAACATAACTATATTAAATAACATACAATAAACACCTTTGTTTATTTTATAATTAGTAATATACAAAAAAAAAATTATTATATATATTATTTTACTAAAAACAATGTGATATGCATTCAGATGATGCTTATATGTGTGTATATAAATAAATATATATATATATATATATATATACGTATATATACATACACAACATATGAATGCATATAACATTGGTTTAGTAATATATATATATAATATATATCTTAGTAATATGATATATATATATATAACATGATTTCATGTAGGGACCGATTTATATATATATATATATATATATGTCTATGCATTTATATGTATGTATATATATATATATATATATATATATATATATATATATATATATATATATATATATATGTATATATGTATGTATATATATATATATATATATATATATATATATGTCTATACATTTATATGTATCTATATACATATAATATATATATATATATATATATATATATACACATATATATATATATATATATAAATGTATAGACATATATAATATATATATATATATATATATGTATATATATATATATATGTATATATATATATATATACACACCGAGTTTGCTCGGTTGCCGTATGGCCCCTGCAATGCTAAATCCTGGCTACGCCACTGGACTGAAGGTACGTTTTACAAGATTCACACCAGGCGTTTACATGCATTTGTTCGTGGGGAGGTAGCAATTAGCCATCTCCCAATAAAACGAAGCAGAACACCGCGGCTGTGCAAATAGACAGCGCCACGCACAGCCTATTGTTGTAGCCTCGATACTAATTATAACCTCGACAGACGAAAACAACGCTCTAAATAACACAACACGTTCGAGTGAGTGAAAATGATCACATCAGTTAATCTATTTTTATTAAAGAGGTGTGTGATAATAATATTATATCAATACTTGACGTATTACTAACGGAAACTACGTTAGTAACAAAGGTCGAATCCTGGACCGAGTCGAATATGGGACCGCTACCGTCGCGGTCCCAGATTCGGTCGAATCCTGGACTGGTCGAAACCTGGACCACCACGCCCACGGGCACAACAGGTAAGGGGTCATTTCCCAATGAATATTTCGTGTAATATATGTTATTTTCCAAATATATGTTCATAAACCTCATTTTACATCTAGGTCAATCAGAGTGTTTGCGTACCTTGCAAACGTACCTGTGTTGCACATGTTATCAGGAAGGGTACGGTAATATGAATGGAATGGAGTTTCCTAAACACTAAGGTGATACGAATTGATCCAGCCATTGGGAATAGCTACAGAAATGTGCTATACCATTTTAGAAAGCCCAGAGCAAGCCTCGAATATGCAAAATCGTCGATTTTTGATTTTCCTCCCTCAACCCGAGTTTTCGATGTTTCAAACTTTCGACTTTCGCTGTGTTCAAACGTTAGCGACAGCAGCGCCAGGTTATCATGGTGGCGTTTATGTAATTAATGTCACTTACTCGAGAACATTTCCCTGGTGTGGCGACACCATTTTCCAGCCACTATTGCATGTACAGATGTTTGCTTCGCGGGTAAAGGAATAAAACAAGTGGGTAAATTCTTCAAGGATGAAGCAGGACTGGGGTAATATGAATAGGATTGGGACTACTACAGGGTAAATGCTTCGCAGCTAAAACATGTATGAGACACGAGTTAAAGTAAGGAGACAAGCCTTCCTCCCACCCCCCCCCCCGCCCCACCTCTCTTTTAAGACACTCTTCTTATGTCACTGTTATGCACTATAAAGTAGTACATTAATGTATGTATTTTTACCTGCTACATTCACTTATTTATATTAAAATAACTTTTTTGATAGTATATTGCAAATGGCTCTTCTACGTATTTCACAATGGTGGATGCCTCCAAAGACTCCAATGCGTTTGGCAACTTGGATCATAGTATGCTATTAAACTAATTGACTGTGGCTCACGGACGCTGTCCTACTTTATTGTGCACATTCTTTACCACTGGCATAGCACTAAGAAATTCACTATTAAATGGTGTAAGCAATTTTCTAGCTATTTAAATGTTTCAGGTATCCTTCCCCCACCTTTTCAATGTGTAGATAGATGGATGACTTAATTGTAAATATCAACAAATTACTAATTGGTTGTCTTTATGGAGACATTTTAATCAACCACTTCATATATGCTGAATTGTTTCTCTCAGTGTTGCTGTTTTGAGAACACTTACAGAATGCTGTACCAAGTATGGTGAATTGTTCAATATAACATATAACATCAACAAGTGTTATTGTAATCCCAGGAAATCCCAGGAAATGACAAGTATTCATTGTGTCAATGTCAATAATCGTCCATTACCTTATACAATTAAATGTAAATACCTTGGTCATATAATCAATAATAACCTCACTGTTGATGATGACATTGCCCGACAAAAAATGCCTTTATGCACAAAGTAATGTTTCAGCTAAAAAAAAGTTCTTTTTAATCCTTCCACCGAAATTACCATATTGTAAGCTTACTTTGCTCCAATGTACACTTCATTTTGTTAACTACTTCCATACACATAAACATTTTCGATACTGGATATCCCAATTGTACATGTGATATTTGTATATTGTGTCTTATTTTATATAATTATTTTTAACATTTCTTCCAATTTGTTTCATCACCTATTTATTTATTTTTATTTATTTTATTAAGGACTTATTGATTATTTTACTTATACCTCATAATTGTTTTAATATGATTTTGTTTTCTGAAATAAAGTTTATATATATATATATATTATGTAATTATATATGTATTTGACCCCATGTGTGGACATGTACATATTATCATTATACTTATAAGTGCCACATACAGCTGCATATAGCTGTACTAGGTAGTTTTTACTTTTAATGTAGACATACTTTTACAATATCAAACTATTATCTAATTAAGTACTAGCACTAATCAGCTATGTTTTTATAGACAAGTGTTTAAGTGTTGTGTATAAGACTCGAATCCTGCTGGGGTGCTGTGTTTGCATTTTGTGTCGTATTTACTCAACGTAAACTTCCACATCTCCTATCATGTAAAGATATAGCAGGCTGTACATTTACCCTAGCATGTAATCGTACCATGCAACATTCTTGTTTTATATCGCGTTGGACATCACAACTGGTATGTTTTGTTAATAATATTTATTTTATTTGGTAATGTATGTATGAATGTGTGTTCTTTTGCTTATTTTTGCAGGTTGTTTGTTGAAGATCTGATCATGGTGCCATAATTATGGCAATTCCCTTTGATGATATCCTTTGTTCTTGGAACCTTATTATTAATTGCACTGTAATGGTTCTAATAACTATAGTAACATTGACACATTGTTATAGAATATAAATAATTTTTTTGGAGTGTGCTGCCAAAAATGTCCGCAACATTTTTCCTACTGTAGGTATTTCTTACAATACTTACTTGATGTAGTGATACCATTAATACTACCTGGACAGTAGTGTTTGATTCATGAATTATGTATTACATTATTTTTCTATTTAATGTATCATAACGGTACATGTACATATGGTGTCCTGGAATTGTCAGTATTAAATATTAGCATATGGAATTCGACAACAATGTTTTAGGAAAAATATCACAAAATCAACAGACAGAGGAAGTTGATTTTGAACTATATGTGAGGCATTCCCACAAAATCAGTCACATGTCGTCAAAAAACAAATTTGAGATAGTTATACCATAAGAAAGCCAAGATAATTGCCTTTCATTTTATATATTATAAATTATGATGTCTGAAAAATTGGCGAAGATATTTTAGTTTGAACATCGTTTTGTTGAAAAAGTAAAATCTGAGAAAAACGCACTTAAAGATTAGCTTTATAAACATCACGGATACGGGCACTTTTATGTAGGCTAGAGTACTCAAATTTGGACTGTGTTATCTAGACATAGTCTGTTGTTTGTGTATAAGTTTACAAGTTATTTCTTTGGCGAATTCAGTCATAGACGTCATAGTCGAGCTCTCAGTGTCAACAACAATCACTGCCTGGTGGATATCTGCTTGTTCAAGTGCCGCCGTTGCATCAGTGACTCGCAAATCGCAATTATCCTCGCTCTCTTCTTCTATTATTTCGGATTCCGACGAATCCTCGTCATCCCTTGATTCACTTTGCAACAAATAATCGTTTTGGAAAATATCTAAGGCTAAGCCTGTCATCAGAGAGTGACAGCTCGGAACGATGCCCAAAATTTCGATTCAACAGCCGAGCCAACTCAAGTTCGTTGGTACAACCGGTTGTCAACGATATACTGATTCAATAGCAATCCACATGAAAGCGCGCACTGTTAAAATACTGCTATAAAACAACACATCAATGGCAAATCCACCACGTAAACAATCCAAACAAAGCGATCTTCGACAAACGACAAACGGAACGGAAATGGATATCGTCCAATGGCCAACGCGTATCGGGTCACGTAGACAGTCGTAGCAGCAACATGCCGCTTTGAATAAAATCTTTGACATTGTTATTCTGATTGGTTGATTTAGCATTTTACCGCGAAACCTGTTCTATATTCGGAGAGCTGATATTCTTAGCTTTCTGACGATGTACGGAATACGGAGATCGACCGAGTATGAATTAAGATATGTGCACTTGAAAAAGTCAATTGTTTTGCCTTTGTTTTTGCTCATTCTCCTAACACGAAATTAAGTCCTGTACTTAAAAACGCACTTAAAGATTAGCTAAACAAACGCAATGGATACAGGCATTTTTATGTAGGCTATAATACCCAAATTTGGACTATCGTGTAGACATATGTGTATACATTTTCAAGTTATTACCTGTACAATGTCACATTAAATAATAAGTTAAATTACATACGTGTAATGCATAAAAAGTCACACTAAGGATCGATTTACCCTGTCTGATCCCAATCATAATACACAATTAAATTTAGGAAATATTTTTAATAACAGCACATATAATAATTGAATTAAACTGACATTTATTTCAACAACAACAATTACTACTACTGCATTATACATACAGTGCATACAATACAATTTGTTGAAAAAAGGGTAAAAGAAGTACAATACTTATCATGTCTACCCTTATAATTGCTTAATCACATACATAAAGCCTCTGAACAGTGCAATAGAGGGTGCGACAACACTATTTACATGATGTATAACCGTACAACATTTAATCGAAAAAAAGACATTGACGTTTATTGAAGAACAACACTTTATAACAATAAACAATCGGAATGTTTAATTTAGTTATCTAATTTATGTTGGCAAAATAGTCTAGGACTCTAACATATACATATTCAACAGTCTATCTTTTTGAAATGATGAACATTTTTACAACTAATCAGTGAATTATCAAGGGTGTTCCAAAGTTTAACCCCAGTAACAGAAATACACATATTTTTAAGTTAGTACACACATAGATTTGCTTGAACTTACATTTATGCCTGCATGAATATCGTGATTCATGTATTCTGAATAATTGTTGTACATTCAATGGTAATATATAACGATATGCCTTAAACATAATCATAGCAGTTTTTAGTTTTACAAGATCTGGTATTTTAAGAATATGTACATTGTGAAAGAGTAAGTTTGTGTGATCAAGTCTTTTGGCACCACAAATTAATCTTATAACCATTTTCTGTAATAAAACTAAACAATGAATATTTGTAGCATATATGTGTTATCCCATACTTCAGTACAATACATAATATAATGCATGAAAAGAGAATAGTACAAAATATGCATACCATGTTTGTTAATCAAGGAACTGGCTCTATACATAATAGCACAACATTTTGACAGTTTAGATCTTATTGATAAAATGTGACTTTTCCAGTTTAATTTGTCATCAATTACTACACCTAAAAATGGTGTGTAATTTACTCTATTGATTTTTTCTTTATTTATTCTAACACAAATATCTGCAGTTATTTTTGCGATTACCAAAAATCATGTAATTAGTTTTTGATATATTAAGAGACAATCTATTAACAGAAAACCATGCCTGCAGTTGTTCTAAGCCGCCATTTATCATCAGAACAAGTTCATTTCAGTCTCTACTCTATCACAACATTATAGATTTGTACGAAAATGCAGTGGCTTTGGCGAACTCAGTCACAGTCGAGCTGTCAGTGTCGACAACAATCACTGCCGGATCGGTCTCCGGTTGGGCAAGCGCCGCCCTTGCGTCTGACAGACGCAAATCGCAATCGTCGTCGCTCCCCTCTTCTATCGTTTTGGATTCAGACGAATCCTCATCATCACTTAGCGACAAATAATCGTGTATGATACGCTCTAAACCCGCGCTGTCATCGCCGGCTTCAGTGAGTGACAGCTCGGAACGCCGCTCAAAATGTTGACTTAGCAGCCGAGCCAACTCAAATTCGTCGGTACTACCGGTTGTCAATGACATACTTATACAATGACAATCCACGTAAAGGCACGCACTTTTAAAATACTGCTATAAAACAACACATTAATGAGAAATCCACAATGTAAACAACCCAAACAGACGACAGACGAAACGGAAATGGATATCGTCCAATAGGCGACGCGTATCGGGTCACGTGATAGCAACAAGCCGATTTGCATACGATTCTTATGTGATTCTGTTAGGTTGGTGTCGTAGTTTACCACGAAACCTGTTCTATATTTGGAGAATCGATATTCTTCGCTTTCCGACGATGTACGGAATATGGCGATCTACCGAAGGAGATTTAAGATAATGGCACTTGACAAAATATAATGTTGGCCTTTGTTCTTGCACATTCTCCTAACACCCAATTAAGACCGCATACTTAAAGTGTCATTTATTGATATTTACAAGTAGCATTTCTATAAAAGCTTCGGTGCGGTGAAAGATGAACAATTTTTAATGTAGATAGTATAAAAATCTTAAAATCGCCCATATCGATCCGCATTCACTATTTTGGCCCATGCAGCGTAATTGCAATCTGCGACATCCGACTGATTTCGTCGGAATGCCTCATATATATATATATAACTTAATATGTTGCAGTACCACTACCACTGATCATCCCATCTTGTAGCGACACAGAAACTGCATGTATGTTCAATTATTTATAAACAGTTAAAATACAAATCATCTTCAACATATAAACAATAACTACAAGAGTATAATTATAATATAACAATCAATAAGAAACAAAACAAATTACTGTAACCTTTTACAACACCACAGTACCAAACAATACCCTTAGACAAGAGCATGCCATCTTAGAAATCACACCTGTCTAGAACAACATATGTTACTCATCTGGATGTAAGTACGATGTTTTGTAAGTGCAGGACTGGTCAAATGTGCTCAAATCCTTTGTGTGCAGAAAAGCGATATATTTCTGAATAACTGGTAATACGAAGAACAAAGTTAAACGTTGTGGACATGTAATTTATAATAACTTATCCCATGAGTCTGACATTTCAGTAAAAGCGAGAGTCATGCATGCCAAGAGTAATATATTATGTCAGAAAATCAGGTTTTGCCATAATGAATGGCATTGATCATGTGATCATCAAGGAAAAAAAAGTTTAAACATTTTCAATGTTCCAGATGCAGATCACGAGTATATCGTAGAAGATAACAACATATCGACAGCCACGTTCGCGGTGAGTTCACCTCCAGCTCCAGCTCCAGCTCCAGCTCCAGCTCCAGCTCCAGCTCCAGCTCCAGCTCCAGCTCCAGCTCCAGCTCCAGCTCCAGCTCCAGCTCCAGCTCCAGCTCCAGCGTTCACTCAGAAGGGAAAATGGAAGACGGGAAGGCGTCTCATTCTTGATGAATCTGAAGCAGAAAATGAACTATTTTCTAAATGGCTAAAAAGCGAGATCCAGAAAAATGATGCAGTCACAGAAGTGGCAAAGCTTAAACAAATTAAACTGCAACTGGACATCGAGAATGTGAAGAAAACGGGTTTGGTTATCAGTGAGCCATGAGACAAGAAAACGAATGACAGTAACTGCCATATTTGAACGTATTTAAATACTTCTCAAAGTATTTGTATTTGCATTTGACCTTTAAAAATAACAAGTGTTTGTATTTAAATACATGTCAATGTATTTGACCAACTGCAGTGTATGCTTTGTGTCTTGTTCATTAGCAGCCCAGTTTATATAACCAATTTCTGCAATGCAAGTGCCAATATCGAGGGTGAACTATTTCTAATGTTACGTACTGTTCAGGATCACTGATAATATATATGACAGAATACAGTTAACGTTATGAGTATTACTTCCAAAGTAATGAAATCTTGTATAGTACCATTACATGTGAAACAACTCAATGCAGCTGAAATATTGCAACGATAACATGCATGTGGCCTTACACAACAGAGACAGAGGGCGTGATGAATGCCCAATGGCAACTTCTAATATAGATTTTGCACAAATAAGGAAAAGGAACAGTATTACCTCTAAAAACAGTTGTTGATAATCCTGTTGCGGACGACTTTTCCTGCTGCTGCCCTTGCACGTTCATTCATGTCATCACAGTTGCCATCATCATCATCTTCATCCTCTGAACTTGAAGAGTCGGATGGCACAGCTTCCGGCACAGGGAAGTTCATACGCCTTGCATGATTGTGTAACATGAGGCAAACGATAATGATCTTGCATGCTTTTGCTGGTTGCAAACGCAGGCCATATCGCAGGCAGAGGAATCTAGTAGGGCAGAGTAACAAAATGTATTTGAGTTTTTATAGTACACCCTGTATTAAGAAGTATTGAACATCAGCATAATCATATCTTACCCCACATCTACACATATTTGTAAAGTCCTGAGTGGCAATTGATATGTACTCATTATTAAGATATGGCATTATTACCATGTATCCATAGATAGATTGCTTGTTTACTGTATTGTGAGATATATTGATATCACCCATAATCACACACAGTCATGTTTCATCTGCATTTGTTTTCCGGTCGTTTATATTAAGTAAAAATGCAGTTTCATGTATTTAATACGTCTTGTTTCTGCTTATGTGACACGCATTGACATTAGTCTGGTTAATTGTAAAACATGCCAAAGACTGTCCTGGTCATCAAACATGCACCAATAACATGGGGGAAACGTTGGTGGTTTTATTGTTTTGCTTTATTGCAAATTAACTAAAATTAGCACATTTTGTGTTCCACTAACCGTTGCTTAGCAACGCCAATGCTTCGTTCAACTGGTGTCCGAGTACACCTGTGAGCGTTGTTGTAAGCTCTTTGTTTTCTGGTGACAGGGTTGAGGACAGGTGTCATCAGCCATGTCCGTAACATGTACCCACTGTCACCAAGTATTAATCCATCAATTGCAGGTCGGTTTCCTTCAATCACGCAAAACAAGTTATTTTTCAATTACCATGTGATACATCAAAAACAATCATAAATGTGTTAAGCTATTTATGCATACAAAATACCAAATTAAGTAATACACAGCAGGCTGTAATAGGTCAAGTATGATTTGTTAATTGTTTACAGTGGTTTACAGCTTCAGTGGTTAATAATTCCATTATCATTTGTGTACATTAACCATTATATATATTATTTCAGTTGATGCTACGAAATTTGGCTAACGCAGACACTATTCTAAGTTTTTTTAAATACATGTAATCAAGTATTAGATTTGATCAAATTGTATTATGTGAGCAATGCATAACATACATACACATTCAGTCAGTAATGCTGCAAACATACATCCTTCGCCACATTCTGTGTGTGCCATTACCAAACATAAAATGGTCTTAATTCAAGTAAATTAGAAACCACTAAGCAAAATTATTTAGCAGATCCCAGGAATTTTACTGATGAAACACATGTTCACTAGCAATCACAAAACTGTCCTTGTAGTGTGATATTCAACTGTAATGTTAGCAAAAAACATTGTTTAATTGCACAAAAACTTCTAAACAAATCGCAGGAATACTATTATGTGTGTGTGCTGTAAATATATTCATTTCGCAGCAATGCGCATGTAATGTACGTTTCCTTGACATGTACAGTTTATTTCGATGGATGTAATTTAAATATTGTGTAAATCAAATAAATTTAGATTTTGGATGTACCTTCAAAGTTTTCAAACACTGCTGATTTCCTCAGTATTCGGGCATCATGCACCGATCCTGGCCACTTGGCAATAACGTTAATACAAAGTAAATCGGCATCGCATATCACCTGAAAATGAAAGAATAATTCGCTCAGTGTTTCATGGAAAATGTGTTTGTTTAATAACCTTTAATTTTGCAAATACGTTGTTCATGCATCCTCCCCGACAGTGTTGTAGTCATATGCCCCGAAAAACGGCGCAGTGACTTACACTTTAGAATCATTACAACAACATATCATGCTGGCTTACAAATAAGTTGTTTTCAAGAAACATATTAAACAAATTCAAATCTTACATTTTACAGATGTTTTCCATTTGTGATAGTTTGCATTTATTAATCTATTAACTAATTATCAGTTTATTTTACACGAATGACTCTTGAAATACCGATTTATTGTCCTGTTAGTTTATACATTTTTGTCATGTCGACCTCAAATGTAATACAATTTATGACCTGAACAATGTTGTTTTTATTAAATACAGTATCTGTTTCATTCAGTTTTACATGAACGAATTATTCGTCATAAAACTTGATCACATAATGTAATTATAGGGCTGCACAACGTCGTATAATTTTCCCTGACCCGAAACAATTGCACATCTATTTCACTGGGGGATCGTTTGTCACAAACAATTGAAACTACCGGAAATTTAAAAAACTTGTTGGCGTGGGCGGATTTACATTTCGTTGTTACAGGTCGTGGCAGTGTCTTGTTCGTTGAGAACTCGTAAGTAGTCTTAATCAACCAGTGTGACTATGAAACATTGCATACAGTAGATCTATAACTCACCTGGACGTTTATCGAGTGATAGTTTTTCCTGTTAACGAACTCGTGTTCCTGGTCAAACGGGGTCTGGATCCGGACGTGTGTCCCGTCCACACACCCGATAACATTTGGGAAGCGTCTCATTCGATAGAAAGATCTCTTATTCTCGTCGGCTTTCCGTTGGTCGGGCCACACAATGAACTGGTTCATACGCCGGAGGAAGGCGTTTGTGACTCTATTTACAATTCGACTAACCGTTGACTGGTCGACACCTAACAGTTTCCCTATAACATTTTGGAGGGTTCCTGTTGGCGTTGCATAAAAACGTAGAGTAAGGAGCACTTGTAAAATGGGCGTTAGCGAACCTTTACGTGGAAGCACAAATTCTATCCCGTTTCTCACCTCGTCTGTAAGTTGTAAAATTATATGTCTATAAAATCTAAACTTTGTGTATATTTGCTCGTCGTTGTATATTTCTAAGGGATGCGTTCCGTCGCGAAAAATTCGGTTTCTTCTTATCGTCTGTTTCGACACCTCAGATAAATAACGGCAGCCATTAGTTTTACCGAAACGCTACTCGATTGTCCGAGACAACTGGTTTTAGGCCAGCGGCATAGCAGGTCTAAAATCATACCGATTTTTGCGTTAAAGTCTCGGACTACAGAAATAGTCCGAGACAACGTCATTGTCTCGGTCCATGCATACCACCCCTGATGACCATCTTGGTCTTGGAATAACTACACTTAACATAACCCTAAACAACCATTGCGAATGGTAAAGTAGCGCCACCTATCAGAAGTTTCTGTGAAACTAATGTTTACGCGCAAAAACGAGTGATCTTGGCCGACTGTGTCCAGGCTGTGTCGATCCTTCAACATGTTAGACTGTTTCTACAAGTAGCAAACGACACAGTGTCAGTGATTGTTTAAAATAATAAAGCTTTATTGCCATATTCAACGTGTAAAAATTGCATGATAAATTGGAATGTAGTCTGGCGTTGACTTACATAGTGCCTAAATATAAAATAGAATATAATATGGCAAACAAATTTAAAATATAGATATAAAATAGACATTGTACATGATGTGTTCTTTAAAATGGAAAAAATATTTTAATATAGTAAATAACTAAAGACAACATTAAAATAATATATTATCTATTTAACAATAATTGTGGTGTAAACTAGTTAATAAATAAATAAATATATATATATATATAAAATGTCCTTTAAAATTGTTTAAAATATGGACGGACGCTTACCTTCATCGTCATCGATGACAGAGTTTCATTTCCGCTGGTTGTGTTTACGAAAACAAACACCGTCGCTTCGTCAAACGAGCTCCTTTGACTTTGGACTTTGGCGACGTATTCAGTTGGGTATGTTCTAAAGACGTTTTATTACCACCCTGAGCACGGATTCTCCATGGACATAAGATATATGAGTGTGAGCACGGAGTTTAACATTTTATTATCTCGGTCGCTGACCCTAGAATATTGCGAATTCCAGTATACTGGGGTAGCGTCGTAGAAAAGTGGGTAGCCTAACCTTTTGACGCCTTTATGATTGATCCCAAAACTAAGGAGTTTGCCTCCCCTAAATAAATAGGCCTTATGTAGTTAAAGAAATATGTTGCATTCAGTTTACATTGTGGTATTACTTTTTGCCGATCATTGACAAAACCTCACAACATTGGAAATAATTCAATACTCATGAAGTATCGTATATGACTATAATGCTAGTGATATATTTGATCAAGAGAACCGCTTTAAAATATGATAATGCAATTGAGACAATTCATGAGGATTAAAATGAATTCGAAGCAGTTTTCTCGAATTGCTACAATGACCGAATTGTCAAATGCATACAGGCTTACTTACATGTGATTAATTATGGATTCGAGATTGTACCTCACATATGCACACACACACACAAATCCTGATGTGCTTTCAGATAGACGATGCTACATATATTCGTGTTGGGGGTGTTACTCTCGCCGGTTGAACCGTTAGGGAAAGGCGCCCTTCCGGTAGAAGTATCCATGCCGGAAGTGCCTGCACCATCGCACTCTCGCCAAAAACGTAACTCAGGTAAAATTGCTATATGAAACAAATGAAAGGACATCAATTTGCAGCCTTCAAATATTTATGCAGGCTGTCGAAATAGAAACCAACTAATCATTCCACATCACAACTAAATATAAAATATTGATGTTTGACCAAATTAAACGGCTCGGCACGGACCATGTGTAATTGTATTTAAGCAACAAAACGCTAATCCGGTAGGCTATTTCTAGGACAGGCTGAAGTAATGTAGATTTCAGTAAAGATGCCAAGTTTGTTTGTACAACAAGGCCAGTATTCATAACACCAACCCCACTGCGAGTAGGTTGGAACATTTGGGTTAAATGTGCGGCTGGATATATATATATATATATATATATATATATATATATATATATATATATAATATAATATATTATATTATAATGAAATTTGTGTTAGATTTTTGTTCAGTTAATTATAGGTATGGTCACATACCATTGCACAAGCTTGTGGAACCTCTCTCACACTGTAATGGATATGTATAATTGCCCCAAACCAGGTTTCTTCTGGAACACCTTTTTATTGTATTAATACAACGAGTAACTCTTCTCAACGGCAGTGGGGTGTCGCACCCCACTGCCGTTGAGAAGAGTTACTCAAGGAATCACTATTTGCAAAGGTCCGCTGGGTAACTCCGCTAGTATTGACAAAAAATGTGTCAGTGGCATAGCTTTGGAAATTGCTAAGCTTAGCATGGAATACGTAACATGCGAAAAACATAACCAGTAACCCATATGTTGAATTACATTTTACTGTAGCTCCATCATGCTTAGGCAAACACGTAGGCTTCGAATATAACCGGTTGTGCCTGTTTTACGTAGTGTTATTCGCATTCTTTCAGTTTCAGTATGTGATTTACCTGCTGAGAGAGGACCGTGCCGAGCATCATTCCACAGGTTTTACTACGACTCAAGCATGAAAAAGTGCACGGAATTCATATATGGCGGCTGTAGAGGAAACAAGAACAGTTTCCGAAGTTTGGATGATTGTAACGTAACGTGTCGCGGCGTCAAAGGATACGTAGGCGCTCAACCACGTAGAAAACGAAGTAAAACACGAAGTAGACACCGTAAGTAAGAGAGGGTTTAATGTCAGGTTCGATCACATTCGAATGCACTAGATTGCGGAAATGCTTTCAACGATTTGATGTATAAATATCGTTAGAATAAACTTGGCAATTGCTGTTCTCTGGAGTGCAATAAGTCGAGCAACTCCGCTGACATATTATTCCACGGCAGTGCTGGTGATAGCTCAGTGGGTCGCAATGTTCAAAGGTTTTAGCTCAGTGATTGCCTTTCCATCAAGCATCGCTAGGTAACTCGGCTAGTATTTACATAAAATGAGCCAATGGCTCAAATCTGAAACAAATCGAACACGTAACATGAATAAACCATTAATAGGCAGGTGGCCAAAGCTGATTCTTGGGTCTAACTCTGCACCGACTGATATCTCTTTTTCTCTGGATTCTACACCTTAGGATTTCTATAGCGAACATTTAGGCCTCTAGAGTCGCTTATGAAGAGTCGGCGTTCTCAGAGGTTAGACTCTATCAGGCTGATGGAGCGGTATGTAGACCTCGGTGGAAGCAGATTAGGCGATCCACATTAATCAGCTTTATTTGCAAGAATGTGGAGGATCTGGTTGTGATATGAGGACGTGGCTACTGGTCGGTAGTCTACCGCGACAGTATTATTGCCACCTTGAATATGCTCAAGGATGACGATGTGAACGACAATCTGGAGGCTGCGCTGGATATGGTGGCAACACACATCAAAAAGGAGTATGCTCTTCGGACATGCCAACGAAAATCTCCAGAGAGGTTGTTACTTAAATGTACTAAAGTCATGCAAAAATACAGTTTTCCTTTGCACTATCGCTTAGCCCTGACATTAGTATTACATTTGACCTATATTGACCTAAAATAGCAAAAGTAACCCCTAAAACGGATTTATCATAACTAGTTTAGCTAAAACGTGGTCTCACTTGCGATTATTTATTAGTCCACTATTTCAGAAGTTATTTTCCATTGCCGTCGTCGGCCACCCTGGCGGCCATCTTGGATATTTCGAATTGCTCAAGGATATCATCTTGATATCCCCTTGATATTCGCTATAGGGTATAGAATCCAACGAGAAAAACTATATATGTGTCGGTGCAGGGTATACCATCATGCTTACGCAAATAAATAGGTTTCGAACAGACTCAGTTTAAGATTGTGTTATTCGCCTGTTTAAAATTGTGTTATTGTTTCAACAACATACTGTGACTGTATATTACTTAATGGTAGCGGGCGGTGCCGATGTTAGTTCAGCAAGTATATATACGTTCCGAGAATACAAGATTGCGAGAGATTCTTATACGGCGGTTTTAGAGAATTTAAAAATACGTTTCAATAAGGTTTGAAAAGCAATGTGTGATGGTTATAGCTACATTATGCTCAGGCAAACAAGTGGTCTTCGAACAGACGTAATTCTACCTGTTTTTAGGTTGTGTTTTTCGCGTTCTTTCAGCATATTATTGTGTCCAGTCTGCTGTGAAAGGACCGTGCCTAGGCTATCACCAGAGATATTTTTACGACGCGAAAACGAAAACATGCAAGATATTCACATATGGGGGTTGTGGAGGAAACAAAAACAATTTCCGACAACGCTTTGATTGCGAACTAACATGTGGCAACAGAGAAACGTCAAGTAAGTCATTCACAATGGTAAATGTGGTTTAATTTGAAGTTTGGTTATCTTCCAGTGCCCTAAATTGTGGAAGTAATCGCAACGATTATTTGTTTAGATATGACTTGAAAAACCGTGGTTTATTTAGACAGTTCATTGTTATCCATTTCAATAAGTCGAGCAACTCCGCTAAAGTATGTGTCGACGGCAGTAGGGGGATTGTCTCACAATCATAAGGATTTTAGCGCGGTGAATGCGTTTCACCAAGCATCGCCAGATAGCTCGGCTATTGTTACCATACAACGAGCCAGTGGTTTAAATATATAAATTACGGACCTCAACGTGGAACAAGTAACATGGGTAAACCATTAACCAGTAATCTTTGCATAAAGTCAAGTTTTACTTTAGCTCCGACATGCCTAGGCAAAACCATTGGCTTCGAACATACATAGATGTAATTCGCGTTGTTTCAGTTTTATTCTGTCGTTTTCCTCATGAAAGAGGAACGTGCTTAGACACACACTGGAGGTATTTTTACAACGCGAACATACAAACATGCCAGCGCTTCATATATAGCGGTTGTGATGGAAACCTTAACAATTTTCGAAGCTGGGAGGATTGCAACGTAAGATGTGGCGGCGTCGTCGGCAAACATAACAGCATTCTACCAAGGAGGCGTGCAAAACGTAAGTGATTGACTATGGTAGCCTGGGCTTGATTTGAAATATGCTTACATTCCAGTGCAAAAAACGGGAAGTGATCAAAAAGATTGAATGCTTAAGCTATCATTTGAATAAGGGTGTCCAGTGCAGTGAGTCGAACAACTCCGCTAAGATATTGATCGATGGCAGTGGGGGGAGAGGGGGGGGTCGGATCTCAAGGATCATAATAAAAAAAAAGTTGTATTAGCGCGGTGAATGCCTTTCCACCAAGCATCGCCAGGTAATACGGCTAATATTGACATAAAATGAGCCAGTGACTTAGATCTAGCAAATACCGAGCTTAACGTTGAACCGGTAACATGAGCCAATCATTAAACAGTAACCCTTGTATTAAGTATGAGTATTGTATTAAACCAACTGTGCAGAGTAGTTAAACTATTAACACATTACACATAGGACGGGCAAACGAATATGAATTGGGCAACTTTCACTGCGGTAATCAAAAATGTTAAGTGTATCATAGTGAATAGCACATAGTTGCGACGTAAAGCCTGATTATTCGACTACAAGTTGGAGCATTACTGTAGAGTGCCATAGAAATACAATTGCAATAAATCGGATAAAACTTAGGACCTACATGCGATAACAGTACATACACAACCAAAATCGGAGCCTGGTAGACATTGTCCTGCACTGGAATACATAATACAAATATAATGTCAGAAACCCATTTATTAATTTCATAGACGGCATTTTGTGTCGCTGTATTTACATTTGAACCGGAATCGGCGATAAAACAATCAACTAGGCAATGGTGGAAATACTGGCATTGACGGCTGTTTAATTATAGGAATCATAAAATACTAACAAAACTTAGCGACTATCCCACAGTTGCATCTCAAAGGGGTTCTTTTAAAATGTAATACTCAGTGTATGTATGCAATGTGTAATATTCATAATAAATTATTAACATAATTATTTCATATAATGATATGCCTACATACTTGTCAATACACGCGTTTTATAAATCACATATCACCTTGGCGACGCATCGGGAAAAAAACGATGTCAACGGTCATTGCTTGGTTCATTGCGCAGATATGTTTTTTTTTATAATCGTGCTACATAATTAATCGACCACGTGACATCAAACTAAAAATGCTTCACATCAACATGTATGAGCTTATTGCGGAGGTAACATCCAATTTAAGCAGTGATTTGCAGAGAAAGTACATCAGGGATTATCATGTTTTGATAGAGTATACTTCGTATTCATGTAAGCTTTTCAAAGAATCCCAGTAATAACTAGACACTCTACTGAATGTAGGATTAAGTCAAACAACAAAAGTCAAAATTATACTTTTAAGAGCTACACACGGTGGATGCGAACGCGCATAAACCGTACAATGCAGCCTCAAAACATAATACAGCAGCCGCATATGTGACAGGTACATTCTTCAATATGTTTTCAGTATTAGTTTTACACATACAATATCCTCGTCCCAGGCAGCAGCTCACTGCAGCTGATTCATCAATGGTGTTATATCATATTCTACCTAATTCATCTATGGTGCTTTAATATACTGTAGGTGATTCATCGATGATATTATCTGGCTGGTGCTACGGGGAATGAATGATAAGTGACGAATATATTTGAAGTGAATCCTATATTCGGATATGCGGAATTCTGATATGTAGAACATTTCTGGAGAATGTTGCCTTGAAATGTGTGATGACCCCCGAACATGCACGATAAACAATCACAATATGTACATTGCAATATTGTTCACCTGCACGCATGCAAAGGGCAGATGGCAAACAACATCCATTGGCCTAGTGTTGAGATCGCATAGCGCACCTTCGATGCATGCCAGGGGTGCCCTTTCTATAATTGAGGCCATGACAGTTTATCACACCATGAAGGCACACCAAATTCTGCGGAAAACGTGGACAAAATTGCAGTGGACGAACAAAGACAACATTGAGTATCTTACCTAATTGCAGGTGGGGAACCACACAGCGAATAGCTGGAGATAAACATAAATATTATTAAGTGGGGAAATTTAGTCGGCGCCCCGAACCCCAGTAGACGTAAGGCCTGTAAATAAGTAATGCATGTACTGAACTCTGGAGGTAAACGACATCGGTTGTTGCTTAGTGATTTGTCGGAATTTGTATTGGGACAGAGTTCAGCTTTAGCATGGATACTTTTTGCATTTAACATGGATAGTAATTCGTAATAGTGTATATACAATTGTCGAGTATATACCAGATATATTCTAACCATTTCATTGGTCAGATACATCGGGTCAATACGGCCATCCTCTCGCCAATACGAGGGCAATCCGAATGCGAACAAACTATAGCATATATTATGATTATGTCTTGCTCATTGTCAGCGATGTGTGTCGGTGGACAACGCTATTCTAAGTGTGGCGGCGGATGCGCGCCCACTTGCGACGATCTCATCCCGATATGTGCCGGCTGTGTGCCTGGTTGTGTTTGTCCATTTTTCCGTCGGATTTTCGACGTAGCCAAACATAAATGCGTATCGCTTCGGCACTGCAGCACTTTCCTCCATCCTGGTACTGGGTCTCAATTTGTTTCCTTGTCTACTGTATATCCTTCGTTGTCCATTTCTGCTCTCTCCATAAACCATCGATCATTCTCTACCAATTATTTCAAATCTATACAAGTCATTCTGCCTTCGCTGTCTTCGTCATTTTATATTCCACCTTACATTTCACTCTGTGAGTGTCTGTTTTTTCACAATCGTTCTCTCCTCCGCTCTCAGTATCGAACCAATTTTTGTAGACCACAGGAGTCTTTTCTTTGTAGTAATACGTACTCCTGCTCATCCAGCACATGCATTCAACACTCGTCGAAACTGTTCACATTCTCGTCTCTAGGCCACAGAGGCCATGAGTCAAGGTGTTTATCGGCACACTGTCAGGACGAATTGTCAAAGCAATATTTGGTTACGACTGCATGTCGTCTAACTAGTAAAACAAACGTTACTGATAAAAAGACATATTCAAATTAATGTAATATCTTGAAAATTATGGGTATCATGACATTATTTTATTTACCCCAAATGCAATGGAAATGCAATCCACACCATTCTGGTTGTCACAAAAATACTGACATTTTTACTATTAATCTCGCATATTAGATTTTATTTCTAAACAACTCTTGCAACTTTGTTGATGTGTATAACCGTGATGGAAAACAGATGACACCATTGCAAGAGACACAGTATATTGTCTGCATAAAATCACTCTTCCCATTTCCGTCATGCCTATTTTTGTGTGGAAATTGCTGAAGTGTGTACCACTATGACAACACTATTATGGTATGTCTCATGTGTATGCAGTTTGCACACAATTTCGCAGATCATTTATAATATATAATCATTACCTTAATATCATGATAATTGCATATGTTACGGCACTTTGTTTTACCCATGGACAAATGTAATCCACATCATTCAGGTTTTCATTAAATTTCTGCCAAATAATTAACTTGATTATTATAATGATGTCCACGTTGTCTTTCAGCAAGGAAAATGTGCAGTCAACCGCCGAACCCTGGCCCTTGCAAAAAACGCATACACCGTACTTATTACGATCCTTATGCTAATCATTGCAAATCATTTATATTCGGCGGTTGCGGCGGAAATTATAACAACTTTGCAAATATGAGAGCTTGCGAACGAGACTGCTCAAACATATTTCAACGTAAGTGGCTGAAGATGAATTGATATCCGTATGACCGATTTGTGGTTCGCTAGTTATACCCAAGAATAACCTACATTTGTGGGCTAGTTATACCCAAGAATAACCTACATTTTTGGGCTGGATTTATATGTTGTGGATTTGAGGTTTAGTCTATTTCCAGTGTATATAATTGTTCCAATTATAAATTAGAATAATTAGAGGTTTGGTCACATACCATTGCACAACACTGTGGAAGCGCTCTCAAAAATATAATGGATATATATATATATATATATATATATATATATATATATATATATAATTGGCATCTGGACAATATTGTTTTATTGCGTTTATACGACAAGAAACTCGTATCAAGGGGCAGTGTGGTGCGACCGCAAGGAACCACTATTTACAAAGGTCCGCTGGGTAACTCCGCTAGTATTGACATAAAATGTGTCAGTGGCATAGCTTTGGAAATTACTAAGCTTAGCATGGAATACGTAACATGCGAAACACATTACCAATAATCCTTATGTTGAATTACATTTTACTGTAGCTCCATCATGGAGCAAACACGCAGGCAAACACGTAGCCTTCGAACATACCCAGTTGTGCCTGTTTTACGTACTGTAATTCGCGTTCTTTCAGGTTCATTCTGTGAATTACCTGTTGAGAGAGGACCGTGCGGAGCATCACTCAACAGGTTTTATTACAACGCGAGAATAACAAGATGCATGACATTCAAATATGGCGGCTGTAGAGGAAACCAAAACAATTTTCAAAGTTTGAAAAATTGCAACGTAAGGTGTGGAGGCGTCAAAGGGCACGTAGGCGCTCAACCACGTAGAACACGTAAGTAGGAGAGGGTTTAATTTGAGGTTTGATCACATTCGAATGCACAAGATTGCGGAAATGCTTTGTATGTTTTGATTTATAAATATCATTAAAATAAATATGGCAATTGCTTTTTTCTGCAGTGTAGAACAACTCCGCTGAAATACTCATACAGGACGGTGGGGTTGTGACCTCAGTGGGTCACAATGTTCAAAGGTTTTAGAGCGGTGACTGTATGTAACACGTAACATGAGTAAAACATTAATAGGCCAAAGCTGATGTTTGGGTTTAACCCTGCACCGACTTATATATATTTCTTCTCGCTGGACTCTACAACTTAGGATCAATATAGCGAATATCTAGAGTCGCTTATGAAGAGTCGGCGATTTCAGATCTTGGACTCTGTCTGGCTGATGGAGTGGTATGTATACCTCGGTGGGAAGCAGATGAGGCGATCCACATTAATCAGCTTCATATGCGAGAATGTGGAGGATCTGGTTGTGCTATGAGCACTTGGCTACCGATCTGTAATCTTGTTCCGTGACAGTACTGTTGCCACATTGAAACTGCTAAAGAAAGATTGTGAGGATGACAGTCTGGAGGCTGCGCTGGATGTGGTGGCAACACATATCAAGGAGGAATATGCTCGTCGGACATGGCCAACGAAAATCTCAAGAGAGGTCGCAGACAGATCTGCACCTTCCTCATTGGAAGCATCACAAACAGCGTCATCACAAAAACCTGTTCATCTCCAAATCGCTCTCGAGGTGTACTTCAGCAACAATAAAAAGCTCAAATGCGTGCATAAGTATCTCACCTAGTGTTAGCATGATGAATTGTTGTGTTTCAAGCGATCCTCTGCAGTGGCGATATACTATATGACCGTCGACGACCCGTCACAGTCAAAGGACCTGTTCAAGTGTTTGTCGACAATTGTGGTGCTTAGTGTATCTCAACCGGATCATTTAAAACTGATTTAATGGATTTGCAAATTTCAAAATAATATTTCAAAAACGTTTTCTTTGGCACTATCGCTTTGCCGCGGCATTAAACACGACATTTGACATATATTGACATAATATATATATATATATATATATATATATATATATATATATATATATATATATATATATATATATAGCAAAAATACCCCCTAAAACGGATTGCTCATAGCTAATTTTGCTATAAAATGGTCTCACTTGCGATTGTAAGTCCACTGGTTCAGAAGTTATTTTTCTACTGCTGTCGTCGGCCATCTTGGCGGCCATCCTAGATAGTTCGACTTGCTCAAGGAAATCCTTTTGATACCCCCTTGACGTTCTCTAATGAGGCGCTCTCAAAAATATAATGGACATAATAACGGAACTTACTAAGCTTTGCATGGAAAACGTAACATGCGAAAAACATTACAAGTAATCCTTATATTGAATTACATTTTACTGTAGCTCCATCATGCATAGGTCAACACGTAGGCTTTGAACATACCCAGTTGTGTCTGTTTTAAGTAGTGTTATTCGCGTTGTTTCAGCTTCATTCTGTGATTTACCTGCAAAGAGAGGACCGTGCCGAACAGTAGTCAGAAGGTTTTACTACATCGCGAGGTTTAAAATATGCATGTCATTCATATATGGCGGCTGCAGAGGAAACCAAAACAATTTCCGAAATTGGAATGAGTGCAAGGTAAAGTGTGGCGGCGTCAAAGCACACGTAGGCGCTCCACCACGTAGAAAACCAAGTATAAAACGTAAGTAAGAGAGGATTTATTTCCATGTGTTGTCATATTCGAATGCACAAGATTGCGGAAATGCTTTCAACAATTTGATGTATATATATCATTATGACAAACATGACAATTGCTGTTTCCTGCAGTGTAATAAGTCGAGCAACTCTGCTGAAATATTCATCTAGGGCGGTGGGGGTGTGACCTCAATGGGTCACAATAATCAAATGTTTTAGTGCGATGACTGTCTTTCCAGCAAGCATCGCTGGATAAATCGGCTCGTATTTATATAAAATGAGCCAATGGCTCAAATCTAAATAAAATACCGAGTGTCACATGGAACACGTAACATGAGTAAAACATTAATAGGCAAGTTGCAAAAGCTGATGTTCGGGTCTAACCCTGCACCAACTGATACATTTGTTCTCGCTGGACCTTAGGACCTCTACACCTTAGGACCTCTATGGCGAATATCTAGTGCTTTAGAGTCGCTTATGAAGAGTCGGCGATCTCAGAGGTTGGCCTCTGCCCGGCTGATAGAGCGATATGTAGACCTCGATGGAAAGCAGATGAGGCGATCCACAATAATCAGCTTTATTTGCGAGAATGTGGCGGATCTGGTTGTGCTATGAACACGTTTATACCGGTCCGCAGTCTTCTTCCGTGGCAATACTATTACCACCTTGAAAATGCTCAAGGATGACGATGAAGATGAAAATCTGGAGGCTGTGCTGGATGTGTTGGCAACACACATCAAGAAGGAGTATGATATGCTCGTCGGACATGCCCAACGAAACTGTCCAGAAAAATTATTACATAAATGTGTTAAATACATGGAAACGTACCGTTTTCCTTTGCACTATCGCTTTGCCATTACATTGAACATGACATTTGACCTATATTGACCTAAAGTATCAATAACAACCTATAAAATATGTAGTTCGTAAATAGTTTAGCTAAAAAGTGGTCTCACTTGCGATTATAAGTCCATTATTTCAGAAGTTGTTTTATATTGGCGTCGTCGGCCATCTTAGCGTCCATCTTGGATATTTCAAATTGCTCAAGGATATCATCATGATACCCCCTTGATGTTCACTATAGAGGTTGTAAGGACATAGAGTCCAACGAGAAAAAAACCTATATATGCGTCGGTGCAGGGTATTCATGTCTGGCGACGTGACAATAACCATAATTCCTTCTATAAAGTTAACTTTTTACTTTATCTCCGTCATGCTTACGCAAATAAATAGGTTTCGAACAGACACAGTTGAAGAGTAGTGGGTAAATGCTTCAAGGATGAAGGGCTTGTCTCCTTACTTTAACTCGAGTCTCAAACGTGTTTTAGTTGCGAAGCATTTATCCTGTAGTAGTCCCACTCCGATTCATTTTACCCCAGTCCTGCTTCATCCTTGAAGCATTTATCCACTACTTTTATTCCTTTACCCGCGAAGCCAACATCTGTACATGCAATAGTTGCTGCATGACCTGAAATAATGTCAGTGACAGCCTACAAAACATTACATCAACACGTAAATCTATGCGGTCATAATGATAATATTATGACATACTATCATCATAGCGATGCTTCCTGCATTTATCGCCCATTCACAAATCTGTCGACACTTTCCAGTTTTCTTCCAAACACTTTGCATAACTTTCGTGAGGTTATAGAGCAGCCGTGTTGTAGATATTTCTCCTTACAATGCGATATGAAGGTTGTATTTGTGCTAAAACAAATGAAACAGCTCAAGAACATCGAGTCGAGATCGAGTCAACAGATATCTTACATTCTGCTGCCACCTGGCGACTTGAACCCGAATTTCAGGACGCTAGCCAACCCACCACCAGGGGCGCCACGGATAGCCGATCCATTTGTTGACAAGGGTGGCGGGAATAGCCGGTCCATTTGCGAAAGCCGATAGTTTGAAATATCGAAAACTCGAGTTGAGGGACGAAAATAAAAAATCGACGATTTTATGTATTTGAGGCTTGCTCTGGGCTTTCCAAAATGGCATAGCACATTCTGTAGTTATTCCCATTCGCTGGATCAATTCGGAATCGCCTTAGTGTTTAGGAAACTAAATCAATTCCATTCATATTAGGAAGGGTACTGCCGTACACTTCCTGATTGTGTTATTCGTATGTGTAAAATTGTGTTATTCGCGTTGTCTCAGCAACATACTTTGACTTACTTTATGGTAGCGGACGCTGCCGAGGTTAGTTTAGCAAGTATCTGTACACATGTGGCGACATCAAAGGGTCAAGTGCGAGACGTAAGTGATTGACTATGATAAACTGGGTTTAATTTGAAGTTTGGTCACCTTTCAATGCCCTAAATTGTGAAAGTAATCGCAAATATTTGTTTTTTAGATATGAATTTAAAAAGCGTGGTTTCATTTAGACAATGCATTTTTATCCATTGCAATAAATCGAGCAACTCCGCTAAAGTATGCGTCGAGGGCAGTAGGGGATGATCTCATGAAATTACAATAATTTTCAAGGATTTTAGCGCGGCGAATGCGTTTCCTCCAAGCATCGCCAGATAGCTCGGCTATTATTAACATCAAATGAGCCAGTGGTTTAAATCTAGAAATTACCGAGCTTAACGTGGAACAAGCAACATGGGCAAACCATTAAACAGTTAGCTTTGTATCAAGTACAGTTTTACTAAGCCATTGGCTTCGAACATACAGATGTACCTGTCTTACGTAGTGTTATTCACGTTCTTTCAGCTTCATTGTGTGATTTACCTCGAGTGATAGGACCGTGCCATTCGTTTCACAGAAGGTTTTTCTACAATACGACCATGAAAAAATGCAGGCTATTCAGATATGGCGGCTGTAAAGGAAACAAAAACAATTTTCGAAGCTTGGCAGATTGCAACGTAAAATGTCGCGGCGTCGTCCTTCTACCAAAACGTAAGTGATTGACTATTGTAGCCTGGTTTGATTTGAAGTTTGATTACATTCCAGTGCAAAAAACGGGAAGTGATCAAAAAGATCGAATGCTTAGCTATCATTAGAATAAGGGTGTCCAGAGCAATGAGTCGAGCAACTCCACTAAGATATTGATTGATGGCAGTGGGGGGGGGGGGGAGGTGCGATCTGAGAGATCATAATTTTAAAATATTGTATTAGCGCGGTGAATGCTTTTCCTCCAAGCATCGCCAGGTAACACGGCTAGTGTTGACATAACATGAGCCAGTTACTTAGATCTAGCAATTACCGAGCTAAACATTGAACCGGTAAAATTACCAAATCATTAAACAGTAACATGTGTATTAAGTACGAGTATTGTATTAAACCAACTGTGCAGAGTAGTTAAACTATTAACACATTACACATATGATGGGCTAACGAAAGAATTGGGCAACCTTCACTGCAGTAATCAAAAAGGTTAAATACATCATAGTGAATAGCACATAGTTACGAGATAAAGCGTGACTGTTCTGCTGTATGTTGTTACATTCAACCATGCTTATCCTAGATATAAACCTAGAAGCAACAAATTGTGGTTACAAACGGGCAACATGTAGACAGAAGAGTAGAGTAGGCTATAATGCATTCTAATTGGAACACTACTGTAGAGTGACATGGAAACAAATTGCAATAAATCTGATAAAAAACGATATCACTTAGGCGCTACGTACGATAACAGTACATATACAACCGGTATCGGAGCCTGGTAGACAGTGTCGTGTACTGGAATAAATGTAGTTAAATACGCAGTGTAAAATAATACAAATATAAAGCCAGAAACCCATCTATACATTTTATAGACGGCATTTAGTATTTGTACGTCCCGAGAATACAAGAGATTCTTATATGGCGGTTGTGGAGAACACAAAAATACGTTTTAATAAGTTTTGGAAAGCAACGTGTGATGGTTATAGCAACATTATGCTCAGGCAAATACGTAGTCTTCGAACAGACCTAGATCTGCCTGTTATGACGTTGTGTTTTTCGCGTTCTTTCAGCGTATTATTGTGCCCATGCTGCTGCGATAGGACGGTGCCGGGGCTTCCAAAAGAGATATTATTACGATGCGAGAACGAAAATGTGCCAGACATTCACATATGGCGGTTGTGGAGGAAACAAAAACAATTTCCGACAGAAGCGGGATTGCGAAGCAACATGTGGCGCCAACAAAGGGTCAAGTACGAGACATAAGTGATTGACTATGGTAAATTGGGTTTAATTTGAAGTTTGATCACCTTCCAGTGCCCTAAATTGTGGAAGTAATCGCAAAGATTTATTGTTTAGATATGATTTTAAAAAGCGTGGTTTCATTTAGACAATTCATTTTTATCCATTGCAATAAGTCGAGCAACTCCGCTAAAGTATGTGTCGAGGGCAGTAGGGGATGATCTCATGAAATCACAATTTTCAAAGATTTTAGCGCGGCGAATGCGTTTCCTCTAAGCATCGCCAGATAGCTCGGCTATTATTAACATAAAACGAGCCAGTGGTTTAAATCTAGAAATTACCGAGCTTAACGTGGAACAAGCAACATGAGCAAACCATTAAACAGTTAGCTTTGTATCAAGTACAGTTTTACTATTAACACATTACACATAGGATGGGCAAACGAATGAGTTGGGCACACTTCACTGCAGTAATCAAAAACGTTAAATACATCATAGTGAATAGCACATAGTTACGAGATAAAGCATGACTATTATGCTATATGTTGGGTTACATTCAACCATTCTTACCCTAGATATAAACCTAGAAGCAACAAACTGTGGGTACAAACGGGCAACATGTAGACAGAAGAGTAGAGTAGGCTATAATACATTTTAATTGGAGCACTACTGTAGAGTGACATGGAAACAAATTGCAATAAATCTGATAAAAACGATATCACTTAGGCGCTACGTACGATAAGAGTACATACACAACCGGTATCGGAGCCTGGTAGACATTGTCGTGTACTGGAATAAATGTAGTTAAATACGCAGTGTAAAATAATACAAATAAAAAGCCAGAAACTCATCTATGCATTTTATGGACGACATTTTGTGCCGCTGCATTTATATTTGAACCGGAATCGCCGATAAAACAATCAACTAGGCAATGGTGGAAATACTGCCATTGACGGCTATGTAATTATAAAAAAATCACAAAATAGCGACTTGCGCGCAGTTGCATATGAAAGGGTTTCTTTAAAAAAATCTTTAAAAAAACCTACATTTCAATTCACGCGTTTTATTAATCACATACCATCCTGGCGAAAGATAATTTAATTACCTACATATCGGTACCAGTGTTATTATTATACTTTAGATATGGTGCATATATTGAAGTACATGCTCTCTCTCTCTCTCTCTCTCTCTCTCTATCTCTCTCTCTCTCTCTCTCTCTCTCTATATATATATATATATATATATATATATATATATATATACATATTATATATATATATATATATATATATATATATATATATCTGTTCAGCTATCAATAACATGTGCAAACGTTATAAATGTGATCATCCGGATTGGTGTTTTAGTGAACAGTGTTGTTGCGATCTCCAGACCGAATGAGTTGGCAAACCTCCCCTGACACGCCTTCTTCTTGCTATTTCTTTCACAAAAATCCTTTTATTGCCATTGTTGACGTTGCATCTCTTCCACTCAATCCCATATATCCATTTAGGGCAACACCAATAATCAATGACTTACAGTTACTTGTTGAGTGGTTCTCTCTCTAGTTGTCCATAAAACTGGTCCTTTTCTGACTGCGAGCTCCTTGCTGCGGTGCGTAATAATAATAATAATAACGTTATTGTCTAATCATAGAGTGGACATACATTTTCCACTTTGGAGGTTGCATAAAAACTCAGTATTTAAGTATATATATATATATATATATATATATATATATATATATATATATATATATATATATATATATATATATATATATATATATATATATATATATATATATATATATATATATGTACATATATATATATATATATATATATATATATATATATATATATATATATGTACATATATATATATATATATATATATATATATATATATAATATTGAAATAAATAAATATGCTAAAACAATATGACAATATTATAATAAAATAAAATAATTTATGAATTAAGATGATAAACAACATTGCATTTGCAGCGGTAGAGACAGTGATAGGTCAACGATAACTTTGTGTGTGTGGTTGATTCAGATACTTGATGGTGGACGGAATGAAGGATTTAAGGGCTCGCTGGGTGTTTACTGTTGGCATTTTGTAGCCTCTGTCTAGAGGGGAGAAGGTCGTATTGGTCGTGTAGGAAGTCGGTGGGGTCCGATAAGATTGTGTTTGCTATTTGCAGTGTTCTTGACTTGTACAATTGCTCCAGACTTGTATCAGGTGTACAACACATAGCGATGTGTATTGTGTATGTTCTGTTCAGTTTTTCTCTGTTTTTGACTGAGAGATTTCCACACCAGCAAACAAGACCAAACGTCATAACACTTTTGTTTATAAATTAAACGTGTAACACAAATACAATGTTTCTGTCTATGTGCAAGGCTTTGTGTTTTATCAGGTCGATATGATGTGACCTCAGTATGAGTAGCACCAGTCTGTCATTTTCCAATAACAGAGAAGATCTTCTCTGCCAATAGGGCGTGCTAGTCTCGCGCGCGAAAACGAGGGTGGGGCAGTTGGGGGCAGAAAGTCTATATTCTCCATGTTAATGTATAGGACTTCGTTTTGTTTTTGGTTGTAATAATCGAACTGTTCCAGTCTAACTATTTCAGTTATACAGTCCGAAGGATCTTTACAAGCAGAAACAGTGGAACACGTTGCCGGTGACAATATTCACCAAAATCATGAATTGTAATCGATTATTATGGTGGTTGCCATGCCGGCATCGCCGACTAATACTTCATTACTTGTGTTTGGCGATCTTCAATAATAATGAAAGTGCCATTTTTCGCGCAGTACAACCTGCTTGGGGCAAACGTACACATGTGTTATGATTATGTGCATTTAGACAATTTGTCAGATATATGTGCTTATCGAAACCACAACGTACACCTATGTAAAACGCAAATCTCGTAAAAGACACATGACATAGGGACATACGTCCAAAATGTGTGGGGAGTGTCTATTATCTGCACTACATATATCCTATGTCTATGATAGTATGGTAAACTCAATATTAAATCGGACAAATAAGATAAGAAAGGTATAATACAATATATTTATGTCCTGATTTTCCTAGTATTCATCAGTCGGAAGTTACAATTGTCATCCATCGAATATTATTCTTATGACCAGTCCCCAAATCAGCTCCAGTCGCGCGGAGTCTCGCCATGTATCGTGACCGACGTACAGGCACTATAGGGCGTGTAAGTCTCGCGCGCGAAAACGAGGCTGGGGGCAGTTGGGGGCAGAAAGTCCGTATTCTCCATGTTAACGTATAGGACTTCGCTTTGTTTTTGGTTGTAATAATCGAACTGTTCCAGTCTAATTATTTCAGTTACACTGTCCGAAGGTTTATTACAAGCAGAAGCAGTTGAACACTTTGCCGGTGACAATGCTCACGGAAATCATGAATTTTAATCGATTTTTATGATGGTTGCCATGGCAACGCCGGCTTGTACTTGTGTTTGGCGATCTTGACTAATACTGAAAAGTGCTATTTTTCGCGCAGTACAACCTATGTGAGGCAAACGCATACATGTGTTATGATTATGTGCATTTAGACAACTTCTCAGATATAAGTGCTTATCGAAACCACAACGTACAGCTATGTAAAATGCAAAACCCGTAAAAAAACACATACGGCTTAAATTTTTGGGGAGTGTCTATTATCTGCACTACATAAAGCGCTATGTCTATGATAGTGTGGTAAACTCAATATTAAATCGGACATTTAAGATAAGAAAGGTATAACACAAGATATTTATGTCCTGATTTTCCTAATATTCATCAGTCGGAAGTTACAACTGTCATCCATCGAATATTATTCTAATGACCAGTCCCCAAATCAGCTCCAATCGCGCGGAGTCTTGCCGTGTATCGTGACACACTTACGGGCCCTATTGATCCACAGTTTTATCCGTGGTAGAAACAAACGTAGCCACAGCCCATGTTCTTCACTATTGAAGTTACTCATTTCAGTTCTTGCTCACACGCTACCTCTCTCTTCCTTACGAGTAGCACATCTGCAGTTTCATTCGCCTTGCCTGTCGTGACATCAACATCTGATGGTATCACCCTAAGTCTATGAAACGAACCAGCTTCTATAGTCGCGTTGACACCTTTGTAGCGTTTACATTTTTCTGGCGTTACAAACGTTCCGATTGACGTTTCTACGCATGCGCGATAACTGAAAAGAAGTCATTAATGTGCAGCGAAAGGACAATGAATTTATGGTATAAATACTACGTGTTTTTCGTTAGGATGTATATAACGTTTTAGAACAGTTATTTGTCGCAAAATAACACGGGGCAAACAAGTTTTGAGGCTTGTTTTGATAGCAAGCGTAAATCACGTAACTGCAGTGCGCCATGATCCGTGACAGTGATTTAAACAAACGTTAGATGTCGAAGACATTTTAAGCAACCAACAACCCGTGGCATTTATGCCAAACATGCTTTGTTGTTTCGCTGCATACTGTGATTTTACATTTATAGCGCATGCGCAGAAACATCAATCGGACAGTTTATAACGATCGGAAAAATGTAAGCGCGACAGCGTCCATAGGTCTTCACACGGTAGTCCTTATACATGTATCAGTCCACTCGGGAGAGTGAACACCACCACTAACAGTGAGACGCTCTAGTGTTCATTAGTTGAAGTGGGACACGTGGTCATTTGGTTTTTAAGGCCGGCTGCGGAGAAATGTGCAGTCATCCATATTGTCAATATCAAGCAAACAGTATGTGTTTTTCATCAGTGTGACATTCATCATGCCTGTAGCAACAACAACGATAACTCAGGTGTTGCAAGTGACCAGTAGCAGTAGTTGCTATGTGTTGTTATAATATTCTGCTTTTGCAGGTACCGTGAGATCTATATTTCGGAGTTCAATGACCATCAAGCGCCGAAAAAGGGATATGTAATTGGCCGCACTCTAACTTGACAATCAACAGTACTGACGACGATCTTGCTACCATCAATAAAACATATTGACCAACTCTATGACATCTGGTTTGTCTTGATGCGCCTTTGTGCTTTGTTTCAAACGATGAAGGAGGAGTAGGACGAGTAGCTTGGGTGTACACGTGTTAATGTCTTAGTCACGATAGTATTTTATGTATCCTATATATACTATTGCTGCTAGTGCTTACAATCTAAATGTGTGTGTGTGTGTGTGTGTGTGTGTGTGTGTGTGTGTGTGTGTGTGTGTGTGTGTGCGTGTGTGTGTGTGTGCGTGCGTGTGTGTGTGTATATGTGTGTGTGTGTGTGTGTGTGTGTGTGTGTGTGTGTATGTGTGTGTGTGTGTGTGTGTGTGTATGTGTGTGCGTGTGTGCGTGTGTGTGCGTGCGTGCGTGTGTGCGTGTGTGTGCGTGTGTGTGCGTGTGTGTGTGTGTGTGTTATTTGCTGTGTATCTCCTGGCCAGAATATGGTGTTGGCCTATGAAAACCTCTTGTGATGATGATATGTAGCAAGAAGAAAACGTGCGCTGCACAAAACACATCGACTTCACAACGATACGATGCAATAAGACCATGCGAACCGGAAATGATTTGGTCAAACACCAATCCAATCCATCGAAAGTATTTTTGGGATGTGCAGGATTACTTAATCTTCTGCATCACTGTATATAACGCACTCAAACACACAAGAGCGGGCGGGCCCTAGGAGTCGAGGTCACGCTATCACTTACGGTGTCAATAACCTTGACTGTCTTCCTTTGCGGTCCGCTGCACCATGCACTCGTAGTCCGGCTTAAAGGTGCCCAATCAACTCGTTTATCCATCGCCAATCCAATTCTTGTATGTCCTGATGTGTAGTGTGTTAATAGTTTCGTTGGTATGCAGTCAGTATAGGTTTAAAATGCGTACCTGTCTGTATAAGAAGACATGCACATTACAGATGGCCTCCATCTAAGTGGAGAGAGCGCAGCAGTGTTCTCTGAGAGGCAGCTTCCAACTATGGACAGTGGAACAAGTTGCACGTATTTAAACTAGATTCGTAGCGGGGACTCACAGAGAAACCAAATACTGGAGGCATAGATAAAGACAGCACAACAAAATCAGCGATGGACAGTCTGGAAAACTCTATTGAATTTGGTTATAACTGTGTTTGTTTAATGCTAGGAGCATAATGACCAAAACGAAATGAACTTAAGCATCATGGTAGAAGATGTTGGCCCTTACATAATATATTTAGGAAAGATAGAAGAGGGGGAGGTGAAGTTATGTTATATATTAAATAATCCATCCAGGCTTATGAAATAATATTATAAAAAGAAGCAAAGTGACGAAATGGTGTCTGGCGTAACATAGTTACATGAAACGCAACATTTACTGTTGGATTACTTTATCGAAGTCCAAACATAAGCATAGACGAGTATAATATAGCACAAAACGCTATCAAAGAAGTGAGTAAACGGGACTATGGAGCTGAAATTAGACATTCAATGAGAAACTATGAACAGAAAATAGCTTTTAAATAACACATGACAGCAAGTGTGTTCATGTATATTTTCGAAGTAAACAGATAGTTCAGGATAAGGTCGGTCATCTAGAAGGTAATGATGGAAACATAATAACCGAGGGATTTTTAATAGTAGAACATTTTACCAGTACCAGAGACTAAGTTCGAAGGGAGAGAGACAGACAGACATACAGACATACAGACAGACAGACAGACAGACAGACAGACAGACAGACAGACAGACAGACAGACAGACAGACAGACAGACAGACAGACAGACAGACATACATACATACAGACAGAGACAGACAGAGACAGAAAGAGACAGAAAGAGACAGAGAGACAGAGAGAAACAGAGAGAAACAGAGAGAAACAGAGAGAGAGAGAGAGAGACAGAGAGACAGAGAGACAGAGAGAGAGAGAGAGAGAGAGAGAGAGTCAGACTATTCAGGACAACTAATTGTAACGCCAAATATGGCAGCTAAGAAAATAAGGGATATCAAGGATAGTAAACTGAAGTGGATGGGATTCCTCCCAAATTACTATTGGCGATTGTAGAACAAAGTAGCATACCGCTTGCAAACGTGCTCAATTTGAGGAGGAGTAGTTCCTGGGCGCCGCCATGAGGAAAGCCGAGAGACGAGAGGAGTGGAGGGAGCTGGTTGCCAAGTCATCTGTGGTGCCCCAACGGTCCACTGAGACTACGGGATAGGCAAGTTCCGTTTGAATGAAAAGAAGCAAACACCATACCACTATAAACAAAAGGTTCGAGAAACAAGTCAAAAAACTATATAACCGTTAGTTTAACTTTGGTAGTTTGTAAAGTATTAGATAGACTAATTCAAGATCGATTTTCTTTTTAAAATAACTTGATAAACCCAACTCAACATGAGTTTCTAAAAGAGAGGTCATGCTTAACAAATATGTTATGTTTTTGGAAGATTTAACAAAGTGGGTAGATGAGGGATCACCAGTAGATATAATTTACTTAGATTTAAAAAAAGCCCTGGACAAAGTGCCACATCAACGATAACTACTTAAACTAAAGGCCCTGGTAAGATTACCTGGATAGAAAAATGGCTTATTGATAGAAGACAAAGAGTGGTAGTTGATGCAGATGTTTCAATTTGGAAATCGGTTCTGATTGGAGTACCGCAGGGAACAGTATACGGATCTATTTTATTCTTAATATATATATATCAATGATTTGAATGATGATATAACAAGCAAGGTATTGCAGTTTGCGGACGATACAAAAGTGTTTAGATCAATTAAAAATGACGCAGGTAGACAACATTGATAAGATGTTTTTAATAAATTGACCGAATTTTCTGAGAGGTGGCAAATGATGTTTAAGTTTTGGACGTATAAGTGCCTACACACAGGAAATGGGCATGAAGACACACAATATACAATGCGTGGTAATGTCCTAAATACTAGTGTTGAATTGCAGCAGCGAAGGGAAACCACAACATTCTTGAAATAATTATGCGAAATATAGTGTACATGGAAAAGGAACTGATAATACCGCTGTACAAAACAATCGTTAGGCCTCATTTAGAATAGTGTATACAAACATGGATGCCATATCGCAAGAAGGATATTGATATGCTAGAAAGAGTACAATTGAGAGCAACCGAAATTATATACAAATTCAGGAATATTAGTTATGAAATGCGTCTTAAAGAATGTGGATTAACAACACTAGAAACCAGGAGATTGAGAGGATATAGATGTGTTTAAAATATTGAATGGGTATTAAAATATTGACAGAAATATTATTTTCTCAGTTAAGGAAGCGAGAAGGACTATAGGACATGGAGTGACATTAACAAAGAAGCAGTGTAGACTAAATATTAGACCATTCTCATTTTCACAAAGAGCAGTAAAATAATGGAACAGCTGGTTGTGTAAGTGCTAGTAGTGTAATAGGTTTAACAATAAAATCGACATATACCTAAGAAGGGCGGGGTAAATTTTAGATAGATAGGTTGGACTCTAGATAAGCTAAAGGGGTTCCTTGTCCATCTGCCATCTAGAGTTGAATCCCTAGGTGGCAATCTTGGTAAATCTTATTATTTATTCGTCAAAAAAGAACTGTCGTTACACCGTGCATAACTGACGAAACAGTAATCACCTGTCATCGCCCTGTGCTTTTTCGGTCACGTGTTTTATGCGAGATAGGCATCCAACGGCACAACAACAAATCGCAAGTACTTGTGCGCATCATGGTGAATATTCCAAAGTGCTTCTACTACGAAGGCACGTGTTAATTTAGTGCATTGCTGCAATTAGCAACAAGAGCGAGTAGTCGGGCACTAATTCAACGAGAACTGCAATAGCACATTATGAATCCAATCATACATCTAGAGAAGCAGAGTTGACATCTGGAGATGCATATTTTCAACATGAGATACTACATGGTACATGGGCAAGAATCATAAGTTAAATGTTCGCGCCTGCGCAGTCAATACTGCATGCTACATTGTCAAGCGTAGTTTGGGTGTTGCGCCCGCACAGTCAATGCGCGGGAAAACAAGCGTTGACCTTGACCTTCAACATAATTCAAATGCACACAGTCAAACTGAACAACATTGAAATACATTAAATCAACATCTAGATAATGATTACTATCAATAAAATAAAGATAGAAGCGAATTAGAAGACACAACATTGGACAATTAAAATGTCAGTGATTTAGGGGGTGGGTTAGGCTTTTTACCGACAGCGGGTAGGTATAATTTCCGAAATTCAGAAGTCATCTTGGTGTCAAATCGAAGCTTACGGCCATGAGAAATTTCCAATGGGAAAACATTGCCATTATATTGCAGAAACACTCTTGCAAAATTCATTTATAACATTAACTTGTCAAGCAGAGCAGGATTTCATTTGGGGACTCAAACCCTTAAATCATACACCATCGCTTTCCCAATGTTAAAGGATGCTATCTGCCAAATTGTGTGTCTGTACAGCTCTGTTTGGCCCCACAGTGACAACATATTTTAATGTACTTCATTTCAGGCCCAAACGGGGTTTCCTGGCCCCTAAGGCGACAACAAACGAGTTGGGATTGGTTATTACCACCTTGCAATGGCCCAATATTTCAGTTATCAGGAAATATTTATGAAAAAAACTAGCCGAAAACATCCTGAAAGCTGGACCTGGGCCCGACCTATACGCTCAGTGGGCTACAATATAGGCCAATTAAACGTACACATTTTGCTGGTTTTGGATTCTACGTAAACCATTGAAATGAATATCATTTAAATGTTAGCATGGAACCGTAACTAATAAGGAACGTTCTGTTTTCTGTATACTATGGCAGCGATTTGCGGAAGACAGACTTGATGTCCCAATCGTTCCACCATTGTTGGGTATTTCATAGCACAATTGCTTCAAACAGGATGGACTCTAAGGAAACGTATTTAGGGAAATGAAAGTGTCAACATGTTGTTTTATTTCGACCTGCTGTAATACTTTTAAGAGTTAATGTTGTTTTAGTACCAGTGGTTATATCCGAACCAAGTGCACATAACAATAATTGTGGGAAACTTGCTACAATGTCACCGACAACAGCATCAATACACTCACTTCCCACCACAATTGTAGCAGTCGATGTCCATCATTCACGGCTTGATATGACCGAATAAGCCAATGTCTCTAGCGTAGATTAGGAGTAATCTGACGTCGCGCACACAAAGAGTTTTGATAATTACATTATTTTATGTACCACATACTCGTCTAGGTAACTGTAATGTAAAATATATAGATCTGTATTCATTTATGTAACAGCAATTGAAATGACAATGAAAATTAGGTTAACATATAGCATAGGGTAACAATATTTAAAAAGTGATAGCGTTTTTGAAAAAGAAAGAATCATTCATCAAAATTAAAGGTATGCTTTTATTGCTTGGTTTCAATCCTTAATATATTCGCAATCAATTATAAAAAAAACTGCTCAAACAAACAGTATATATGTGTATCTGCAAGGGAAATATAATGCCCGAATACTATTACTACTCAAATACGCAACACTTGCTTGTGGTCAGAAATCTCTCTAGTTACAAGATTTTCGACAACAACAACAACAGCGTGAATTGAAGCAAATTAAAATAATCGATTTTGTGCAAAATTCGACACAGCAGTAAATGATTCGGAGTTTAGTGTATTTAATGTTCTACGCTCTTCCCAATTCACTACTTCGCCCTTCCTGTGCTGTTATTGGAGCGACCAGTCTTTTAAAAACCCTACAGCACCAATTTTAGTAACTCTGTAATTCTTATGAAAATTGTCAGAAATCGAAAAACCCGGCGGTTTCGACGAACGGTCAGGCAACTATCGCCTCGGCTTGCTGTCAAAATCGCGACATTACGGTCTCGCTTTCGCCGTCGCTACGCATTCGACATACATTCTTATAATGCTACTGGTCATTGTCGGACAGAATTGCTGTGATGCAGCTTCGCCTGTCTTCTAGTTTATCACGATCAATAACGTGTACGGCCGGACGGAACATCAACCCGATTTCTTATAGATACGCGGCTTATGTTTGCATAGTACCGCATTCCAGCATGCCGCTCGTCACAAACCTTTACAAACGCGACGACACGTCAGACTCCGACCAAGTACAACGTGATTGAGTTTATCTACGACTACAAACATACACGCAAACACATGCTGAAGCTATACTCGACAACGACCATGTAGTGCGCACGTGCAACAGGAGTCAGACCACATTTGCATTTTCCATACGCGACAGTTATAACGGTTCCTTCATTTCCTGTTAAACTTGAAGAGATCTGTTATTGATAATTTCACAGCATATTTATCCTCCATATACAGAAGTAATGTGAAGAATTCGTGTAATTCTCACACCTCAGGCTCCCACAAACTTCTTTCCAACATTATAGCCATGCGTTCTGCTTGAACCACCCACGGAATGCCCCTGATTACATTTCCAAGCAAAATGACAACTGTATTAATACGCAGAAAAGCACCGACTGACAGCTGTCATAACTTGACAGCTCTGATGTCACGCTGCACAAAAACATAATTTCTACTCACTCCACACTACATACGTGCTCACATAAATTCAGACAATCTGCATAATGCTGTTTCTATAGGGTACTCTTTGGTCGCTCGTGTAATGGCGGACGAGCACCTTATTATGGTCTTACATCAACACGTGCGATGTAACAATTAGCGACTCTACCGCGCAGGGTTTTGCATCGCCGTGTTGGAAGCATTGCCAGAAATCAACACTAACACCGCTGCCTCTGTGAAATATGACATTGTAAAACACGTATTGAAGTCGGGGGCATGCTAGTTCAGATAGAATCACAATCCAGGCGAGATACACCACGCTGTGCCGAAATGGCAGCAAAGTTAGAAGAGTAACGTATACTCAAACCGTGGCTACAGAACACATCAAACGTCACTTGCGAGTTGAACGGAAGCGGCAGCGCAATACCATCCCGAATGCTTCGTGCCGGAAGCTCTCAGTAATATCGAAGCCAGACTAATTAGTTGCCCGACATCAGACGTTGGCTTGTGCATGACGGTGTAGCGCTTACATTTTCCCGGCGTTATAAACGTTCCGATTGACGTTTCTGCGCACGTGCGATAAATGTAAAATAATCATTGATGTACAGCGAAACAACAAAGCATTTGTGGTATAATTACTACGAGCTGCTCGTTAGGATGTAACAGTTATTTGTCGCAAATTAATACGAGGCAAACACATTTTGAGGCATATTTTTTTAAAGAAAGCGCAAATCACGTGATTATAGTGCGCCATAATCTGTGATAGTGATTTAAACAAACGTAATATTTTAATATATTGAACGAAATTTTAGGCAAGTTTTGTATGCAGCCTTGAACGATTTCAAGGAGGTTTTGGATGTCACAGTGGTTGGTAAAGCATTGCGTACTGTTGCAGCTGAGTTGGTGCAATGCACTTTGACATGCTTTGTTCGGCAGCATTGCCAAAGAAAAGCGAATTGCACTAGTCTAAGCGTGACGTAAATATTCAGTTCACAACACAACACAACACAACACAACACAACACAACACAACACAACACAACACAACACAACACAACACAACACAACACAACACAACACAACACAACACAACACAACACAACACAACACAACACAACACAACACAACACAACACAACACAACACAACACAACACAACACAACACAACACAACACAACACAACACAACACAACACAACACAACACAACACAACACAACACAACACAACACAACACAACACAACACAACACAACACAACACAACACAACACAACACAACACAACACAACACAACACAACACACCACACCACACCACACCACACCACACCACACCACACCACAACACAACACAACACAACACAACACAACACAACACAACACAACACAACACAACACAACACAACACAACACAACACAACACAACACAACACAACACAACACAACACAACACAACACAACACAACACAACACAACACAACACACCACACCACACCACACCACACCACACCACACCACACCACACCACACCACACCACACCACAACACAACACAACACAACACAACACAACACAACACAACACAACACAACACAACACAACACAACACAACACAACACAACACAACACAACACAACACAACACAACACAACACAACACAACACAACACAACACAACACAACACAACACAACACAACACAACACAACACAACACAACACAACACAACACGTTTAGTACGGTGAGAGTAAGGAGTCAATTCTAATGGGTGACATAAACATCAACTTTGTGAATGGTGTAGTCACAAATGAGGAATGGCGAGGTGTTGTCGACATATTCCAAATGACGCAGGTCATCACATCACCTACCCGTGTAACTGCAACAAGTGATACACTGATTGATCAAGGTTGGTGTATTCTTTGCCAGTGATCATTCCAGTAATAATGTTACGCAAACGTGATTCAACAAAGACTGATGTCCCCTGTGCAATCATATATCGACAATATAAACACTTTGATGCATACCATTCTGTGCATGATCTTCATCAGATGCCATGGTCAGATATTGCTAAGCGTACTGATGTGGACGATGCGCTGGATGCATGGATGTCGTGTTTTGTTTGTGTGTTTGACACACATGCGCTAGTGAACATAGAAACATCAAGCGCAAACAACAGCCGGACTGGCTGACAGGAGACAACATTGATGCCATGTAAGGGAGTGATAGGCACAAGACGCAAGGGTGAAGGGATGACTATAAAAGTGTGGCGAAACTAGGTGACCGATATGATCAAGACAGCAAACCGTCCTTCTACCAACATGTCATCGAAGAGAACACCAGGAATCCACGGCACATGCGTGAAATGTGTCCACGGTGTGTAACAAGAACGCTATGCACCATCAGGAATGATGAACATGAAATCATAGAACCTGAGAATATTGCAAATATTTTCAACGAACACTTCACAAACATAGCCAGTCAATAAACTTGTGACAGCCAAGACACACGACAACAACAACACACACAACTCAAACATTTTGTCGTAGACAAGCTTTGTACATCATTCTCGATAGCAGATATCAAACAGCACACGTACATAGCACTCACGGCCCTCCGTTCTGACAAATCCACAGGAGCCGACAAAATCAGTGCTAGACTGTTGAAAGCAGCTGGGCCTGCCACCACTGTGTCCGTCATAACACATATTAACAAAAGCATTGTGATTTAAAAATTCTAATGTTGTGAACAATTGCGAACATTATTATCGCTGGACTTACTAAATGTTCAGTATTCAGTGGAGTTTGAGGAACAGCTTTGTATCTTTCGCAATATTCACGTTGTAACTCGTCTACACGTGGATTGATAACACCTCAGACGTGCCACGGTAGCTGAAAAGGGGTGACAACAAACGCAAACATTTTCAAGACTAATTCTTATTCTAAATCTAAGAAGTCTAGATTATAATATTAGTGTTGACATTTCCCTGTTAAATTTAACACCGTTCTGATTGATCTGCGATATATTCAGCGAAACGATAATTAATGCGCGACGACTATAATAATTCCAACACATTTATATCCACCACATTGTCAATGTTCTTTGTGAATAAATTGCACACTGGGTCAATGCCCAAATGAAACTTGCCATTGCAAACAAGTTCTCAGTGTGTATCAGCAATTATATAATTCAGTACTTCTGACGTTATACTTTTAAAGTTGTACCATTCTGTGTGTCATTTCCCAAGCTTTTTGTGCTTCTTGTCAGATGTAGTCATATACACATACATGAAGGTACAACTATTAGCCTTCCTGGAACTCAGTCATGATGAATGTTCACTGCTGAAGAGGAATTGAAAATAAATCTTCGAGCTATTTTCAGTTGAAATGGCGGCCATCTTGAATTTGTGTCACGTGACCACAGAAAATGATTACATTAAATGCCTCATGTGTTGGTACATGTATTTCACGTATAACTAAGTCACGTATAACTAAGGCCGTACAAGTATATACCAGTACTATGTTCTTGCCCATATGCTAAAACTTAGGAATAGGCACAACATCGTGGCTCTTGCATATGTTTGGTTAAAATGACGACAATTTTGGATATTACTCGGTTATCTTGGGCGGGCATGAGTTGAAATATTTCCTTTTAAGTCCTGATATGGTAAAACATAGGAATGGACAAAATAAAATCCTATTTATATAGCAAAATCCAATAAAATTATGCTCGATTTTAGCTATTGTTGGTGAAAATGGCGGCCATTTAAAATGTTGGTCATGTGAACATAGTCGGACATTATTTTAAACGGTTCCATTGAATTTATCGTACCTCAAAGCATGCGTGTACATAAACAATTATGTTCCTGGCATGATGTAGTGTAAAGATGAACACTTTTTGTGATTTACCAGGCTCACGGCAGCCATCTTGGATGTTCGTGGTTCCCACGAGTTGCCCAAGGATAGCGCATTGCCATCCCACGGATATGAGTTCAGGGACACATATCTATATGATTCAGCAAAAACCTTAGACGACCAAACATTTTCAGGTTCACAAAATGGCAACTCGACAAGTAGCATCTCGCCAAAAAGCGTCGTCATCTAACAATGCTACTACGTAATCACGTAATCATACGTGTTTTACGTAGCGACGTTCAAATTATACAGTTAGCCATTTTTTGCTTTCGCAGACGTGGTCAATAGTTCTGATGATTTGCACTGTCGTCTGACTAGGTAAGATGTCCATTTCATATACCAGTTTCGGTACATTGGCATTATACAATATGGTGGTTTTTTCCCTATATATGTACATTATGCAGTACAATGATAGGAAGTAATAATACTACAGGTGGCGTACGAAAGTCCACGTCCGGAACGCGCCAAGCCCAAGATCATGCAGCTATATCGTGCATATATCGTGCATCAGTGCCACATCCAGTATGTCTGAATTTTGTCTTGACACTGAGTGACTGACAGGCCCAGCGAAAGCTTGATGACTTATATAGCCGTGTAGGGCACCTCTGATTTTGTTGACATTTAATGTAGTTATGTATACAAATGTAGGTTTTCATATAACTATAACGCAGTATCCAATCCTCAGGATTTCTCAAAGCGCTTTACACTTTACTTCCCTGACAGACCTGTTCAATTATACACCATCTCATCTTTTCTAGGAAGCATTCAGCTATATGGTATTGATAATGCGCGAAGGTTGCTCGGACACTTATCCATCACTTGTCTATTGCCAGATACTCATTATTATACTGAGTGAACTGTTCACAATAAAATAACTTTCACAAGGCTAGCTTGTAGAATACAATGTGAACATACATTTTACAACTTTTTTTACATTTTACAATGTGAACATTATTTCAAAGCAAGCAACTGATAATACTAATAACTAACTTTATGTAGTTAAAATGGAAATAAATGTTTGACATGACTAAACATATCAACAACTACAAAAGTATGTAGTTAAAATGGAAATAAATGTTGTTTTAAATGCATGTCATAGTAAGTATTAGCAATTGAGCATAATTAATTGCGAAAACAAAATGCATGTAATAACAATTGAAATAAATGTTTTGAAAGCATGTCATAATTATTGGCAAGTGAGATTAAGTAATTGCGAAAATGCAATTTCTGTAAAAAAAATGGAAATAAATTATGTTTTAATGCATTTGATAATACTTATTAGCACTGCCTCACAATCGAACCAATACCCAATTTTTGGCTATTTACCTTCTCATTCTACTAATACTGTTTCTCCACCTAGATTCCAATGACAATGTCCTTGTTAGCGGCCAAGAACAGCGCGTAATGTGTTTATATACGTCGGTTCGCTCAGTTCACTTTGCGCTCGTGCTCGATCCGAAGTCGCTCCAGGAGGGTCAAGGTCGCACTGTCAAAAGCACGTGGCATTTGTTTACTTCCATCAACCAATCGCAATGCATATAGCATTGCAAGCAGTATATAGCATGGCAGGGCAGGGCAGGGCAGGGCAGGGCAGGGCAGGGCAGGGCAGGGCAGGGCAGGGCAGGGCAGGGCAGGGCAGGGCAGGGCAGGGCAGGGCAGGGCAGGGCAGGGCAGGGCAGGGCAGGCAGGGCAGGGCAGGGCAGGGCAGGGCAGGGCAGGGCAGGGCAGGGCAGGGCAGGGCAGGGCAGGGCAGGGCAGGGCAGGGCAGGGCAGGGCAGGGCAGGGCAGGGCAGGGCAGGGCAGGGCAGGGCAGGGCAGGGCAGGGCAGGGCAGGGCAGGGCAGGGCAGGGCAGGGCAGGGCAGGGCAGGGCAGGGCAGGGCAGGGCAGGGCAGGGCAGGGCAGGGCAGGGCAGGGCAGGGCAGGGCAGGGCAGGGCAGGGCAGGGCAGGGCAGGGCAGGGCAGGGCAGGGCAGGGCAGGGCAGGGCAGGGCAGGGCAGGGCAGGGCAGGGCAGGGCAGGGCAGGGCAGGGCAGGGCAGGGCAGGGCAGGGCAGGGCAGGGCAGGGCAGGGCAGGGCATGGCATGGCATGGCATGGCATGGCATGGCATGGCATGGCATGGCATGGCATGGCATGGCATGGCATGGCATGGCATGGCATGGCATGGCATGGCATGGCATGGCATGGCATGGCATGGCATGGCATGGCATGGCATGGCATGGCATGGCATGGCATGGCATGGCATGGCATGGCATGGCATGGCATGGCATGGCATGGCATGGCATGGCATGGCATGGCATGGCATGGCATGGCATGGCATGGCATGGCATGGCATGGCATGGCATGGCATGGCATGGCATGGCATGGCATGGCATGGCATGGCATGGCATGGCATGGCCATAGGCAGTTTAGTTCATCCCATGTTGTCGACGCGGGATTGCCGGTAAACTGGTACATGCTTCGTAAAACATTTGGTACAGTGCAAATTATATTATATCAATATGAGATCATCTGGCTTTGGATAACATCAGCAAAACGCTTCACTCTTTTACAATTACATAGTTTCTTTATGTAGGCCTATCGATTAGCATCCACATGTTGTAGCCATGCAATTTTAGCCGATAGCCGATATAAGTTTGTGTTGGACGTGAGCATATATATATATATATATATATATATATATATATATATATATATATATATATATATATATATATATATATATATATATATACTCACGTCCGGAATATTCGGTGCAGATCAAAAATGGTGTGTCCTATTATAACATTCTTGCCTCGGGCATGCGTCGTTTCACCCTGTTTCATGTGACACGTGAACAACCTTCGCAGTCACAGCGTATATATGACCCATGAATCGTGTCCCCTGGCGCCATCGCCGAAAGTTCCGCCCCAAAGATGGATGATGACATTTCCGCCTAAAGATGTGTGATGATGTTTGTTACAAATCAAAGTTGCAAGCCTGAGTATGCAAATAAAACGTATCGATGTATTTTTAGATAGATGCTGCTGCCGATATTCTTGGCGGTATTGCTGCCGATATACTTGGCGGTTTTGCTCTCGCCGGTTGAACCGGTAGGGGAATACGATCTTCCCGTTGCGGTTTCCAAGCATTTGGCGATACGCCAGAAACGTGACGAAGACGACTTTGAAGGTAAGTTACATTCGTTTTTATAGTAAAGGCAACACGTTTGTTGTTAATGGACGACCCATGCGTCTATCATGTTTAACGCCCTATTGCAGTTAAATTGTATGACACTATAGCCACCTGTCTTACGGCCGGGTGAGGCAGCTAAATAGGGTATTGTTTTATTTGATGATTATGGCAAACTTATCTATCCAGTAAGAAAGGTTATGTCATTGGGAGTAAAAAATATATAAAATATATTGAACGTTTTTCACTCTGACCCTCCGTTGCCATGGTAACAAACAAAATGGCCGCCATAATGGAAAAATATTGCAACTTTTGTGAACTGTACCCAGTCATTACTGTAAAAGATACAATCAAAATTCTTTCACTAGCCTACTTGGTATTACACAACTACAACGATATATTTTGAATATTACTCAATTATTTATTTTATTTATATTTTTATATAGTTTTTTGAGTTTGTTTTGTAATAAATATGCATATTACAAAATACTTAATCAACTGTTTACAAATATCTCATTGTAGTTGTGTCACGAAGGTAATGCACAATACAATAATACAAACAAGATTGGCATAGCTTTGAATAAAACCAGAGATGTGTGGAGTCTAAGTTCAAAAAACTACATTTTCTGTAAACGCCCATCAAAGAGTACAATTTAACAATGATTTTGGAAATTATTTTGTTATTATTAATACTGTAACATTTAAAACTGAATGTCATGCATCTATTAACACTAGTGAGTACAGATAAAGCAAAAAAAGCAATGTTTCAATATTATTAACTTGTTTTTAAATCATATTCAAGTTATACGCAATCACGTTGTATTGTGTGCGATATTTAAACAACACTGATTTTGTTCACCAAGGCTGCAAAGATGTATTAACTAAATGTGTGATTGTCTCAGGAATATACATCTAAGAAATCAACAAGGAACACAGTCAGCAGCACTAAAAAGGTTCAAGTCCACCACGTTCTACCATTTCTCAAATTCCCCAGCCTCATGAGCTGGCCCTTCCTCCTCCCCGGCTCGGGCATGTTGGCGCTTGCGGTTTTCCGCTTTCTGCTTGCGTAACACCTTTCTGCTGCCTTTCCACGCCCCCTCACTCTTGGCAATCCTTGCCCTGTATCTGCTCTCGATGAAAGCCTGCAGGTCCATCACCCTAATGAGGTGGGTAGCTCCCTCGTTGAACCCACCCACTGCCGAGGCTACAGCACCATGGAGCTTCTGATGGGCCACAGACACAGTCTTTGTGCAGCGACTCCAGATGACAGAATGGAGACACTCGTTGCTATTCTGTGTCTGCCCCTTCTGTAGTCGCTTCAGGAGGTTTGGGTCGCTCATGTGTTTATATACTGGCACCACGGCTTCCGCAACATCATGATCAAGTGCATGTTTGATATGTTCAATGTGAGAAAGAGGATCGGCATCTCTGGCAAGTGCCCGCTGGTGGAAACACCAATAGTCAACTCCTTGAGGGCAGCCTGTGTGATGAGGCTCCTCGTCCGTGCTCATGCAGTGGTACAGGGTGGCCCATATCCTGTTCCGCATGGAGTCAATGTCTCGTCCGTCGTCTGCTGTGATGGCATAGCGATAACAGTGCTGTAAGCGCAAGGCTTTGTCCTTGGTGAGCCTCCCGCGGCCACGTCCACCAAGCTTCTGGGTCTTAGTGAGCTTCAGGAGAGCTGTTCCCATCCTCTTGTGGGCATGGTTCACGCAGTCTTCTTTTGCTATCTCCACTCCACCATATGTGGGTCAAGCTCAACGACGGCTCGATACGCCTTCGAGTCGCCATCACCAACCAGTCCGGTGTACGCACGGCCAAGGGAAAGCGACCGACTCCAAAATCGCTTGGCTGCCTCCACTTCCATAGCGTTGGAGCTGCCAGCATAGTTAACTGATCAGTCCTCCTTGTGTCCCTCGTACCATGCACCAAAGGCACCTGCTTGTCCTTTGAATTCACGTGCTTCAAGCTGCAACTATGGCAATACGTTGAAAGCACAACATAGTCGACATCCAGACCCGTGACAATTTCGATGACCGCAGCGACACCGTACATTGATGTGTGTCTTCGCTTTTGCCACGTACCATCAAAGCTGACCGTTATATGCACAGGCTGGTCAGCAGGAAAGTCGGGGTTGAGGCTGAAGTGCATTTCGCGAACTATGGCAGCACTTCTCTGTATCACTTCGTTGGTGACCTCGATTGCCTTCGCTATAATCTTTTTCTCTTTCTTCTGGAAAGTCTTCAGTTGCATGACTGGTATTCCTAGAATACCACATAACTCTTTCACTGCAGTCTGTCCTAACCCCAGACGGTTGAAGAACAGCACGAGAGTGTCATTGATCGTGAACGGATTTGGCTTGGTACTGGTCTCGAGGGTTGGTGATGAGTACGTGTCACCAATTTCTGCCTCACGTTTGGAGCACATCAACTGCAAGTGCAGGGCGACACCTTTGCGATCATCACTGCGATAACACACATACAGCGCCATGTCAACTCTGCAGTGTGGACATTCTACTGTTTCCAGAAGTCCATTCATGCGGGTCAAGTCGACAAGCACCACTGATATGATATGATATGATATGATATGATATGATATGATATGATATGATATGATATGATATGATATGATATGATATGATATGATATGATATGATATGATATGATATGATATGATATGATATGATATGATATGATATGATATGATATGATATGATATGATATGATATGATATGATATGATATGATATGATATGATATGATATGATATGATATTAACTGTGTTGACACAGACGTTAATGCACATATACAAGTGCAAAGGTCATTCTAGTTTTCCATGTTCAAGATAATATGTAAATGTGAATGAAAACAAATGTGTATTTAAATGGCCATATTAAAATATTTTGATAATTTATACGTTGTTGTTAATGTTTTGTTTTAATTACCTGGATTGATCAGATGTGAGCCTCCCGCATACTATGTATCCTCCCTGCATCTTCCATACCAATGTGACTCCCTCAGTCTTAGCCGTTCCTCTGCCTTGTCTCACTTTTGCATTGTAGTGTGGCCTGTAGCAATATCATAATTATATAATTATATATTATTATATATTATGCATTCATATACTGCTGTGATGAATATGTTGATAAATATGTTAAAACAGCGGGCACGTGTGAGTTGAACGGAACGGAAACAAGTGCAATAATGTTATATGTAATACTTGCATGATATGGTGTACACCTATTGTATTAACATGTTGTGTTCTTGTTTAATTTTGTATTGAATAAATTCATCACCATCAATCATGGACATATGGTTGTCATAACAATCTAAATTATTTTCCATTATATATGAAAATCAATAACATCCATTAATGAAATGTGAGTCATAAAACACTGTTTTCTCCGTTTGACGTCCTGTTGCACGAGATAACGGATGCTCCCCTAAAAATACAAAAGTGTCTTGCTCGTCCAACAAGAGCCTACTACCAAAGTCCCACATGTCACTTGTATTTATCATTTCGTCCATCACGTCAGCTATTCTCTCTGGATATGTTCTTTCGCAATTACTAAGCTCATTAACAAGATCCTGCCTAATTAAATACAATACCGGTACATGTCAACACAGGCTGTGTCTTGTTGAGTGATGCGTAGCGATGTCGATGTCACGATGACGATGGTTACTGTCAAACTGGCTTGTCATTGTCACATTGACACTGTCAGACTTATAATTATTATAATCTTACAAGTTAGAGAATCCGCATCGAGTAGACGTTCGTAAGTTGCAGTTATCGTTGAATTAGCCCCCGACTACTCACTCTTGTTGCTAACTGGGCTAATGTATTTAATGCGTACCTTCATAGAAGTATCACTTTGCCTTTGGAATCTTAGTCGCAAAAGCACGTTCGAGTAGGTCGATCTCGCATAAAGCACGTGACCCAAAAAGCACAGGACGTCGTCAGCTGCTGATTGTTTCGCCATTTATCCCGGTGTAACGGCGATTCTTTTTTACGATTAAAAAAGACAAGTACGCATTAAAATAAAATAACTGACTCCACGCATTGATCGTTAGCGACCATTCGGCCAAGCAAGCTGGCGCGATCTGCTTGATTTCGGCAAGGAACGAATGCGAAGAGCTGACGAAATACGTGTCGTCTGCACTGGACGTCTGGCTGTAGGGTCATGGAGAGCCGCTTATACGGTAAATACGCTAACTAATACCGAGCTGAGGTGTCACGTAGCGGTGTGGCGATGATTGACGCGAATGAATGAAACTCGCCAGTTGATAGGCGCGGCTCCAGCGAGTTGGTGGCGAGTAGCAAACGAATCATTCGCAGATCCGACTGTAAAGAGTGTAGTGGGTTGTCGCGTCGTGTGGAATCAAAGGCGCGACTCATGTCGATGCCGAGAAACTCAGTCGACACGCGCTGACGCTGCGCTTTAGCACACAGTAGCTTTAGCACATATAGCCTGCGATATCCGAAAACGACGTCGGCAGCGTTGCGTCCATGCCGGAATCCTGGCTGTGACGGCGATAGGTCCTCGTTAACTTTCGACGCGATCTTCGATAGAACGATATGTGACAGTGTATTTCTAACTACCGAGAGTAAGACTATCGGACGTAAATTCGCCAACGGTAACCGGCTTTTGTAGTAACACGAGCACACATTTGCCTATGTCGAACAGTTCACGATCTTCCAAACCCTGTATAGCTTTTCGGCGCTCGGCTGACATATCCATGTCTGGCTGCTGGGGCGGTCCGAACAATGGTAAGTTTCACCGCCGAATTCAGGACGTATTCTACCGTGTTCACTTCGAGCTGGCTGTGTTGTTCGTGTTAACTTTCGACATCGACTCGAATACGACATCGCGAAACCGTCGCTGTTGTAAGCGAACGCGTTTTGCCAAGCGTGACTTCTCGATTCGACTCCAAACGTTGAACATTTTACCGAGGGCGAGTATTGTGAGTAATGTACCGGCGTATGCCCGAGAGTCTGTCAATTGTGACGTGGAGCATACTGGGGCCGTATCAGAGCTGCCAAGTTGAATTGAGTGTGATGAGGGAGATCTCCCTCCTACAGTAAGTCAAAAGAGGGAGAAATATATGCAAGACGCGAAGCGCCTTGCCCGAGGTTGCGAAGCAACCTAGACTGCTAGGGGGCAATTTTTGTTGTAATTGAGAATGCCAAATATGTGATTTCCTAAATTGTTCGCTTATATCTAACACCTATGACTCTTCGAAAGTGAACTATATATTTTATATTTTAAACTTTCATGTGTGGATATAATTAATTTATATTTTTTATTGGGGTTTACAGAGACTTTCAAGATTCTTTCACTATTATAAAAATGGACATGGTTGTGCTATTGTAACATTTTATTTTAGCTATAAACAGCAGTCACAAAAAAAATGTTCAAGCAGAACTGCATTTCTGTCCATTTCTATATGCGCTCTTCTGCTTCTCATCTCCTCACACCCTTTTACAACTTCAGCAGCTCAGATGCCCATTCACTCTTGTACTTGGAATCATATTTCCTCTTTTTCAAACACTTTTCAGACTTTTCACTCATTGTACCTCCAGCACTTTCCTCGTCTGAAAAATGCCGCTAAACTTATTCCTACCCAATACGTAACAAACGTTTCCATTGACCATTGGATATAGTCGCTTCCTGTTAGCTGACCAATAAGAAAAGTGACATCATATGCGTCTTGTTTAGTCTCCGCTCGGCTGCTCTAGACACTTTCCGTGTACCGTAGATGACTCGATCGAAAAAATCGATAAATACGCGTAAAAAAACAACAACACGATTCTTTTGCGGGATATTGCAAATCAAAAGCGGGAGATCGGGAGATTGGGTTTATTTTGAAATATTTCCGGGAGCTATCCCGATAAATCGGGAGACATGGCACTCTGGCCGTATTCACGTCGCACGGTTAAGCCTTCCTACCCGGAGGTAACGCTATTCGTCGGATAACGGCACGTAGTATTCTGTATTCATTTACTGTCGGCGGTTACGTCATTTACCTCTGGGTAGTTTATTTGTTCGACATGAATACGGCTCCGGAATGCAATGTTAGAGACAAACAGGCTGTGTACCTCGAGGAAACTGCGACGGCAATCCCGTAGATGTTCCGTTTTGATGTATTTGTCCTTCAGTGCAAGATAGATTGCTGAACATGTATATGGGATTATCTTCACCATGGTAGTACGGCCAATACTGTACTGATACTCAAGAGATTGATAACTGTTACCTGTAGGACATATATCATCAAAGTAATAACTTGCACTTGTGTGTGAACTAACATTACTTGTCACAAGTAGTAGTGATTATATTTTATCAGGTTTCTAGGAATCCAGAGTGGACTAAGTGTTCTGTGCATGTTTTGATATGTATTTATGTACGTTCAAAATTAGGTTAATGCCATGCACAATTTCAGGATGGGTCACATTCCGGAACATGTCTTTATGTGTTTCATTGCTTTTTAAATAATATATATATATATATACCCTGGATTCCTGTTGCAAAAATCATGATAAATCTTCTTTCTCGAGTAGAGTTTGTAGTAACTCAATCACTGAATTACTTGATTATTAATTTTAAGCATCAAATCCCTATCACCATGTGCTTAGTTGTTTTTCTCTGAATTAGGGTTCTAGTAAAGTAATGTGATGTGTGTTCGACACTTATTATAATATTGAAATGGTTGTGCGTCCATCCGGACAGAGTTTGCAAATGCTCTGGGGTACTCCACTTTAATTTTCTTCATCACAGCATGAAATGCGCCGCCCTTAATTAGTTAATAAATATGTTTAATGAATTAATATACATTACATCTTAATTAACTTATTTTATATATTTATTTTGCATTAGTATTCATTATTTTAACTGTTAAACTATTTTGCATTAGTATTCATTATTTAAACTGTTAAACTACAGTCGTTGATCGCTTCGAGTTTGAATATGGCGCTATGCAAAATAAACATTATTATTATTAAAGATTGTGTGTCACTAACATTTCTTCCAAGATCGTCCACCGACCATTTTTCAACAGCATGTGTCCTTTTGATCACGATGTGAGAACTTAAAAGCAAAAGTATACAAGCCGCAGCTATTTCACAAAGGGTTTCATTTTTATGCTGCTTGGGACACACTTCTTCAGTAGATGTATTAATTTCGTTAACCGTTATTCCGATATATTTGGTTAATTGACTGTCTCAGTCAAGTAGACTTCTTCAAAAAATTGATAGGCGGAATTATAATATATATATATATATATATATATATATATATATATATATATATATATATATATATAGATATATATATATACAAACAGAGTGAGAGAGAGAGAGAGATAGAGAGTCAGAGAGACAGAGAGACAGAGAGACAGAGAGACAGAGAGAGCGAGAGCAGTAGATACATCACAAGAGATCCAGGGAAGGAACGAATAATATGGCCTAATACGTTTGCTTGCAGAAACACGGCGAACCAGCTCGTAACATACATATAAAATGTGGTAAATATGTCTTACCTTAGTAAAAGATTTGTTTCACGAAAAGGGTAATTGGACGCAATATAGCCCACACCTAAAGTAACTTTATGTGACAATTCCAGGTCGCCCGCCATGTATTACTTCATGCAAGGGGCGGGCCGATGGCAACTACCAGTCGTGTCACGGGTGCAAAGTCTACGCGACGTGTATCAAGTCACGAATCGTAGATAACCGACCTTGTTATGGCGGTTTCGCGTACGACGACACAGTGCGGAAATGCGATTGGGTGACTAACACCTGCTACCGTAAGTGAACATTTGTTGCGCTGTACTCGGACACAGCATGTGGTCAGTAGGCCATAGTTTCTTACTACACCACGATTAAAGTCATGCGGGTTACATCCGTCAGTCTTTCCTTTTGCCAATAATTCTGATAACGATTATATGTGGAAATTAACACATCAGTGTTGCAGCACGAGCGCTTCTGGGTATAACAATGATATACACGGTTGTCAATTTAACTATTTTCCTTTGTGTTTTTGTCAGAACAATTGTTTCAAGAATATACGAAAGTATGCAAGTGTTCGCCAACCATTTCTTTTTCAACCAGTTGACGCCTTTTTTGGCTAGCAGCTGGTCACTTAATGAATAGAGCGATTACTTTGTTCTACATAATCCCAATACGCGCAACATTATGTACAGTGACTACACGATGGATGTATGCGTGTGTATGCGTGCGCGGATTGATCCGAATTTCCATTATGATTCCGATGGAATGGACCCGATGTAAACAGGCATACAAATATATAAGTAAACATATACATTAATATCAAATGTAGATACGTATGCAAACTCAGGGAGGTTTTTTATTGCTATTAATATTCCATATAAGACGCCACCTTATTTACGGCATAATGTGTTGTTGTTCTTTTGTGCGATGTGGTGAGGTGTTCATCATTTCATTCCTCTCCTCAGTTTTCTCTTACTGCGTTCTCAATGTACATTCTCCAATTCCTTCTATCTTTCGCTCTATGCAATATTTAATATCTCATTCTGACCACGTGTTCGGCCCATTTCAGCCTACTCCCCACCAGTTTGATCTTAACACTTTCCTTCACTCCTTCATCCGCACTGAGTTCTTCCATTCTTCTTTTAGCCGCTCTCTTCACTCCCATGGATCTTCTTATCCAGTTGGTTTCTCAAACCGTCTCATGTTGTTTCTGGGTTTGTGCCATCGTTTCTAAGCCATACATATATGGCAGGGTAACGCGCGACGTGAGCATCTTCCCTTTAAGTTTAGGAGACATCTGTCTGACTCCCATCAAACCTTCAACTTTCCTATGCTATAATCTTTCTGCGGATGTTGGTGTCCGAATTGCAAAACTGTGTCTTTTCTTAAGCCTCTGCACATCCAGGTGGTTTTCCAGCTGTTTCTTTTTCTGTCCAACCCACACTATCTTCGTCGTCTCCAAACCTGCTCTCAGTTCATGTATGCTGGAAATATCCGTTCAGTCTATCAACTGTTCTTGTAGATCTGCTTTCTCATCTACTACTACTGCCAGGTCATCAGCGTACAGTAGTTTCTCGATTACACCATTGTTATCAATCGTTCTGGTTATCAGATCCACCGCAGCAATACACAACAATGGGCTCAAGGCGCGCTCCTGTCTCAGGCCAACATTCACTTTGAACTCTCCCGATACTCCTGGTCCACACAACACACTACTCTTTGTGTCTTCATATGTCCCCTCCACCATCCTGACCTCTGCGTGTGGGACCATCCACTTTGGTGTCGCCATCGGATTGTATCATAGGCCTTTTCCAGGTTTATAAATCCAATTGTCATATCTTCTTGTCGTTCCAGTTTCTTCTCCACTAGCTGCCTCAGGGCAAACACCCCTTTGTTCATATGATTGTTTTCCAAGATGTCTTGATCTCATTAATATCTTGGAAGAGCAATGTTCATGTTAGGACGAAATATTACTTATATGCCTGCTATACTGGATCCTTAAATGACCGCCATTCAAAATGTCAGCCCTTAGAAACAACCAAGCGTTTTATTTTCGTGGCTAAGCCTACACATTGAGGAGCACGGAATTCGATAAGATCAATTACATTCACATAAGCATAATTATAATACAACGTCGTGGGAGTTATATAGTCTATGAGTGAATTATATACATATAGCATAACGTTTATAAGGGCATGTATTCTTGGGACGCTCCAATCTACTCTAATATATTACTGTAATTAATATCTTTAATTTCTTTCCTCATTTGTCGCTGGCATGGTTTTATATGATAACATATATTGTGGATATTATATGTTGTCAGTCATATAATATCCAACGCCGTAACGCAATAACATGTCTAATTCGAAAACCAAGTCCAAGAAACCATTGCAGCGTCAATACTTACACATCCTTTAAAAAAAACATGCCGAATGTCAGAGTCGCGAGTGTTGTATTTGAACAATTTAGTGCCCCTAGTTCGTGATCGCAAATACGTCGTAAAACTGACACAAGGCGGTATTGACATGGAATTTCGCGATGCACTAACTTGGCACACACCAACTTGGTTTCTACCCCAAACTTAGTTCCTGCCTCGTGACATCATGATTGCCATGATGGAACTCATATTAAACCCATCTTTTTTCGAATCCGTCGGACACTGTTAGCAAACGGACGTTTCTGGTCAGCTTCATTACTTCTTCCGTTAATTGTCTCCAACTGTTCCGTCGTCTGTCTCCTTTCCTTTGCCAAGGTAGGGCGTAGTGTCCATTATAGAGCAGCATGTTGTATAGTGGTTCTGTCCATGTGAAGAACAAGGCAAAGACACTTTCACCTCCTTCACTTTATTTCGACGACAGGTGGTAGGTAAATTATTGTGTATTTAAGCTGTATTTTGAGTGTAGCATGTGTAGTACACAAACGCAAGATCCAACACCGTTCTGGACTGATAACAATCCGGTTTGTTCCCTAGATTTCCCAGGAACGAACCGCTATTCATATGACAGACGCTATGAGATACCCGACCAACGTAAGTAACAAGTTCACATTATGAATATTGTACCTTCATTTCTGATTGACATGAAAACTGTGGCATCGCAAACGAGAGCAACATTGACGTTGCATGTGGATATAGCTAGTACTGTTGCAGTTGACACACATCTTCCTGTACGTACGTAACATTTGAGATGGTGGCGTTGTCGCGCTTACATTCTTCCGGTCGTTAAAAATGTTCCGATTGACGTTTCTGCGCATGCGCAATACATGTAAAATCATCAATGTCCAGTGAAACAACAAAGCATTTTCGGTATAAAAGCCACGAGCTGTTCGTTAACTCTCTTGTGATGATTATTGTGAAGAGTTACTTAAAATGTCGCACACGCACGCACGTACACGCACCCACACGCACACACACGCACACACGCACAACCGCACACACGCAAAACAAACACGCATATACGCACGCATGCTCGCACGAACACACTCCGACATATACGCCCACACACATACACGCCCACAAAACACACACGCATGCACGCATGCATACACACCTAGAAAAACACAAACACACACGTATGCACGGACGCACGCACGCCCGTACGCACGCACAGACACTATGAATTCCTACGGCAGCAAAACAGACCCGCATATACGCACGCACGCATGCACGTAGGTACACACGCACACTTACGCGCGCGCACGCACACACACACACACACACACACACACACACACTGTGAATTCCTACGATAGCAAACCATTTAATGTATGTTATTTATATGTTTCAGTTATAGAGATTTGCAATTATCCGCCGAGGCGAGGTTATTGCAATAACAAAATTACGCGTTATTTTTACAACGCATCGATTAGAATGTGTCAGGAGTTTAGCTATAGTGGTTGTGGGCCAAACAGAAACAATTTTCATTCCAAGAAGGGTTGCGAAAACGTCTGCGGCGAGGTTCCATGGTATGGTAAGCGACTGAAAATAATGTAGCGTTCCTTCTAATTGTTTATCGCTGTTTCACCAATACGATGCATTATAATCGATTTACATAAAAATGATTGCTGTGATAATGCTCACGGGTTGTGTACCCAGGCCGGGTGCCCAGGGACCGTTTCACTAAGATAAAGTGCTCTTAAGGAAAACTCACCCGTCATCAAAATCGGACGAAAAATATAAGGACAACTTTCAAAATGCGTTTCACTAGCGTCACTCTTAGTTAGGGAAATTATAAGCTGCGGAGCAGTTCTACCATTATACTAATCAGTAGTCTTGCCGTGTAGTCAAGTCATTGTTTAGCATATTTTTATTAGCTAACCTTTTGAAGGCATACTTGACTGTGAACAACTGGATACTTGCATGAAAGTGAACTTCAATTAAAGTGCCAATTTGTTAGTCATGTCTCTTTCTTTTGCATATCTTTGTTATAAAGTGTGACATTTATTTTTATAGGTGCATTTTCATTTAGTGAAACGCAATTGTTCAATGTGGTCCTGCGCAATGATTTTTGAGATCAAAGTCGTATTTTTTTAGCACTTTGAAAAGTTACTGAAACTCCCCACAGGATGTTGAGCTGAAACGAACGGGGGCACTAGGATATGAGTACAAAGATATTTAAGGAGTAACATGAGACATAAAACCTATATAATTGGATTTGCGTTGCTTATTAATGACACGGGTATATATAAAACATGATTGCCTAGTTCAATTTCCCATATTTTAATAAACACGTCACATAGAACAATGAATGTGTTATGCTTAAACATTTTCAGGGTTATAAGGATTTCAAATATATATTTTTATTTCTCCGGCTGATTCTTCATCGGCTTCAGCTGAATGACAGCAACACTGAAGTACTTGCTGCCGTTGCCAAACAACTATTGGCTTTAAAACTGTGTTTATTTCTGATAGACCGTGAGAGCAGGTGTGAATTACACTATATCTGACCATTTATGAATCAGAGATTGCATCTTTGATATAGACGAGTGTGAATCGTCAGATACCAGTCATCGAGAACACGGGTTGTCACTCCAGCCTTGTGTCCAGTTGAATAACAGAGATACGACACTAACACCAGTTTGCAGACGTTTCTTGATAATTGCCTTACTATTCGTGAAACCTTAGCTTCCGGGAACTGCGACCATTTTACTATTCTGCCTCCACGGGCTGGCGGTTGTCTTTTGCTTTGTGCCAGGTCTGTCATCAAGCGCAACCTGGACATGGCCGGTAGTGGTGTTTTTTTTAATACTGAGCGAATTATTCGGATTCGTCTTTCCCTCGTGTACTTCTTCATTAGCTGGGAGATACCAGCAAGAAAAACAGTCTCGTTTAATTCACCTGAACAATGACATAACAAATCCATACAATACAAAACATTCAATTGGAAAAACAATTAGTGCCATAGAACTGCCACTGTTGTACGTATATTACGTGCGTGTAGACAGCGCGGAGGTGAGCGACTGCATATACATATAGAAAACTAACTATAAACTATGATCAACTGCAAAACATGAATTACATGAATATACTTAGTAACGTTGAATGCTATTACATATCGACATGTGTTTATAATCTTATTTCGATGCAACGTCATGCTAATTTGAGCCAAATTAAGCTGACCTTGACCTGATCGCATGACCTTGTAACAGCCTCAAAAGTAAACTCTGTATGATATCGGCCATCGTTGATTGAAGCCGAGATAGAGGATTTGCCATTTCTGGATACAGGCACACCCTTTATTGAGGTAACCCAAATCATCGATGAACGCATTTCCCGAGAAAACCTAGTTAACGTTGTTAACGCACGCACGCACGCACGCACGCACGCACGCACGCACGCACGCACGCACAAACACACGCGCACGTACACACACACACACACACACACACACAAACGCACTTACAATCATTATTTCGTATTACGCATTTCCATTGTTCTCACTGGTTGCTGAAATGATTTCATTGGATACATTATTGTGGATATAGATAGAAGATATGGCCTTCACCGTTCATACTACTACATAGTTCGCAGAAATCCTCGTAAGCAGACCGTGTTATGTAAGTAATAAGAATGTCACTTATGCATAGTATTGCTCAATTTGTCATTGAATTTAATACGAATATCAAAAAAGAGCTGACTTGACGTTACATCTAGATATAGTTTTGGTTTTGTCAGTTCACACACACAGTATTTTACAACCGTAGCATATCAAACACTTGTGGCAACACGTGCCTTGATTTGGCACACACGCGCACGCCCACAATACTTATATCATATGAATTATTTGACTTTACTTTTGTCCTCACTGGTTGCCGAACTAATTGTATTGGTTGATATTGTGTATATACTTTGTTATTCATATAGTATTCACTTTCTGTGTTTGTAAGAATTGTTTTTGGGCTGACGTCATCAATGACATTACTTGTTTAGACAATTCATAAGCACGCATTTCTTAGAATAATCTATGTGTGAACAAACCATGTAATGTATATCATTGATATGTTTCAGACACAAGGATTTGCAAGTCACCGTTGGATCGCGGCCATTGCCGCTCACGTCTTATACGTTGGTTTTATGACAGACGTAGAAAGAAATGTCTGCCGTTTATATTTAGCGGTTGTCGGGGAAACCAAAACAACTTTATACACAAGATCGTCTGCCATAAGGTCTGCGTCGTGCCACCACCTAAAAGTAAGCGATAATTCAGCCTCACACCAGCACGGTCACTTTGTTCTCCGCCTCCTATATTCATGAGTGTCTCGTGTAACACTGACCTTGCCATCGGTCCGCGATATTTATTCTCTTTACCCATGCACCTCCTTCACTGTTCTTTAATGCTCTCTCGACAAACCTTGTACTTTCGTCTCACAATGTTTTTAGAATCTTTGCCCTCCAAACAATCCTCCCTTTGCAGTCGTTCTCATCGCCCATTACCTTCCACTTGTTTTGGGTAAATGGCTTCTTCGTTAACCTTCCTTTTCAGTTTCGTTCCACGTCTCCAACGAAATTCAGTCGACTCCTCTTTAGCGTCTTCATAAATCGTTATCGTAATAGTACAACACACTGCCTCAGTCAGCAGCTATGTTCAACACACGTCGTGGTCCTCCACGTCTGTCGTACCTGGGTCATGGCGGTATGCCAGTGTCACACAAGAACAGCTTATTTCACCTGCCCGATACGTAACTGTCTTCCAGCACTCCGCCCATTGTCCACAGCACGGTTATTCTCCGGCAAATGTCGGTGTCCGAGCCGCATACTATCGATGCTACTGTGCTGATGCACACAGATATGTGTTAGTTTGAATGTGTCCATTCCATATTTGTTTCGTGTTGTTTATTTTCATGACTGATCCCTGATAACTCGATCATTTATAAAAACAAAGTTAGTATCATATCATGCGTGTTGAACATAATTATTCCTGTCGAACAATTATTATTCGACGTTCGATTCTCGATCTCCTGGCACCGACTTATGGTTTGCGCGTTGTAGCTTCCGCAGTACATATATATCCATTTCATACTAGTACTCAACCTCAATTATTTTCCTTGTGTAGAATATTTGCTATCCATAATTGCTCTCTACACACCGCATAGTTCCTCTCGTAATCGCTTCACATCAGTCTAAACTGTCCTACCATGGGAGTCCATCTCGATTAACGTCTACATTCAATTCTACGTGGATCAGGTTTTAAACAAACACTTCTTCTTCCATTCCCCCAATGCAACCAACCAACATTAGGAGACTTGTCATGTGCCTCTTTGTCATGCTTGTGTTGCTATTTTATAAAGACCTCCTGAACCAGCACATACAGTCAGCGCACGACGAGTCCCTTCGCATCATGGGTTACATACCATAAATGTAGGCCGATACATAAAGAAGCCTATTTTCATGACGTTTCTATGACGCGATTCCATCACGTTACTCCTCCTGTCTTTCTATATCATGTTATTCTTTCGAGAATGTCAATCTTTGAGCTGCGATGTGCAGGCAGATGCTACTTTGCTCATGCATATGAACCTGGTTTTTTGTTTTTGTGTTTCAATTTCGGCTGTATTTCCTTTTTCAATTACAATTTCTTATTACACAACTAACCATTTCTACCCACTTCAACGGTTCAACCACCATCGGCGGCCTTCTTCATGAACTGAATTGTCACTGTCGCTAGATGGCGTGGCGAGTAGGCTGTCCCATAAGTGACTTAGTATGTAGCCCCCCATCCATGTTCTCAGTTGATACCGTTATCCTAATCCAGATGCCTTCTTTTATCCAACGGACACACCTGTTCGTCTCTCTATCCACCACTTTCTCTCCCACCCCATATATCATACACTTATTTCTGTTCGCATGGTCTGTTATTGCCGACTTGTGTTCTACGTTTATCGAAAACATGTTGTCTCCCGAATGAAACGTCTAGTTGTTATGGTTTCAACTTCTTTTTTTGTGTGTTCTTGTAGTTTCGTACCAAATGATCTTTCTGTTTTACCGATGTAACATATATTCCAGGTCTTACATTCTTGCCCTCATCTTTCAGCTTGTTTATAATGGATATTAACTTCTTCTTATATTTGGTAGTAGGATGTTTGTTCAGTTTCTCATAAGTATTGTCATCTGATAACATGGTTATAACTGTCTGTTCATATGTTTCAGTGTCCATTATGACTGTTAGTTTCCCCTTGTCTACCAGCAGGATCATTATGCTCTTTTCTTTCGTCAGTTCCACCAGCGTTTGTCGTTCTTTCTTGATGATGTTCTGCTTCGGTAATGTTGCCTACTTCATAACGCCGGCTATCTATGCTCTCAATTGGTATGGTTTATCAATGGACAGACAACGGCATGTCCGCTTGGTGGCTATGAAATATTCTTCGACTGGAAGTATGTCTGGTGTTACTGCATAGTTTAGCCTCTAACCTTACTCTCGTTTAGTCTTCATTTAGCTTGTATTGTTATATGTTCACCACCCATGTCTTGAGTACTGTGCCCGTCAGATTGGTTTCTTAAGAAGGCCGCCGATGGTGAATGAAACGTTGAAGTGAGTAAAAAGTACTAGTTGTGTAACCATACGCTCTACTTGAATAATATACTTCCAATTTGAGGATCATTTTACGAATGCCTTTCCTTTTGTCTGATGTTCTGCATAAAATATACATTCAATCCATGCCATTTAGGAATATATTAAACTGCGTCCAAACAATGACATATATTATGAAGGTACTCAACAATGTATATTTTGACTTGAAGATATCGACTGTCGCGGTGGAAGACGCTGGACTGTATGCCGCGGCTACCCAAAATGCCAAAAAACTTGCGATAATCCCAAGCCGAAATGCAGAAGGCCCTGTATCGCCGGTTGTTCGTGTCCATATTACCGTCCATTTTTCGAGAAGGTGGCAGGGATATGCGTACGTTGGAAACGATGCCTCAGAATAAGTATGTGCCACCTAATGCTATACAAAAGCCTGTTGTCGTACACGTCAATATCAGAAATCATGTGTGTTATCGTATTTTAACTTAGCCTGCTGTCAGATTCTTTCGCCGCTTTCCTTCTCGGGTTGGCGATCAATTTGATAAGTGATAATCACATTTTCACTGTTTCTATCCGTGACGACCTTAACTCATTGTAACCTTATAAAGTACACATATAGTGTTAGTTGTTCCAATCTTGGAATTTAACCCCAGTCCTGTTTCGTTGTTTCACTAACATTCTTCAACACAACTTTAAGCCCGATTTTGCAGCATGACAACGAGTTTATCGCCAATACAGCCAATAAAACTGCATCTTCATAATGCTGTATACTTAATTAGGACGAATGCATAACCGTATGTAAACATCATAATCAGCTCGCTAGTATTAACAGCGTTTTAGTTTGGATCATGCTTTTCACTGAGATCCAGTCGTTCACAATTACCATATTTACCGTGATGATTTAACGAAATGCTTGCTGGTTGTTGGCTTGAACCATGGGAAGGCAACGCATGTCATGTATCGTTTGTCCTATCTTCAATACTCTGGTTGTTTTGCGATCCGGATATTTTGTGTGGGCACCATATCGATACCGGTCTCTCTTTTTGTTTGACAAAACAACAACCGTGGGAACCAGTATACGGATAAACGAGACATGATTGTTTGTATACATATTCTCACCACATAACTACGTGGATGCGTAATGAGTAACTACTATACACCGCAACTGAAGAATGGGAAGCCCAGGTAGTTAAAAATGTTTGATAATCACTCATGTATAGGTGATCAACAAATGGTATTTAGCGCATTTAAATATGTATTTGTTTTCTTTCATGTTTTAAAGCTGATGTGCGGGCCGGCTTTTTATTGTGCAATGATGTTATTCTATATAAAATTAATCTGACAATGTGATTATGCTGTACGGATATTGTCAGGGTATATCGATGCAGGCATTACCAAAATGCATAGCAAAGTCGTAATCATAGTTCATACTATGAAGACAATTCAAGTATAAAGAAAAATACGGTGGGTTCAGTATAGTCACTACATCCATACTTAGATCCGGTTGCACAACATCAAATCACGCACGGTTACCTTTAATGTCTCATTGCAATTACTCTTTCAAAATGTTTCATTCAATTCAAATATTATATCACTAGGTGTTCATTTACAGATGTGGTGATAGAATATATAACAACAACTTTTTTAATACAGCCAGGCGCACATAGGTATATGCAATTGTAATGTACAGATGAGTGGTTCAGTCTAAACACTAATGGACCCTTAATTTGGATTACATTAAATGCCCTTAAGTCACCTCGTAGGCTACAACTGATTATGTATAATCAAGTCCAAAGTTGTTGCATGTTGATTACATTATGACCACAACAGCATTCTTACTCACAGTGTGCATTCTTTCTGCATACGTTCTACTTGGCATACCCACTGCGCAAGTTTAGGAAGCGTGGCCTGAAGGCTGACGACCCATGCAATATTGCGCCTTTGATCGCATCAGTGCCTGCTCCACCAACAGTTGAGTTTGTATCCAGGCATTGGACACGATTTGGGAGGAAATGTTTTCATTAGATGCAAGTTGAGAATACATAACTGACGTATTATTTAACCTTTATTTATTTAAAATTCATAAAACAATTATACTAATTACTGATGGATTGACAATTTTAAGTTACAAAATTGTATGATACTTGCCTTCTGATTCATGACTTCAACTTCATCTTTGAATGTTGAACCATGTGTATTGGCCATTTTCACTGGGGAATGTATGCCTTAGTTGCCAAACACAACAGCTTCGAATAACACGTCAGTTACCTAACTAGCATATCGCCAGAAAACAAACTGTTGCTATGCATAATGCCACATGGCAGTGTTGTCTTTTGGGGCTGGTACGTCAAACATATCATACCGGTAGCGTTCTGGCATTGTCAACACAGCAAGATCAAGCAAGAGTAAATCGATTTGCTAAAATATGTAAATATAAGTAAATGTTATGCATTTGAATTAAGGCCACATTTAGCAGATAGACAGCGTTATTTTTATTTACGCAAATAGCCTAATGTTTTCAGGTCAAAGCATACAATGAGGTGGTAGTATTGAGCGAAGAAATATAACATTATGACCTTTTTCAGTCAGACCACACATTTCGTTAATAATAAAATACATAAATTTGAGCACTGAAAAGTAATGCCATTGTGCATCAGAATATATTATATTACATATTATATGCTGTTGCAAAATGACCCGAGCAGTTCCTTTTATTGTTTTGTTTATTTTGTATTGTTTATGAAAACAACCATGTTGAGCAACATAGACTTGTTCATCTTTCAAACTATTGTTGATTTATAAAAACATGTCTGATTGTTGCACAGAATGTGTCATGCTAAATGCAACACGACATATACGATATCTTCCCCCATGCAAAAGGATAGAAATTGATCATAAATCTATCGTAAATTGATCATAAATTGACCATATGAGACATAATATCTCAGGTCACAGGTTGATGCATTTGTCTCGCTCCATGTTGCAGAACAGCCGCCCTATGTATGTTGCCATATCTTGGAGTGGCCACTGTTCATTTGTCTGGCTCTTACAAGATATCAACGAAAAGACCTGGCCCCTGCTTTATTAACTTAAAGAGTAGCTCCTCTGCCTGCTCCTAACTGAGTTTGTTAATGTCAGCCTAGAAAGAATGCAACAAGCAATGTCGTACAACTACATATTTACATTAAAGTTAATTTATACAAATAATGTTCATGCGCGTGTTAGAAATATTCACCTGCAGTTGCTCCTGTCTCTATTGTATTCTGTCCATGCAAGCACAGACAGACCTACTCGATGACAGTGATGATTGTCTTCGTGTCGCCTAACAGCCCCTCTTCCGCTCTATCCGAATCTTTCTCTATCTATCGCTGTTTCTCCGGAACCATTCAAACTATGTGGGCAAACGGATACTGTGATATACAAACTAGGTTGACTCTGCATGATATATAATTTATATATATATATATATATATATATATATATATATATATATATATATAATAAATCACCACACCATGATTGATAGTGCTTGGGAATATGTTATTTAATATGTTTTTACTGCCACTGATCTATAATCACTGACACTCATCATAGTAGAAAAGTAGACAAACTGTTCTTTTATTTACTTTTATTTTATTAAGGTTACAAGGCCAGGAAATATACCTATAGCATAAGCTATAAACTGGACACACTCTATGTAATATATATACGTACTCTAGCTGCCACTACCATGGGAATTCTCTAATAATATTCCCTCGTCCGGAACAAATACAACATTCCCAACTGGATAGTCAAATGTTTAGAAAAATGGCCCCCATTAAATAAATCATGTTACTACTACAACTTACCTGCTTACTGGCGTAGTCCTGTTTCGCATATAAAACAATCTGCATTATAATGTTGGCATTTATAAGAGATACGCGCACACGGGATGACCATATTTTAACTAGTACATCATAGACACAAAGCAAGTGATGTTAGCTGCTATTATATTACTTTGGAAATCCATCGCTGCCTTCACGAATACAAATGCCACTGACAGTGACACCTAGAAACAAACGTAATATTGTTTACAATTCATAGTGCAACTTACATCGGTCGGAGTCAATGGAAGCCATATGTGTTGCATAACGTCGACATTTGTGTAACTCCTTCCCAGTTTGGTCACGACCTCACTCTCCAGGAATTTTAGTGACACCGCGACGGTTTGTGTGACAGTGCGACAGTTATTTTAAATATTGAACGGTTAACTTCTTAAGTTGGTTATGTTTACTAAGACATATTTGGGCTGTCGGTAAGATACAACATATATAGTGTATATACTATGACATTGTTGTACAATAAAAGCTAGTTTTAAGTTTTAATAATAACATATTAGACAAGGAAAGTTAGGCTACTTTTTGCACGTGTAAATTACACCTGCATTGAGTCAACAAATGCTTATTAATCCTTTAGCATGTACAACATAGAACACAATTTAATAAATTAAAGACATTAATTAATTTATGAACTGAATAATTAACTTTGGGTAGATAATTTATAATATACGCTATTGAATACTTGACGAAGTCAATATTCCGTTAGTGCCACAGTAACACCTCAGTTTGTCATTGCCAACACTAATATGATCGTTTAACCTCAGGCAGAACATTTACATGCAAAACTTGAATATATGTTGTAATTTCACATCACTGACATGAACCTGTATGCTGAAAACAAAACAAAACACATACTACTGTACTATGCTGATTAGTATAATTCAAATCAATCGCTCAATATATGACTGACTAAGATCAGGCGTTACTGTAGTAGAAGTTAAGTGTTAAATTGGGGTAACGACCAAAATAAAATAATTAAAATAGGTGACCGTTATAAATAGAGCATATACCTCTAAGGTATGCATAATGCATCAACCCACTTTCTCCCTGTCCTACTGTAGCAGAACAATTCTGCTTTCGTTTTGTTTGTGAACTATTGTAGGTCATACATGAAACCTTTAATATTTACTGATTTTGAAAATGAACGCTCCGTAATTATTTAATTCCAACTCTACTATGATGCCTAGCTGTGATTACTTTTAAATTGTGTATCATTTCTTTTATGATATCTACAGGTCAACAGAAGACTGAATCGTGTGTTTAGTGCCACTAGTTTTCAACGTTAGTAAGGCCTACTGGGCAGTTTTTTCCCTCCATTATCACAAGTAACATTCTGCAGACATGCAGCTTTATGAATATAAATCATTTCGTTGTGTGAATGTCCTCTAAGTGATCCACTTATGTTATATGGTGCATCCGTGATAGATCCTCCAGTGCCGATGGCGTATACACTGGCTTCTAGGTCAGTCAGATAATTATAATGATTGACTAAACCAATGTAGAATATAACATGTGTACAATATATAATGCTATTTAAATATACTGCACGCTACCAGGCAATTAATAATAGTCCGAATAATAAGTAGATGTGTAATCAGGACATTGTAAAGTATATCATTGATATAAATATATTGAAGTAGAGTTTTAATGTATTTAATGTACAGCATTTCACAAACATATGAATCAGTGCACTTACTTTATAATATAGTATTCACGAATTACACAGTTTTGTCAGTTAATAATAATTATAAGGTAATTGATTGTAATGAAGCGTCAGTCAGACAACATTACAAACCAGCAAAATCCACTCCTATCTAAGCAGCTCACAAAATTACAGTACACCAGCTATACAAGCCCACGTGCACATAAAGAAAAGAACATTTTAAGTTACTTGGGCGAAATCAATGCCATCATTGGTCTTATCATCTTGGCTATGCTTAAAGCCATACTTGCATTTTATGAAAATACAAATGTCAGCTTTATTCTAAATACTTTTTTAGTTTAAGAATACAATTTTTACATTGGGTTTTATACATTATACTCATGTATGAATTTCTTTGTTCAATTGAGTCTTTTTGGAGATATGTGCGTTTTTTTCATTGCAAAGTGTAAGGTTATTTCATGGCCATTTTTCTCAGAAATGTTTTAGGGAAATGGCTATGGACACCTTGATATCAAACAATAACTGCAAAAAACTATGCAACTAACTGAACAATGCTGATGCCTTTAGCACTATTGATAGCAACATACATGCCTTATCGAAATATAATTGTCCTACTTTATATTATTTTATATCATTTTATTAGCAGTGAGACTATTTATAGTAACACTATTAATAACAACACTATTTCTGATTCAAGATACTGGTCATGTTGGCCATAAATAAGTCTCCAACAATATTTATTTAAACTTGACAAAATAGCATTACATGCAAAATATCTAAGGTCTGGATTCAATTAACCTAACTATGACATACTTGTTTATTGCTTGTATATATATATATATATATATATATATATATATATATATATATATATATATATATATTATATATATATATATATGTATGTATATATGTTTGATAACTGAATTTGATTGATGTCAGCGTAATGTCTACCACAGCACTCGTTTATCTGAAGGTGTAGAGCTTCATACGCCAAATAACTCGCATTCTTAAAGAAATGCACTTTCACATTATTATTAAAATAAATTATAACAGTTATTATTAAAAACGAAGGTTTTTGAATGTTACACGTTACTTTTTATAAAATGTAATTTTTAGGCGATGTTCAGTTATTAATTATATATTATGTGTCATAAGTGACATTTACATTTGTGTATAACGACATCATGCTAGTTAAGCTAAACGAGTAATGTTGTTTCCTGATCTGCCTGTCTGGCGTTATTCTTGGTCAGATTGTGCAGTGCTTGTCTAGTTCGTTCCTCCATCGTACTGCCTTTGCTCATCGCGATCGTCTCGTTTCGTAAAGTGTACAGGTGGTGATACCCAACGTTCACATGTTATCTCCCATTCTAGTGACGTTCCCAGGTCCATTTCTGTCTTTCCATTTGTTTATGAGTTGTATTTGGGCGTTTTATCTTAACCAACTGTGTTTTGGCCAGTTAGTTTGCGCTTGACTGTGTTGCTGGTAGCTTGTTTTTTTGCGGGGTATTCCATGTCAAGACAATCAACAATTTGCATGATCGTCTTCGTCATCGTGGGGCCCAATGGCTTGCCGAGTTCTGCTTCGCACCTCTTCGTTGGATATGTGGTATATGTAGGTGATACCGAGGAGCTTTCTAAGGCATGTCATCTCGATGGCTTGTATCCTTCTCTCTGTGTTGGCTGTTAGTGTCCACGACTCACAGGCGAATACGAATATGGACATGGCGAGGGATCGCATCAGTCTGATCTTTGAGCTGAGCGCTATATTCCTGTCATTCCAGATGGTCTTGAGTTTTGTCAGTGCTGCTGTGGGCGATCCTGGCGGGAATCTAGTTTATCGCTGTTGACCCTGATGTCAGTGCTGATGCTATTGGTGTTGTTGGTCATCAGTTTGGTCTTCTCTGCATTGATCGGCTATAGAAGTATTGTCAAGGCGGTGAACCAAGTTAGCTAGCCCCTCTTTCATTCCTGCCAGGCCGTCAATGTCGTCGGAAAAACGCAAGTTCGTAATAGTTCTGCCGCCAATGCTGACTGCCCCTTCATGGTCATTCAGTGCGTCGGCCATAATTCTTTCCAAGAAGAGGTTCAAGAGGGTGGGGGAGACCACACAGCCTTGTCATACTCCGACTGTGGTTCTGAACCAGTCCCCTATGTCCATTTATAATTATTTTAAAATGGTGAATTATGAAAGGTGTTTTGACACACACCCTGGGAAATAGGGAGGAGACAATTGCATAACTGCAAGACACAAACATGTAAACATGTTTATAACAAGACATAGCTAAGATACAGCAAATATGGCATATTTTGAGCGAGGTTACTTACACAAACAACTTCACTCTTCATATAGCAGGAGAAAACTGGACAATATACTTATTTCAATTTATACATTTCATGTTTACTAATCAAAAGGGAGAGCACACTTCTTTAGGCTAACACGATCTTCGGCGATCCAGTTCAGGTTGGTCCATGTCGACAAAATCTGCTTCGGTTTGTCTCAATTATTCTACTTCTGGAGCTGTTTGACATAGCTAGGTTCCGGTCGTTAGCGTTCCTACTTATTCGTCCACCTACTTTAGATGTTGGATATTGCCAAATAATATATATGCATATGTTCCATTTTCCAGAATGTGTGCATATTAAAGCAGCGCGTTGTGGGTGCTACTGTATATGCTTTGACTTGGACTTGGACTTGAATTAGTCATACCAACATCCTTGGGTTTATGACGACGACGAAGAAATTCAGCTGCGTAATTAATGTTTATTTAAGCTGTGTTTTGATTGTTGTGTAGGGGCCAGGTTGGCACGCAGACCTCCACCCAGGAAGAAACACGACATATCTACCTACTCTAGGAGTCCTGTACCAGGAGACTCAAACCGTGCGTACACAGACTGCCTAAATAAAATGTATAATAATGATTTACTTCTACATATCACAACTTCAGAACAACCTTGCAATTTTGCTGTGCCGTTTTCGTAGATGACAAGATGAATGTACATGCCCAAAAATTCGTAGCGGTATGGGGGTAATATGCAATGTATGCTTAGCCTATAATAATTTTACAAACTGAGATATCCGTGTATTCACATGTTTTGTCGTACATATTTAAATAACTGTCCGTTCTTCTATATGAAAACAAGATATTGGGTTGCTACGCGACGAACCTGGCCCAGTGTTTCCTCCACATTCGGTTTATATAGATGACGATGAAACGAAGCTGCGGAAAATTAATATTAATTTATTCTGCATTTTTGCTGTGGTGTAGAAGAAGAGGAAAGTGTTACGACGGAAACTCCTATCGAACCAGAACGGTTTCGTGGATTTGGTCAAGGCATGGGTCGTGGATTTGGCCAAGGAATGGGCCACGGCCGTGGCCAAGGCATGGGCCGTGGCCGTGGCCAAGGCATGGACCGTGGGCATGGCCAAGGCATGGGTCATGGCTGTGGCCAAAGTATGGGCCGTGGGCATGGCCAAGGCATGGGCCATGGCCGTGGCCAAGGTATGGGCCGTGGGCATGGCCAAGGCATGGGTCGTGGCCGTGGCCAAGGTATGGGCCGTGGGCATGGCCAAGGCATGGGCCATAGGTTGTAATTATTAGCAATTTATTGTTAAACAGATCTTACAATGCCTTTTCAATGCCTAACTATACAATGTTATATCAGTAACGCTTTGTGAGATATTGAAAACTTACATTTACCAACAACGCGAGACATGGAAATATTGTGTTCAGTGAAAAGACGCCCACTTCCATAAAATACCTTTTTGGTATTCGCACAGTAAACACACGTGGCTACTGTTCCGTATTTTCAAATATCTTACCACAGTTTTTCTATACATTTTGCAAATGCGGTGAACTGACTAAGCTCTTCGTTGTAATCAAGGAAATATATGTTGATGCATATGGTGTATAATCGAGTGTGCCACATCATATCGTTGTAAACTATTGGGTTTTTCCACGCGGAGAACCTGACCTAGTCATTTCCACCCCAGTCTGGTCATATCAGCGACGATTAAATGAACCTTCGTAAGGTTAATGTTTAGTTATTCGGTAATTTGATTATGTTGTAGCCGGTGATGCCCCCGTTACAACGGAGTCTCCTATCGAACCAGAATTCTTTCGGGGACTTGGACAAAACAGACGGCGTGGTCGCCCTGGATTTTCTAGAGATATTCCGAGTTTTCAAGCAGACTCGAACGGTATGATACAAAACTGCATGCTTGCGTATATTTTCTGCTTACTTACATCAATACAAACGTTCCCCGAAATGCCAGGTTCTTATAATAACATTACATCGTTGTTTAATTATCATACCTATCCAGTTTGCGTTGTGTGATCATTTCTCGAAGATATTTTATAGTTAGTAGGGAAATAAGGCACGGAAGTAGTGTATTCAGGGAAATAGCGCCATTTCCTATATAGCATATTTTCATGTATTCGCGCAAGGACCAGTGTTCCATCTTTTAAAATCCCTTATCACAAATATTGCACTTGTTAACCCATCGGAAGTAATGATGGACATTCCTTTCGATGCATTTTGTGTATAAACGAGTGTGCAACGTCAAGGAAAAGGCGATGTCAAACGTGTAGTCACCGCGGTTTACATAGTTTGACAGTTAGGTTCGATAACGATGATCTAGACGTACATGTTGAATTCTTCTGCACGAAACTGCCATGGAATGTCGTTATCGTCGCTAATCTCTTATCATATGTTTACGTAAGATTTTATGAAAACAGTTTGCGAAACTTATGGCACGAACAAGTCTACTAGATTGTGTCAACGCAAGACATCCACTTTACTTATCTTGATTACAGGGATAGACGCCAGCGGTATAAAGATATTCAACGGAGTGTTCTTGCTATTGGATATAAATCATATGCACGTACATGCGGAATACAGGTCATATAGCCATTCTTTGAAAATGATGCTTTAAAATGTGTAATGACAGGTACAAGAAAATATCACCATAATTATGTTGCGACAAATGTACTACGGCAGGAATATAAAGACGATATGACGATCACCACTCAACGGCTATGGTGGCACGTATATGTGATATGTCAGAGAACACCTTCAGAACAACCTCGCAGTTTTACTGAGCCGTTTTTGTAGATAACAAGATGAATGTACATGCCCAATAAACCACACCGGTTTTTGGGTTATTTGCATTGTATGCTTAGCCTACCATAATGTTAACACTAAGGTATTCGTGTATTCGCGTGTGCTATCATACCTTTTTAAATACTTGTTCATTCTTCTATATATAATAAGATATGTGTCTGTCTATGCGAAAAACATGGCCTAGTCATTTCCACATCAATCAGTTTATTTAGACGATGATAAAATGAAGCTGCGTAAATTAATGTTTATTGATTCTGCATTCTGGTTTTGGTGTAGAAGATGAGGCAAGTATTACGACGGAGCCTCCTATCGATCATGTACAGTTTCATGAATTTGGCCAAGGCATAAGCCGAGGATTTGGCCAAGGAATGAGCGGTGGCCGTGGCCGTGGCCGTGGCCGTGGCCGTGGACGTGCCCTTGCCCGTGGCCGTGGCCGTGGCCGTGGCCGTGGACGTGGACGTGGCCAAGGCACGGGCCATAGGCATGGCCAAGGGGTGGTTCGTGGGTATGGCCAAGGCATACGCAGTCGACTTGGCCAGGGCAGGGACGGTGATGGAGACTCGGACGGTATGTACCAATACTTCTATACTAGCGTGTTTTCTTCAGCTGAAATAACATATAGAGAAAAGTGAGTAAAACATTCCCCGAAGGGCCAATTTCGTATAAGGACATCACAGCATTGCTCAACAATCATATATTTCCAATGTTGCGCGTGTGTCAAGCACAAATGTGTCACACGAAAATAGTGTGTTCAGAGAAATGATGTTTTAAAATAGAATTGTTATCTATTCGTACGATAAATAAATGTGGCCAGTGTTCCGTATGTTCATATCCTTAACCTCAGTTGTTCAATCAGATTAGTCAACGTCAAACACTATGCATCGTTCTGCCAGGAACTACCATGGCATAACATTATCGTCGCCAGTACGTTATAAATTTACATCACAATCTATATATGCTTTAGAAACTTGCTTGTAACACGGACAAGTCTACTAGATTTTGTCAGCGCAAGTAGACTGAAGTGAGGAGCGGTGGTCGCGCGGTAGAGCGCCGGACTGTCAATCGAGGGGACGGTGGTTCAATCCCACCTACCGCCGTTTCGAAACTTAGGCAATTTCGTTCACCTCACATTGCCTGTGTCTTTCGGAAGAGACACTAAAAGCCGGTGGTCCCTTATATCTGGTGTCTATGCCAGGGGAAGTAAAATATCCCACACAGGGGGTAAATGTGTAACCTGTAGTGGACTCAGTACTTCTAGAGAAGGACAACTCTGAAAACCAAGCTCGACAATACTCTAGTCACAAATATGTGGCTAACATAGAGTGATGAGCTAACCATGAGAAGAAGAAGAAGAACATACACCATATGTGATGAACTGTTTAAGCCCTCGGGTTTAATTAACGAAATATTAATCGATGTGTGCGATGTATAAACGATTTGCAACGTCAGGGAGAAGGCGATGTAAAAATTGTACCTACCGAGGTTCAAAGAATTTGACAGTTGTCCGTGTGAGGATCGATACAATTGATCTAGACGGACGTAATGACTTTCACCGCAGTATCGTATCAATTCAAATGATAACCTTCCTTCTATAATTACTAAGGTATTGGGTTGCCTACGCTAAGAAACTGGCCTAACTATTTTTACCTGATTCAGATTATTTAGACGACAATGAAATGAAGCTGCGTAAAACTGATGTTCATTGTTTGTGTATTTTGATTGTGATGTAGAAGACGAGGCAAGTATTACGACTGAGCGTTCTCCCGACCAAGAACAATCTCGTGGCCAAGGCTGGGGCCGTGGGCTTGGCCAGGGCGGACCCTCTGGACATCCAGTAGGATTGCCGGACGATGTAGGAGAATCGGACGGTATGCTATGCTATGGTATATTTCCAGCTGAATCAACGTAAAAGCCAACTTAATAATAATAATAATAATAATAATTAGTTAACTTCTATTGCGCCTATATCCTTAGAAACCAAGCTCAGAGGCGCATCAAAACAAAAAGGATTAATCGATCTCATAGTCGGTAAACAAATCAAGTTGTCATCAGATTGATTCATGCGCCAGGGAGCTATGGTGGATAGGCCAGATTGTACAGATATGTTTTTAAATGACGACGGAATTTAGCAATATTTTCAACTGATTTCACGCTAGAAGGAATCATATTCCATAGAGTAGGCGCACCCACAGCAAAAGCCCTGGTCCCCATATTAGTATTGACCTTTGGTACAAAGAGTAAATCAGAAGTAGATGACCGAAGTTGAATAGGTTTTCTTATAGGAGTAAGTAAAGTATGTAAATACGATGGCTGCTTAGAAGAAAGTGCCTGGTAAGTAATGGTACACATCTTAAACATTATACGATATTGGACAGGCAGCCAATGCAGAGACTTTAGAAGCGGCTTAGAAGGAGTAAAGCGTGGAGACCTAGTCACCACCCTTGCTAAGCAATTTTGAACACGTTGTAGTTTTATGATATCCTTAATAGCAATATTATGAAAAAGTGAATTACAATAGTGTAATCTACTAGTAACTAATGCAAACCTCCACGAAAAGTCATGATTTAACCATCATACATACCCAATGATGTGCGTGTATTAATTTCGTGCACACAATGTTTGGTTAGTCGGCAAATCAATCTTACAAATGTTAGCAAGTACAATTGTTGTAAATGTCAGTTGTTAATAAAGACAACAACTTGCTTTGATCCGTACAAATTCTACACCAGTTTGTGGTGTGGGGTATCTTAAAGTTCTGACATTAGCAAATTATTGTTGACCACATTTTACAACGTCGCTACAATTCATGATAATGTAATGTTAAGTTACATCAGTCAAATTTTAATTTAACAACAGTGTAAGTGACATTGAAGTAGTGTGTTCTGAGAAATGTCGCCGTTTTCCATATAATATATTATCGTGTATTCGCACAATGGAAACTCGTGGCCAATGTGCCATATTTATAAGTCACTTACTACATTAGCTTTTTCTGTTTAGCCAAAATGGTGAACAGTTTAAGCCCTCGATTTTAATTAACGAAAGAGTTATCGATGTGTGCGATGCATAAACGATTTGCAACGTCCAGGAGAAGGCGATGTGAAAATTGTACCGACCAAGGTTCAAAGAATTTGACAGTTGCCCGTGTGACGATCGATACAATTGATCTAGACGGACATAATGACATTCACCGCAGTCAAACATTGTGCATTGTTCTGCAAGAACATTTAATGGAATGTCATTTTCGTCGCCAGCATTTTATACGTTTACATCAGCGTATATATGCTTTTGAAACTTGCTTGTGACACGAACAAGTCTACTACACTGTGTCAGCGCAAGTTTATTGAAGATCTATACGTCATATGCACGTGTATGTGGAATATTGGCTGAAAGGCTATTAGTTAAAAATGTTGCTTTCAAATGTATAATGAAATGTAGAAGGAATTACCACCGTAACTATACTGTACAAATATACTACGGCACGAATAATAAGCAGATATTATGATTACCACTCAATGGCTAAGCTTGCACTTGTTTTTGATATGACAGAGCAGACTTTCAGCATTGCGTCTAATTTAGCTTTGCCGTTTTTGTAGATGACACTATTAAAATACATGCCAAATAAATCGTTCCTATTTAGGGGTAACGTGCAATGTATCCTTAACGTATACTATTGTAATACAGTAAGGCTTCTGTGTATTCAACCGTGTTTGCATGTTTTGTCGTATTGTATCAATTCAAATGATAACCTTCCGACAACAGTTACTAAGATATTGGGTTGCCTACGCTGCGAAACTGGCCTAGATGTTTTCACCTGATTCAGATTATTTAGACGACAGTGAAATGAAGCTCCGTAAAACTAATGTTTATTGTTTGTGTATTTTGATTGTAATGTAGAAGACGAGGCAAGTGTTACGACTGAGCCTTCTACCGACCAAGAACAATCTCGTGGCCAAGGCTGGGGCCGTGGGCTTGGCCAGGGCGGACCCTCTGGACATCCAGTAGGATTGCCGGACGATGTAGGAGAATCGGACGGTATGCTATGCTATGGTATATTTCCAGCTGAATCATTGTATAAAACAACTTGAAAGCACACCTCCACGAAACGTCATTATTTAACAATCATACATATCCAATGACGTGCGCGTATCAATTTCATGCACACAGTGTTTGGTTAGCAGGCAAATCAATCTTACAAATGTTAGTAATTACAATTGTTATAAATTTCAGTTGTTAATAAAGACAACAAATTGCTTTGATCCGTATAAATTCTACACCAGTTTGTGGTGTGGGGTATCTGAAAGTTGTGAAATTATTGTTGACCAAAGTTTACAACATTGCTACAATTCCTGATAATGTAATGCTACGTTATATCAGAAATTGTGTGTTCAGAGAAATGTTTTTTTTAAATATAATTTTTATGTATTCGTACGACAAACACATGCGGCCAGTGTTCGATACGTTTTACATCCTTTATCTCAGTTGTTTAATCAGATTAGTGAACGTGGTGAACTGTTTAAACTTTCGGTTTTAATCAAGAATATATATGTCGATTAAATTGGTCTATGAACCAATGTGCATCATGAAGGAGACGGTTTGTAAAATGTGTAGCCACCGTGAAGTGTTGTTTAACCGTCGTACTAATCCATTTTTATTGTGTGTCCATTTCGTGAGAATATTATATGGTTAACAGAGAAATAAGTCTTCAAAAAAACTAGGAAAGTTTCAAAAGTGACTTTGATAATACGACAACTACGTTTAGAACCACCAAATTATGCAATATTTCGTGGATTTCCATAGTTTACTGTTGTGACCTTTGTGATTAAATTCTAAACACATCATTGTTGAAAAAAAGTTGTCATATCACTACAATTTCCAACAAACTAATGGTATATTATATCACTGGCGCATTGTGAAATTGTAGAAATTTTAATTTAACAACATTATAAGTGACATTGAAGTAGTGTGTTCAGAGAAATGTCGCCGTTTTCCACATAGTATATTTTGGTGTATTCGCACAATGGAAACTCGTGGCCAATAGGTCTTATTTATAAGTCACTTACAACATATAAGCTTTTTTAGTTTAGCCAAAGAGGTGAACTGTTTAAGCCCTCGGTTTTAATTAACGAAAATAGTAATCGATGTGTGCGATGTATAAACGATTTGCAACGTCATGGAGAAGGCGATGTGAACATTGTACCTACCGAAGTTCAAAGAATTTTACATTGGCCGTGTGAGGATCGATACAATTGATCTAGACGGACATAATGACTTTCACCGCAGTCAAACATTGTGCATTGTTCTTCAAGAACATACCATGGAATGTCATTTTCGTCGCCACTACTTTATACGTTTACATCAGAGTATATATGCTTTAGAAACTTGCTTGTGACACGAACAAGTCTACTACACTGTGTCAGCGCAAGTTTATTGAAGATACGTCATATGCACGTATATGCGGGATACTAGTTGTAAGACTATTAGTTTTAAATGTTGCTTTCACATGTGTAATGATATGTAGAAGGAATTACCACCGTAACTATATTGTAAGAATATACTACGGCACGAATAATAAGCAAATATGATTATTTCCACTCAATGGCTAAGCTTGCACCTGTTTTTGATAGGACAGCGCAGACTTTCAGCATTGCGTCTTAGTTTAGCTGTGCCGTTTTTGTAGATGACACAATTAAGCCATTAGCACTCAACCGATTTTAACCTGAGACCTGTGGCTCCTCAAATATTTGACCTAAATGTTAAAAAATATTGCTGGCGCCATTGTCTTTGTTCTAGCGCCTTTATGATTCAATTCTCGCAACTGTATGTTGTATGCATTTTGTAGATAATAAATGTACCTACACAGTGGTGTCGAAACTGTTGTTATAACTTTAAAATATGTTGACCATTTCTTCGTTGACACTATGACATTTTGAAACTTTTTCTAAAAGAAATACTTTGTTGTGGTGTAATTTGTTTATGCTTGGATTACTACTGCTACAAGTTGGGTTTATATAAACGAACATTACATTATCTATACACTGGTCTAAAACTTGTTATAATATATTACACATGTCAGCTGTACTCGTGGCCAACTCCTGGCTGGAGGACATTTCTAAATGTCCAAAAACAAAATCTTTTGCTGTTAAATTACGAAAACGCTGTAAGTATTTTTGAGAACGGATGTATCCAAAATAGTCACAATTTTACGTTATATGTCTAGATAGGTGTATCATTTATTGCATCTCTTGATCACTAGATGCAACCACGTAAACCGAATTCAAACGCTGCGCTGTATTCGGTGGCCGGCTACGGCTGACCTGAGGTGATTCGAGGTGACCGTCAATGCCCGACTTGAGAGTGCTAATCGATTAAAGAATATGCCCAATAAATCGTTCCTATTTAGGGGTAACGTGCAATGTATGGTTAGCGTATAATACTCTAATACAGGAAGGTATCAATGTATTCAAAGTTTTTTCAGGTTTTGTCGTTTCGTATCAATTCAAATATTTGCCTTCCTTCTTAATTACTACGATATTGGGTTATCTACGCTAAGAAACTGGCCTAGTACTTTTCACTTGATTCATATTATTTAGATGACAATGAAATGAAGATCCGTAAATATAATGTACATTGTTTGCGTATAATGGCTATGCTGTAGAATACGAGGCAAGTATTACGACTGAGCCTTCTACCGACGATGAACAATCTGGTGGCGAAGGTCTTGGCCAGAGCTGGCCCTCTGGGCTTCCAGAAGGATTGCCCGACGACGTAGGAGAATCCGACGGTATGCTATGGTATATTTCCAGCTGAATCAATCTATACACCAACTTGAAAACAATCCTCCCCGAAATGTCATGATTAACCATCATACATAACAATTATGAGCGTGTATCAATTTCGTGCACACTATGTTTGGTTAGTAGGCAAATAATTCTTCCAAATGTTAGCAATTAAACGTGAATATAACTGTAAGTTGTTAATAATGAGAACAAGTTGTTTTGACCGGTACAAATTGTACAACAGTAAGTGGTGCCGGGTATCTTAATGTTATTTTGCAGTAAATTTGCACGTTTATGTATGGTGCAGTATCCTGTCCTCAGGAACGTTCAAAGCGCTTTACACATTACTTCCATGACAGATATGTTCACACCGCCTTGGCTTCTCTGGAAAGCATCCAGCCATATGAGACAAGTAATGCTTGAAGACTGCTCGTACACATATCCAACACTGTATATAGCCAGGTAGTAAAACGTGTAGCCACCTGGGTGTACTGTTTAACCGTCGTAGTAATCTACTGTGTATGGTGTGTCCATTTTGTGGAGATATTCTACGGTTAACAGAAACATTTATCTTCAAAATATTAGGAAAGTTTCAAAAGTGATTTTGATAACACGACAACTATGGTGAGAACCATAAAGTGATTCAATTGTTCGTGGTTTGCATAGGATTATGTAGTGTCATTTATGATTAAATTCTAAACACATAGTAGTTGAAAAAAGCTTTACATATCACTACAATTTTTCTGATAAAGTAATGGTATTATATATCACTGGCGCGTTGTGAAATATTTAGTAATTTTTATTTCAAAACATTTTAAGTTACATTGAAGTTGTGTGTTCAGAGAAATATCGCCGTCTTCCATATAGTATATGTTCATGTATTCGCACAATGGAAACATGTGGCCAATGTACCGTATTTATATATCACCTACAGTGGTGAACTGTTTAAGCCCTCGGCTTTAATGATAAAAATATATATATATCGATGTATGCGATGTATAAACGATTTGCAACGGCAAGGAGAAGGGGATGTGAACATTGTACCTACCGAGGTTCAAAGAGTTTGACAGTTTGACAGGGTCGATAACATTGATCTAGACGGATACAATGATTTTCACCACAGTCAAACATTGTGCATTATTCTGCACGAAACTAGCATGGAATGTTATTTTCGTCGCCAGTACGTTATACATTTACATCAGAGTATATGTGCTTTAGAAACTTGCTTGTGACATGAACAAATCTACTAGACTGTGTCAGCTGAAGTAGATTGAACATACATGTGATGCATGCATATGCAGTATAATGGTTGTAAGGCTATTAGTTAAACATTTTGCTTTCAAATGTGTTATGATATGTAGAAGGAAATACTACCATAACTATATTGTTAGATTATACTACGGCACGAAAAATAAGCAATGATGATGATTATCACTCAATGGCCAAGGTTGCAACTATTTTTGATATGACAGAACATACTTTCAGTATTGCGTCTTAACATAGCTGTGCCGTTTTTGTAGATGAAACGATTAATGTACATGCCCCAAAAAATCATTCCAATTTAGGGGTAACGCGCAATGTATGCTTAGCGTATAATATTGCAATACATTAAGGTATCAGTGTATTGAAACGTGTTTGCATATGTTATATCGAATCGTATCAATTCAAATGCTTGCCTTCCTTCTATTATCACTAAGATATTAGGTTGTCCACACTGAGAAACTGGCCTAGTAATGTTTTGTTTTAATGCATATTTTTTTCGAAACGTATCAAGTGAAATGCTTGCCTTCCTTCTATGATTACTAAGACATTAGGTTGTCTACGCTAAGAAACTGGCCTAGTAATTTTCACCTGACTCCGATTATTTAGACGACAATGAAATGAAGCTCCGTAAACTATTGTTCATTATTTGTGTATTTTGATTGTCCTGTAGACGACGAGGCAAGTATTACGACTGAGCCTTCTACCGACCAGGAACAATCTGGAGGCCAAGGCTGGGGCAGTGGACTTGGCCAAGGAATGGGAAGTTCAAGTGGACATGGACAAGAAGAAGGCAGTGGTCTTGGACAGGGCATGCCCTCTGGGCTTCCAGAAGGATTGCCGGACGACGTAGGAGAATCCGACGGTATGCTATGCTATGGTATATTTCAAGCTAAATCAGTCTATAAACCAACTTGAAAACAATCCTCCCCGAAATAATCATACTAATAATAATAATACAGTTTTTATATTGCGCTAATTCCCGCATGACGGATCGCTGCGCTGCACAATAAAAATACTGAAGTTAATGTATATTAATAAATAAAAATGTAAATTTGATAAATTAATATAAATTAAACTAACTCGCAAACGTTTGTATGTAAGTGATAAAAATAAATTGAAAATAAATTATATCAAACACTGCTTTTAAGATGTATATCACTAAAACATGCAAATTATATATATATATATATATATATATATATATATATATATATATATATATATATATATATATATATATATATATATATATATATATATAAATATAAAAGTAAAACCCTTTCTAAAACTCTGTACGTAAACGTACATATAAATTAATTTGCATGTTTATGTATGGCGCAGTATCCAGTCCTCAGGACCGTTCAAAGCGCTTTACACTTTACACTTTACTTCTCTGACAGATCTGTTCACTCAGACACCGTCTTGGCTTCTCTGGGAAGCATCCAGCAATATGCGAACATTAATACGCGAAGACTCCTCGTACACATATCCACCACTGTATATAGCCAGGGAGTAAAACGTGTAGCCACCGGGATGTATTGTTTAACCGTCGTACTAATCTATTTTGTAGTGTGTGTCCATTTTGTGGATATATCCTATGGTTAGCAGAAAATGTAATCTTTATAATGTTAGGAAAGTTTCAAAAGTGATTTTGATAACAAGACAACTACGGTGAGAACCATAAAGTGACGCAATTTTTCGTGGTTTGCATAGGTTACTGTAGTGTCATTTATGATTAAATTTTAAACACATAATAGTTGAAAACACTTTTCTTATCACTACACTTTCCGATAAAGTAATGGTATATTATATCAGTGGCGGGTTGTTAATTGTTTAGAAACTTTATTGTAACAACATTTTAAGTGACATTGAAGTTGTGTGTTCAGAGAAATATCGCCGTCTTCCATATAGTATATTTTCATGTATTCGCACAATGGAACATGTGGCCAATGTACCGTATTAATATATCACTGTTTGAAAAAAAAATTGTTTTGAACTGTTTAAGCCCTCGGCTTTAATGATGGAAATATATATATATCGATGTATGCGATGTATAAGCAATTTGCAACGGCAATGAGAAGGCGATGTGAACATTGTACCTACAGAGGTTCAAAGAGTTTTACAGTTGTATGGGTCGATAACTTTGATCTAGACGGGTATAATGATATTCACCACAGTCAAACATTGTGCATTATTCTGCACGAAACTACAATGGAATGTCATTTTCGTCGCCAGTACGTTATACGTTTACATCAGAGTATATGTGCTTTAGAAACTTGCATGTGACAAGAACAAATATATTAGAGTGTGTCAGCTGAAGTTGATTGAAGATACATCTGATGCATGTATATGCAGTATATGGTTTTAAGGCTATTAGTTAAAAATATTGCTTTCAAATGTGTAATTATATGTAGAAGGAAATACTACCATAACCATATTGTTAGAATATACTACGGCACGAATAATAAGCAATTATGATGATTATCACTCAATGGCCAAGGTTGCAACTATTTTTTTGATATGACAGAGCAGACTTTCAGTATTGCGTCTTAGTATAGCTGTGCCGTTTTTGTAGATGAAACGACTAATGTACATGCCCAAAAAAATCATTCCAATTTAGTGGTAACGTGCAAGGTATGCTTAGCGTATAATATTGCAATACATTAAGGTATCAGTGTATTGAAACGTGTTTGCATATGTTATATCGAATCGTATCAATTCAAATGCTTGCCTTCCTTCTATTATCACTAAGATATTAGGTTGTCCACACTGAGAAACTGGCCTAGTAATGTTTACCTGATACAGATTATTTAGACGACAATGAAATGAAGCTCCGTAAACTAATGTTCATTGTTTGTGTATTTTGATTGTGCTGTAGAAGACGAGGCAAGTACTACGACTGAGCCTTCTACCGACCAGGAACAATCTGGAGGCCAAGGCTGGGGCAGTGGACTTGGCCAAGGAATGGGCCGTGCCCGAGGCCAAGGAATGGGAAGTTCAAGTGGACATGGACAAGACGTAGGCAGTGGTCTTGGCCAGGTCTGGCCCTCTGGGCTTCCAGAAGGATTGCCGGACGACGCAGGGGAATCCGACGGTATGCTATGCTATGGTATATTTCCAGCTGAATCAGTCTATAAACCAATTTGAAAACAATCCTCCCCGAAATAATCATAATAATAATAATAATACAGTTTTTATATAGCGCTAATTTCCGCATGGCGGATCGATGCGCTGCCCAAGAAAAATACTAAAGTTAATGTATATTAATAAATAAAAATGTAAATTTGATAAATTAATATAAATCAAACTAACTCGCAAACCTTTGTATGTAAGTGATATAAATAAATTGAAAATTAATTATATTAAACACTGCTTTTTAAGATGTATAGTACTACAACATGGTATGCAAATTATATATATATATATATATATATATATATATATATATATATATATATATATATATTAATATAAAATTAAAACCCTTTCTAAAACTCTGTACGTAAACATTCATATAAATTAATCTAAAATATAATATTTATTAAAATATTATTACACTACAAATTTATTATAATGAAATGTCCGTCATTTGAAAACAACTTAAATTAATTAAAATGTCTAATAAAAAGAAATGTCTTCAAATACTTTCTAAACATAGGTAATGCCTCGGAAACGAATGTTTACAGGTAGTTCATTTCACAGTCAAGGTGCTGCTGCGCCAAATGCCGAATCACCAACACATTTCTTTGTCATGCCTTGGTGCAGTGTTGGCATATAGTTTTGGCGTAGGCGTCCGTCACGCATTCGTGGTTAGACAAGTTCTGCCAGATAAGACGGCGCCAAACCATTTATGCATTTAAAAGTCATTGCCAACATTTAGAAGGCGATTCCGCTCTCAACTGGCAGCCAATGCAGCTCCTTCAACACTGGTGTGATGTGGTCATGTTTATTGGTGCGTGTTATTAGCATTGCTGCATTGTTCTGGACACGCTGTAGCCGAGCTGTCTGTGAAAACGGGATGTTATGCAACAGTGAGTTGCAGTCGTCGAGTCGAGATGTGACGAGTGCATTGACTACACTTTTCATTATTTAACCATCATGCATACCAATTATGAGCGTGCATCAATTTCGAGCACACTATATTTGGTTAGTAGGCAAATAATTCTTACAAATGTTAGCAATTATACGTGAATAAAACTGTAAGTTGTTAATAACGAGAACAAGTTGTTTTGACCCGTACACATTTTACAACAGTGTGTGGTGTCGGGTATCTTAATTTTATTTTGCAATAAATGTGTACGTTTATGTATGGCGCAGTATCCAGTCCTCAGGACCGTTCAAAGCGCTTTACACTTTACTTCCATGACAGATCTCTTCAATCAGACACCGTCTTGGCTTCTCTGGGAAGCATCCAGCAATATGAGACAATTAATGCGCGAAGACTGCTCGTACACATATCCACAACTGTATATAGGCAGTTCGTAAAACGTGTAACCACCGCGGTGTATTGTTTAACCGTCGTACTAATCTATTTTGTATTGTGTGTCCATTTTGAGTAGATATCCTATGGTTAGCTGAAATGGTTGTAAAGCTATTAGTTTACAATGTTGCTTTCAAATGTGTAATGATATGTAGAAGGATGTACTACCATAACTATATTGTTAGAATATACTACGGCACGAATAATAAGCAATTATGATGATTATCACTCAATGGCCAAGGTTGCAACTATTTTTGATATGACAGAGCAGACTTTCAGTATTGCGTCTTAGTATAGCTGTGCCGTTTTTGTAGATGAAACGATTAATGTACATGCCCAAACAAATCATTCCAATTTAGTGGTAACGTGCAAGGTATGCTTAGCGTATAATATTGCAATACATTAAAGTATCAGTGTATTGAAACGTGTTTGCATATATTATCGAATCGTATCAATTCAAATGCTTGCCTTCCTTCTATTATCACTAAGATATTAGGTTGTCCACGCTAAGAAACTGGCCTAGTAATTTTCACCTGATTCAGATTATTCAGACGACAATGAAATGAAGCTCCGTAAACTAATGTTCATTGTTTGTGTATTTTGATTGTGCTGTAGAAGACGAGGCAAGTACTACGACTGAGCCTTCTACCGACCAGAAACAATCTGGAGGCCAAAGCTGGGGCAGTGGACTTGGCCAAGGAATGGGCCGTGGCCGAGGCCAAGGAATGGGAAGTTCAAGTGGACATGGACAAGACGTAGGCAGTGGTCTTGGCCAGGTCTGGCCCTCTGGGCTTCCAGAAAGATTGCCGGACGACGCAGGGGAATCCGACGGTATGCTATGCTATGGTATATTTCCAGCTGCATAAATCTATAAACCAACTTGAAGACAATCCTCCCCGAAATAATCATAATAATAATAATAATAATAATAATAATAATAATAATAATAATAATAATAATAATAATAATAATAATAATAATAATAATAATAATAATAATAATAATGCAGTTTTTAAATAGCGCTAATTCCCGCATGGCGGATCGATGCGCTGCACAAGAAAAATACTAAAGTTAATGTATATTAATAAATAAAAATGTAAATTTTATAAATTAATATAAATCATACTAATTCGCAAACCTTTATATGTAAATGATATAAATAAATTAAAAATAAATTATATTACACAAATTATATTAAACACTGCTTTTAAGATGTATATTACTAAAACATGTTATGCAAATTATATATATATATTAATATAAATTTAAAACCCTTTTTAAAACTCTGTACGTAAACATACATATAAATTAATCTAAAATATAAACACTAATTAAATTAAAATATTATTACACTAAAAAGAAATTATAATGCAATGTCCGTTATTTGAAAACAATTTAAATCAAACATATGTAATGCCCCGGATGAACGAATGTTCACAGGTAGTTCATTTCACAGTCAAGGTTTTGCGGCGCCAAATGCCGAATCACCAACACACTTCTTTCTCATGCCTTGGTGCAGTGTTGGCGCATAGTTTTGGCGTAGTCATCCGTCACGCTTTCGTGGTTTAACAAGTTCTGCCAGATAAGACGGCGCCAAACCGTTCATGCATTTAAAAGTCATTACCACCATTTTGAAGTCGATTCCGCTCTCAACTGGCAGCCAATGCAGCTCCTTCAACACTGGTGTGATGTGGTCATGATTATTGGTGCGTGTTATTAGTCTGGCTGCATTGTTCTGGACAAGCTGTAGCCGAGCTGTCTGTGATAACGGGATGTTATGCAACAGTGAGTTGCAGTAGTCGAGTCGAGAGATGACGAGTGCATTGACTGCACTTTTAATTATTTAACCATCATACATACCAATTATGAGCGTGTATCAATTTGTTTGGTTAGTAGGCAAATAATTCCTATTTTTGGTATGTCAGAGCCGACTTTCAGCATTGTCTCTTAGTCTTGCTGTGCTGTATTTGTAGTTGACACGAGAAATATACCTGCCGAATAAATAAATCAAATTTAGGGGTAACGTGCAATGTATGCTTAGCCTATAATATTGTAATACAGTAAAGTATCACTGTATTCAAACTTGTGCATGTTTCGTCGTATTAACTACTTGCTTTCTTTCTATATTTAGTATGATATTGGTGTGTCTACGCTAAGAAAATGGCCTAGCAATTGTCATCTAATTCAGTTTATTTAGACGACAATGAAATGAATCTTCGTGACATTAGTGTTCATTGTTTGTGTATGTTGATTGTGCTGTAGAAGACCAGGCAAGTATTACGACTGAGCCTACCGAACCTGAAGAAGCTCAGGGACATGGCCAAACCACCGGCCGAAGACTTGGCGTAATAACTAGCCAGGGCCGTGTGGTTGGCCAAGAGGTGCGCCATGGCCCTGACCATGGAATGGGGAGTGGACATGGACAAGAGTTAGGCAGTGGTCTTGGCCAGGTCGGACCCTCTGGACTTCCAGTAGGATTGCCTGACGATGTAGAAGAATCAGACGGTATGCTATGCTACGGTATATTTCCAGCTGAATCAAGATGTATACCAAATTGAATACAAACCTCAAAGAAACGTCATTATTTAATCGTCTTACATACCCAATTACGTGTGTGTATCAATTTCGTGCACACAGTGTTTGGTTAGGAAGCAAATGTTAGCAATTACAATTATTATAACAGTAAGTTGAACAACAGTTTGTGGTGTCGGGTGTCTTATAGTTGTGACATTAGCAAATTATTGTTGACCAAAGCTTACAACGGTGCTACAAAACTTGATAACATAACGTATAGTTATACCAGTGACTCTTTGTGAGTTGTTGCAAATGTACCTTATGCTACAGTGTGTGACACGAAAATAGTGTGTTTAGAGAAATAGTGTTTTAAAATAATTGTTTATGTATTCGTACGATAAACACAGCCCACGTCCCTTATTTTGTATATCCTTTATCTCACTTGCAGTATCAAATTCGTGAACGTGGTGAATTGTTTATGCATTCGGTTCTAATCAAGGTTATATATGTCGACGCATGTGGTATATGAACCAATATTCAACGTGATGGAGACGGTTAGTAAAACCTGTAGCCGCCGTGGTGTGTTTTTAACCATCGTACTAATCCATTTTGTAATGTGTGTCCATGTTGTGGAGATATTCTATGGTTGGCAGAGAAATAAAACTTAAATATATTTGGAACATTTCAAAAGTGACTGTGACTACACGACGACTAAATTGAGAACCGTAAAGCTAAGCAATGTTTTTGTGGTTTTCCATATGTTACTTTTGTGAATTGTTGATAAAAGCTTGTCATATCACTACAATTTCCTACGCAGTAATGGTATATTATATCACATCACTGGCGCGTTGTGAAGTTATAGAAACATTAATTCAACAACATTGTAACTGACCCTGAAGTAGTATGTTCAGTGACATTTCGCCGTCTTCCATATGGTATATTTTCAGGTATTCGCACAATGGAAACAAGTGGCCAATGTGCCGTATTTATAAATCCCTTATTAAATTAACTCTATCAGTTTTGCCAAACTGGTGAACTGTTTAACCACTCTGTTTTAATGAAGGACATATCACCCCCTCCCACCCCGTATACGATGCATAAACGCGTTGCAACATCATGGAGAAGGCGATGCCATAATTATAGTTACCGAGGTTCAAACAGTTTGACAGTTGCCCGGGTGATGGTCGATACAATTGACCTAGAAGGACATAATGAGTTCACCGCAGTCATACACATTTCTGCATGAAACTACCATGGACTGTTATTATCGTCGCCAGCACGTTAGACGTTTACATCAGAGTATATATGCATTATAAACTTGCTTGTGAAACGAATGAATCTACTAGACTATGTCAGCGCAAGTAGATTGATGATAAATCATGTGCACGTATATGCGGAATACTGGTCGTTAGGCGATTAGATAAAAATGTTGCTTTCAAATGTGTAATGATATGTAGAAGGAATTACCACCATCACTATTTTATAAGAATGTTCTACTACACGATTAATAAGGTAATATGATGATCACTAAATGGCAAAGGTTGCACCTATTTTTGATATGACTGAGCCGATTTTCAGCATAGCCTCTTACGTTTGCTGTGCCGTTTTTGTAGTTGACACGATTTACATACATGCCCAGCAAATCATTCCAATTTAGGGGTTACGTGCAATGTATGCTTAGCCTGTAATATTGTAATACAGTAAGGTATCAGTGTATTCAAACGTGTTTGCATGTTTTGTCGTATCGTATCAATTCAAATACTTGCCATCCTTTTATGCTCAGTAAGATATTGGGTTGTCTACGCTAAGAAACTGGTCTAGTAATTTTCATCTAATTCAGTTTATTTAGACGATAATGAAAGGAAGCTCCGTAACTGTACTGTTAATTTTTGTGTATTTTGATTTTGCTGTAGAAGAGGAGGCAAGTATTACGACTGAGACTTCTACCGAAAATGAACACTCTCGGGGACATGGCCAAGACATCCGCCGTAGACTTGGCGAAATGATTAGCCGTATCCGTAGCCGTGGCCTTGGCCAAGTATGGGGCCGTGGTCTTGGCCAGGGCTGGCCCTATGGACTTCCAGTAGGATTGCCGCACGATGTAGGAGAATCGGACGGTATGCTATGCTATGATATATTTCCAGCAGAATCAATCAATAGACCAACTTGAAAACAAATCTCCCAGAAACGTCTTTAGTTAACCGTCATACGTACCGTATTACGTGCGTGTATAAATTGCGTACATACAGTGTTTGTTTAGCATGCTAATAAATCTGACAAATGTTAGCAATTTAAATTGTTATAACTGTATGTTGTTAATAAGGAAAACAAGTTGTTTTGACCCATACAAATTGTACAACAGTTTGTGGGGTCGGGTATTTAAAAGTAAATTATTGTTGACCAAAGCTTACAACGTCGCTACAATTTCTGATCACATAATGTTAAAGTAAGTTATATCAGTGACACTTTGTGAGATGTAGCAAACTAACCTCAAGCAACAGTGAGTACACGAAAATAGTGTGTTCAGAGAAATGGTGTTTTAAAACAGAATTGCTATGTATTCTTACGATAATTATGCCCAGTGTTATGGAACGTGGTGAACTGTTTAAACTTTCGGTTCTAATCAACGTTATTTCTATCGATGCATGTGGTCTATGAACCAATGTGCAACGTGAAGGACACGGCTTGAAAAACGTGTAGCCGACGCGGTGTATTGTTTAGCCGTCGTACTAATCCATTTCGTATTGTTTGTCCGTTTTGTGGAGATATTCTATGGTTGGCAGAATATTAGGAAAGCTTCAAAAGTGACTTTGACATTACGAGAACTACGGTGAAAACCATAAAGTTATGCAATTTTTCGTGGTTTTGCATAAGTTACTTTTGTAATATTTAAATCTAAATTCTAAACAAATAATTGCTGATCAAAGCCTTTCATATCACTATAATTTCTAAAGAGTAATGGCATAGTATATCACTGGCACTTTGTGAAGTTGTAGAAACTTTAATTTCACAACATTGTAAGTGACACTGAATTAGTGTGTTCATTGAAATTTCGCCGTCTTCGATATAGTATATTTTCATGTTTTCGCACAATGGAAACGTGTGGCCAATGTGTATTTATATAGCCCTAACTACACTAGCTCTATCAGTTTTGCCAAAGTGATGAACTGTTTAACCACTAGGTTTTAATGAAGGACCTATAAACCCCTGGTTTGCGACGTATAAACGCGTTGCAACGTCAAGGAGAAGGCGTTGCCAAAATAATAGTTACCGAGGTTCAAAGAGTTTGTAAGTTGCCTAGGTGAGGGTCGATAAAGTAAAACATTGTGAATTGTTCTGCACGAAACAACCTTGGAATGTCATTATGGTCGCCAGCATGTTAGACGGTTACATCAGGGTATATATGCTTTACAAACTTGCTTTTGACACGAACAATTCCACCAGACTGTGTTAGCGCACGTAGATTGAAGATACATCACATGCACGTATATATGCGGGATACTGGTCGTAAGGGCATTAGTTAAAATGTTGCTTTCAAATGTGTAATGAATGATATGTAGACAGAATTACCACCATGACTATTTTGAAAGAATGTACAACGGCAAGAATAATAAGCTAGTTTGATGACCACTCAATTGCAAAGGTTGCACCAATTGATTTATATGGCAGAGCCGATTTTCAGCATAGGCTTTTAGTTTTGCTGTGCCGTTTTTGTAGTTGACACGATTTATGTACATGCCCAATAAATCATTCCAGTTTAGGGGTAACGTGCAATGTATGCTTAGCCTATAATATTGTAATACAGTAAGGCATCAGTGTATTCAAACGTTTTTGCATGTTTTGCCGTATCGTATCAATTCAAATACTTGCCTTCCTTCTATGCTCAGTAAGATATTGGGTTGTCCACGCTAAGACACTAGTAATTTTCTTCTAATTCAATTTATTTAGACGATAATGAAAGGAAACACCGTAAATTTAGTGTTTCTTTTTTGTGTATTATGATTGTGCTGTAGAAGACTCTTCTACCGACCATGAACAATCTCGGGGACATGCCCAAGACATCCGCCGTAGACTTGGCGAAATGATTAGACGTATCCGTGGCCAAGGGTGGGGCCGTGGGTTTGGCCAAGGAATGGGCCGTGGTCGTGGCCAAGGGATGGGAAGTGGACACGGACAAGGATTAGGCAGTGGTTTTGGCCAGGGCTGGCCCTCTGGACTTCCTGTAGGATTGCCGGAAGATGTAGGAGAATCGGACGGTATGCTATGCTATGTTGTATTTCCAGCTGAATCAGTCTATTGACCAACTTGAAAACAAATATCACAGAAACGTCATTATTTAATCATCATACATACCCATTTAAGTGCGTGTATACATTTCGTGCTCACAGTGTTTGGTTAGCAGGCACGTCAATCTTACATATGTTAGCAATTACAATTATTATAACTGTAAGTTGTTAATAACGAGAACAAGTTGTTTTGACCCTAACAAATCGTACACCAATGTGTGGGGTCAGGTATCTTAAAGTTGGGACATTAGCAAATTATTGTTGCCCAAAGCTTATGACGTCGCAACAATTCCTGATAACGTAAAGTTAAGTTAAATCAGTGACACTTTGTGAGATGTTGCAAACTTACCCTTACGAACAGTGTGTGACACGAAAATAGTGTGTTAAGGAAAATGGTGTTTTAAAATAGAACTGTTACGGATTCGTACGATAAACACATGAGGTTAGTGTTCCGTATTTTCACATCCTTTATCTCAATTGTTCAATAAGATTAGTGAACGTGGTGAACTGTATAAACTTTCGGTTCTATTCAAGGTTATATCTGTGGATGCATGTGGTTCAACGTGAAGGAGACGGCTAGTAAAACGTGTAGCCACCGCGGTGTATTGTTTATCCGACGTAATAATCCATTTTGTATTGCTTGTCCATTTTATGGAGATATTCTATGGTTGGCAGAGAAAAAAATCTTCAAGATATTAGGAATGTTTCAAAAGTGACTTTGATAACACGGCAACAACGTCGAGAACCATAAAGTTATGCAATGTTTCGTGATTTTTCGTAGGTTACTGTTGTGACATTTATGATTAAATTCTAAACACACCATTGTTGAAAAAGACTTTTCATATCACTGCAATTTCCGACACAGTAATGGTATAGTGTATCACTGGCGCGTTGTGAAATTGTAGAAGCCGTAGTTTAACAACATTGTAAATGACACTGAAGTAGTGTGTTCAGAGACATTTCGCCGTCTTCCATATAGCATATTTTATGTATTCGCACAATGGAAACATGTGATCAAAGTGCCTTTTTTATAAATCCCTTACTACATTAGCTCTATCAGTGTTTGCCAAAGTGGTGAACTGTTTAAGCCCTCGGTTTTAATAAAGGAAATATCTCTCGATATACGCGATGTACAAACGAGGTGCAACATCAAGGAGAAGACAATGCCGAAATTGTACCTACCGAGGTTCAAATAATGTGACAGTTGCCCGGGTGAGGGTCGGTTAAGTTGATCTAGACGGACGTAATGATTTTCACCACAGTCAAGCACTGTGCACTGTTTTGCACGAAACTACGATGGAATGTCATTATCGTCGGGACAGATCCCTTAACTGTTCAATACATCAATTTCACTCTTTGGTGGCGTCATCAATTATCTAATGTGTCGAGGTTAAGGTTGGTGAAGATAGTTGTGACAGATCCTGGTTGTCTAGAGCGGTTGTCTCCAGTTTGGTTTGCAGGCAAATAAATCTTAGAAATGTTAGCAATTAAAAGTTATTATAATTGTAAGTTATTAATAACGAGAACAATTTGCTTTGACCAGTACAAATTGTACACTAGTTTGTGGTGTCGGGTATCTTAAAGTTTTGACATTAGCAGATATATTTTGAGCGAAGCTTGCAACGTCGCTACAATTCCTGATAACATAACTTAACATTTTACTTGTGACTCTATGCATCCCCTCTTTCCATGATTCGCATATTAGAGCATCATATTGTATAGTTTTCACGTCCAAGCGAAGAGAAAGCCTGGTGATTTCCAGTTATTTCGTTTTATGTCTACGATGATTAAATGTAGTTGCCTAATAACATTGATCCCTTAGATTTGATTTTGGAGTACACGGTGAGGGTGACATTAAAACGGAGTGTTACGTCGACCTGGTGAAAATCAGAGTGGATTTAGCCAAGTCATAGGCAGTGGGCATGGCCTCGTTACACGGTCTTGATTTTCTACTGGATTGAAAAGAATTGCAATGATATATATATATATATATATATATATATATATATATATATATATATATATATATATATATATATATATAGATAGATAGATAGATAGATAGATAGATAGATAGATATATAGATAGATAGATAGATAGATAGATAGATAGATAGATAGATAGATAGACATACAGACAGACAGACAGACTGACAGACAGACAGACAGACAGACAGACAGACAGATAGATAGATAGATATATATATAGATAAATATAGATATGTTATATATTATTATACGATTTATTGTGTTCAATTTATTTGTATAACTCCATTTGTATTTGCACGGTTAAAAAAAAAATCATTATGTTACTGTAGCGAAACTCTGAATAGTTGTAATTGTTAGATTAAAGACACACATAAATGCAGTATTATTTTTATTATTATTATTCAGATTATTTTTGCAGGAGGACCCGAAGATGCTTCGGCACCAGAAACTGCAGGTGAGCTGCACGTTAGCTGTAATTATATGAACAAACTTGACTCTGGCAGGAGTGTCTGGTGAAAGTATATTATTGTTGTGTTTTAGTATGTATGACGTATATTATTGCTGTGTTTTAGTATTGATGTATATATATATATCTATATATATATATCTATATATATATATATATATATATATATATATATATATATATATATATATATATATATATATATATATACCGATTCTATTATGGATGATATAGTATTGTACCTCTACATTGTGTAAAATCTATAAATATTTTGAATCAGTAAGAGTGTAGCCTGACTCATGTATCAATAACGTTCACAGTTGACCTTTTGACATAAAGACAACACTGTTTGTATGTGATGGAAACTGCCTGCAATGCCATTACCAGTCATCATGGTGTCTGTGTAGGACAAAGTCTATTTACGAAAAAGTATATGTAGCTTATCAAGTAGAACAATTATTCTGCATCTTCTCTTTCCAAGATGATACGTATCTTAGAGCATCATGTTGTAGGGTGTTACGTTCAAGGGAAGATCATGGCCTATTTCTTTCCAGTTGTTTCGTTTTATTTCTACGATGATGAAATGTAGTTGCCTAAAAAGCCTTGATCGTTAGTTATGGTTTGGGTGTAAAGGATGAGGTCGACATTAAGCCTGAGTGTTACATCGATCCTGGTGAGCAGAATAGTGGAATTAACCAAGGCCTAGGCGTTGGGCATAGTCACACGCTCTGGATTTTGTCCAGGTTTGAACAGAACTGCCATGATTACGTATATTTTCATTTGCTTACGATTTTTTTTTACATAAAAACCGCGTATGCATATATGCCGATTTGTGTAGACCGGAGCAACGCCGAAAGCTTCATATATTTATTTAGCCTTTTTTGCGGTAGTATTTGATGGTACATGTTTGTACATTATATTTAGCAATTTAGTGAATGCTTTAAAATGAGTTGCCGAGTACCAAGGGCAAAGCCAATATTCGAGGGTTCTATCGGTTCGCAACAAAGACAAAATGCAAGTTTTACTAATTTACACATAATAATCAGAATGAAGCGTATCATACACTGAACACGAAACTCCAACCCTTCGTTCAGTATGTATCATAAATATAGATTTAAAAGAACTTTGACCCGGTGCACATAACCCGGCACACAATATACTCAAAAATATGCACGGCGCTGGAGAAAACATGCTCAAAATCAATTAAGATGTTGTTCATTTATAAAACCCAAAACAGTGTTTCAGCCAAAATAACAGGTATATATATATATATACGATTGATTCTTATCAATTTACATTTACAACTGTATTGCTACTTGTTACCTTTGTAAAGGAAATCTGTATAGTCATGCATTGCACTTCTGAATGGTTGTAATTGTCAGATTTGTGACACACAGGAATACAGTTTTATTACTATTATTGTGATTATTTTGCAGCAGAGCCCACAGATGCTTCGGCACCAGAACTCGGAGGTGAGCTACAAGTTAGCTGTAA
>OZ024856.1:25055138-25090138 GCA_964017155.1 Oasisia sp. SBJ-2009
GCCTGTAATCCAATTAATATAATCATCATGTATCTGTTTTTTGAACAACGTTTAGGTATATAAAAAGACTCCGTAACTTAACAACTAGAAGAGGAATTATGTGTCCCTCTTTCCAAGATGATTCGCATCGTAGAGCACATCAAATACAAGTCCTATTTTCTGTAAATATATAGTAACATACACTTTTATGTTGAAATGCATTCACTCTATCAGTGTTGTTATATAATTCTGACATACATTTTTTAGTATTTGTTATATTATGACGTTTACGATTTATATTGATCAATTTACTTTAGAATGTCTTTGTTTGATTTGTTTAGACAATTCTTTATAATCCTATGATGCACATCAAAGTGGTTATTATTGTCATATTATTGGTGCTGTCAAATGCAGTTATATTATTATTGTTGTTATTATTTTGCAGGGCCGTCAGTTGCTTCGCAACCAGAACCCTCAGGTGAACTATATATTATTTATAATTCTCAACACAGTCAGACCCTGGATAACAGTGTCTAATTATAGTATATTATTGTTATATGTTTACTATTTTGGTACGCAGGTGTTGCAGGACCCCAGGTACTGCGATAACTCAGGGAGTTTGACGCCCCTGCCATGCAGAGTTGTAAACCACTGCCTTGTGGTACAGGTTCTTGTCAGAACCGAAGGCTAATGGAGCACACCCTAACCAGAAAACCATGTCACTGTGGCAGCATCAAGGGCGGTTGATGTATGGAACTCCCAACATCTCTCGACCAGCCATTGCAGGGACAAATAGTTTGCGCTTGTCTTGACATGTTCTTGCCGGTGTGAGACCTCTATTTGTTCCCCGAGAGAGTGTAGCTAGTAACATGCTAAAGCCGGCGGCACTTCCACACTTTTTGCTAGCAGCTTCCATGAAATGTACAACTGCACGAAACTCCATACCAGATCGGCCGTCACCCGGGTTACCAAGGACCGCGCTGCTCGACCTCATCTTCCGTTGACAGTGGAAAATCAGCTAGAAGAAATATACAAAGAAGACACCTACTGACAATTGGACAATGGAACGTCAGGACTCTCCTCGACCGAGATGGAGCTAACCGACCAGAAAGACGTACGGCACTAGTAGCAATGGAACTTGCTAAATACAACATCGACATCGCCGCCCTATGTGAAACAAGGTTCTCAGAGTCTGGTAGTTTCGACGACTTGGAATACTCTTTCTTCTGGAGTGGCAAACCCGAAGGAGAAAGAAGGGAGGCAGGAGTGGGCTTGAAGGATATCGTCACAAAGCTTACCGAAATGCCACGGCAAGTAAGTGACAGAATCATGACGATGAGACTACCTCTGAGTAAGGACAACTTTGCTACAATTATCAGCGTGTTCGCTCCAACAATGACAAACCCATATGAAAACAAGGAGGCCTGCTACAACCAGCTAGCCAGTGTGCACAGTGGCTTCCCTTTTACAGATAAGCTACTGCTGATAGGAGACTTCAATGCGAGGATAGGAAGAGAAAATGACAAGTGGCCCTTGGTCATGGGCAAACATGGGATTGAGAAATGCAATTCCAATGGCGAGCTTCTACTGGCTCTGTGCTCTGAGTTCGAACTGATAGTGACGAACACCATGTTCAAGCAGAAGGATGAACGCAAGACCACATGGATGCATCCAGACATTGGTATATGATCGACTTCATTGTCACGAGGTGTCGGGATAAGATGGACATCCACAGTACCCGAGTCATGCGTGGAGCAAACTGCTGGACCGATCACCAGATCCTGAGGTCAAAAGTGGCTTTCAGAATACGACAAAACGCACAACAGGCAAGGGACAAGTAAGCCGACTAAGCTGAACATTGCAAAACTGAGTACCACCAGCCATAGGGAGAGTTTTGAGCAGGAGATAGACGTTGCTCTCGCCCAATGGGAGGAGAAGGAAAGACGAGACGAGGAATGGGCAGCTCTGCAGCAGGTGGTGTACAACACAGCTAAGACATATCTTGGCAAGCCAGACAGAAAACAGCAGGACTGGTTCGACCCCAACGCCCAGGAGCTGAAGACTCTTATGAGCAGAAGAGACCAAGCCCACCAGAGAGTGTTGCAAACCAGGAGCACTAGGTCCACCACTGCAGCATACAAAGATGCCTGCAGATTGCTACAAAAACACACGCATGCACTGAAGTCAGACTGGTGGGAAAGGAAGGCAGTGGAGCTGCAGAGAGCTGCTGACAGTACCAACATGAAGGCCTTCTACAATGGACTGAAGGAAGTGTGGGGACCCAAGAAGAAGGGACCTGTTCAACTAAAATCAACATATGGAATGGAGACCGTCTCTGACAGCAAGATAGTTGTGGCAAGATGGAGTGAACACTTCCAGAAGCTACTCAACGTCCCTGGCGACACATATCACGAAGCTCTGGACAACATCCCGCAGAGCATTATCAAGACAAGCCTCGATGAGATTCCAACTATGGATGAGATGGCTAGAGCAATCGCCGGCCTGAAAGATGGCAAAGCACCTGGAGGAGATGGAATTCCTGCAGAACTGTGGAAGCACGCAGGAGACAATCTGTTCAGCAGACTGCACCAATAAATCACCAATGCCTGGGAGGTGGGTTCTGTACCACAAGCATGGAAGGATGCCAGCATTGTAACCATCTACAAGAAAGGTGATCGAACAGACTGTGGGGACTATAGAGGAATCTATCTTATTTCCATAGCTGGCAAGATATTCGCCAGGATCCTCTTCAACAGACTATCTACCCACATAACACCAGAGGAAGTTGCAGAAACACAATGTGGCTTCAGAGGTAACCGGAGCACCGTGGATATGATAGTTTGTCTCCGACAACTACAAGAAAAGTACATTGAGCAGGACCGACCACTGTACATGGTATTTGTTGACTTCAGTAAGGCGTTCGATACAGTTGAGAGGACCGGGCTATGGCAGCTACTGAGGAAGTATTGCTGCCCAGAGAAGTTCACAACAATGATCGAGGCACTACATACTGGACTAATGGCGAATGTTAGTGTTGGAGGGGAAGTCTCGGAATCGTTCAGTGTCACAAATGGGGTCAAGCAAGGTTGTATACTGCCCCCACACTCTTCTCCATCTTCCTATCAGCAATGCTCGACGAGGCTTTCCGAGACATGGGGGATGGCATCTACATACAGTCCAGACAGAGCGCTGACCTATTCAACGTCGCGCACTTCAGAGCAAAGACCAAGACTACTCGGATACTGATGAGAGAGCTGCTATTCGCAGATGACAGTGCACTGGTTGCACACTCTGCTGAAGAGATGCAGAAAATAGTGGATGCTTTCTTCGATGCGTCAAAGAAGTTCGGCCTGGAGATTAACATCAAGAAGACCGAGGTGCTGTACCAATCCGACTCTACAAGAACCCGAGAGGAGGATATCATGGTTGATGGAAACAAGCTGAACTCTGTTCTGGAATTCGCCTACCTCGGAAGCACTATATCAAGTGATTGGTGCATTGACGATGACCTACAGAGGAGGATGGCCAAGGCTAGTGCATCTTTCGGCCGACTACGCCAGAGACTCTGGAACAACCACCATGTGTCCATGGGGGTTATAGGCAAGATATACCGTGCAATCGTGCTGTCCACCCTCCTATACGGAGCTGAGGCCTGGACAGTATACAGACGACACGTGAAAAGGTTGCATGCCTTCATGATGCGACATCTGCGTTCGATCATGAAGATAACCTGGATGGACAAAGTGACAAACAAGGAAATACTAGAACGAACAGGGCTGCCATCTATGGAAGATCTTCTGATCAGAAAGAATCTCCGGTGGACTGGACACCTCATGAGGATGTCACCAAACAGACTACCGACGCAGATTCTCTACTCACAACTGTCTTCTGGTCACAGAAAGAGAGGGCGCCCTCGTCTCCGATTCAAGGATACCCTCAAGAGAAACCTGAAGATGAGAGACATAAAGATGGACATCTCTCGACCAGCCACTACAGGGACAAATAATTTGCGCCTGTCTTGACATGTTCTAGCCGGAGTGAGACCTCTATTTGTTCCCCGAGAGAGTGTCGCTAGTAACTTGCAAAAGCCAGCGGCACTTCAACACTTTTTGCAAGCAGCTTCCATGAAATGTACAACTGCACAAAACTCCATACCGGATCGGCCGTCGCCCGGGCTACCAAGGACCGCGCTGCTCGACCTCATCTTCCGTCGACAGTGGAAAATCAGCTAGGAAGAAGAAGACAACTACTGACAATTGGACAATGGAACGTCAGGACTCTCCTTGACCGAGAAGTAGCTAACCGACCAGAAAGACATACGGCACTAGTAGCAATGGAACTCAATGGAACGCAATGGATGTCATGGTTGATGGACACAAGCTGAATTCTGTTTTGTAATTCACCTACCTCGGAAGCACTATATCAAGTGACGGATGCATTGACGATGAAATACAGAGGAGGATGGCCAAGGCTAGTGCATCTTTCGGCCCACTACGCCAGAGACCCTGGAACAACCACCATGTGTCCATGCGGGTTAAAGGCAAACTATACCGTGCAATCGTGCTTTCCACACTCCTATGCGGAGCCGAGCCCTGGACAGTGTACAGACGATAGGTGAAAAAAGCTGCATGCCTTCATGATACGACGTCTGCGTTCGAACATGAGGATAACCTGGATGGACAAAGTGACAAACAAGGAAATCCTCGAACGGACAGGGCTGCCATCTATGGAAGACCTTCTGATCAGAAAGAATCACCGGTGGACTGGACACCTTATGAGGATGTCACCAGACAGGCTACCAAAGCAGGTTCTCTACTCCCAACTGTCTTCTAGTCACAGAAAGAGAGGTCGCCCTCGTCTCCGATTCAAGGATACCATCAAAACAAACCTAAAAACCTCGTCTTCGGTTCAAAGAAAGATACCATCAAGATAAACCTGAAGCTGAGGGACATAAAGATCGTCTCATGGACATCACTCTCACAGCAGAGAGATAAATGGAGAGCAACAGTCAAGTGATGGAAGCAGTCTTTTTCGCTTCGCGACCGACAGCATGATGATGATGAGTTTACTCATAAAATCCAACTGTATTAGGGTACTTTGATTTTTGCCGCACAGGATGTTTACAAGGGTAACTCATTTCTTCGAATCCCCCTTGTCGTCAGAGACTACGTGAGAGAGATGGGCTGTACGTTTATTACTAAATGCATTGACAGATATGTTCCTTGCACGGTGGAATGACAACAGAGTTTCGTGATTTCTACTCTGCCTCCAGACTAATTTGGTTTTCCGTCTCTAAGACTTAATTGACTGGAATTCCTCATCGAACCATGACAACAAAGGCATCACAACACTAGCTTTATATTTCATAGGGGCCTGCCGATCCAGCAGTTATCTTAGTTCGGTATTGTTGTCACCGACTAGCTGGTTGATGTCCGTGACATTCAACAACGCATTTGTTATATCCCTTAGGTCATTATGAAAGGCAGTGTTATCGATGTGTATCAATTTTCTGTATGAAACATTTCGTGTCTCTAAATGAGGACTGGTCAAGTATACCCTATACAGCGCAAACATATGGTCGGAAATAATGTAGTCCGCCGTGGGGCAACTAAGCAAAAGTTCAGTATTATGCCTATATATAATTAAATCTAGTGTGTGGCCGGATACGTGCTTTGGCACGGTGACATGCTGTGCCAGGTCATACATTCTACGTATATCGCACATCTGATTTTGTCAGCATCTGTGTTAGTATCCACATGAATAATATGGAAATCCCTAGCAACCATGAGACAATGAGTGACAGTCTGTGACAAATATGTTTCAATTCGTGACAAGAACGTAGCAGTTGTAAGACGACTTGGTTTCGAGTATGGTCGTCGGAATGTCACACGCACATCAACGTTCGTTTGTTATGCAGTAGCTCATACTCAAATAAGTCGAGTTCCCCAGGTGAAACCACTTTACATTTAGTACCACTCTTGAACAAATTCCAACCGCACCGCCCGTTCTGCCGGACCGCCTCGGATTGTCCTTCAGCGTAGAAACATCAGGTGTTACCTTCGCACGTTAAACAGCATCCCTAGATGTTAACCAAATCTCTGTTAACAGGACAACGTCAATGTCATTACTCACGACAACGTCACTTATATCCGCTGTCTTGTTCCGCACATATCAGGTATTAACAAGGGCGAGTTGGAGACCCGTTGTCCGGCGTGAAGGTGTATTCACTTACTCAACCCGGATTAAATTGTCCAGATTAACGCTAGTTCGACGTATGCCTGTTCTGGCATCGCGCAAGTTGTACACACCGTCGTTGTGCTCCATATCAATGATAGCGTATCGACGTGTGATTGCTAAGGCAGCATGGATGTTAAACACACTATCGTTCATTGTTACTGTTGTAGTTGCTGCTGCTTCACATTATCGGTTGCCCAATATTCTGTATTCTATGGAGAATTAGCTAGAGGGACACGTCTTCGTGGTGGACAACGGCTGCAACACAAAGTGGTAGTCAAACGACTCTTAAAGGCGGAGGCAGGCCATTCACAAAGGAAAAAGCCATATTGAAGAAAATTAAAATTATATCCAAAAAATACCAACATGATCACAATCTCCGCCATGGCTTTCCTGACGTTTCCACCACTATCATTTTCTGTGTCAACTGCGGGGAAGCTATAAATCTCAGATTGGACTATTCTCTCACCAACGAGCAAAGCACGTAACAGACGAAACCCTACACAGCTGTCATCATCGCGCACGATGGACATCAAAGAAGAAGGAGTTTGTGCAAATATGTCGCTCTCTGTTTACATCACCTATGCGGGGCAGCTGTATTGTCTGATGTAGCACTGCCATTAAAGAAAATCAGTTATGACTAATATTATATATATATATATATATATATATATATATATATATATTATGTGTGTGTGTGTGTGTGTGTGTGTGTGTGTGTGTGTGTGTGTGTGTGTGTGTGTGTGTGTGTGTGTGTGTGTGTGTGTGTGTGTGTGTGTGTGTGGGTGTTATGTTATACGATTCAATCTGATCAATTAAATTTGACTGCTGCTTTGATATTTTTACGTTTTTAAAGGAATTATATATGTATATATATATATAGTCCTGTACAGCATCTCTGAATGGAAGTAATTGTCAGATTATTGGCACAGACAAATGCAGTTGTGTTATTATTAGTTTTATTATTTTGCAGCAGAACCCACACATGTTCCGCTACCAGAACAAGCAGGTGAGTTACACAGTTGCTATAATTTTGAACGCAGTCAGACTCTAGGAAGGAGTGATATATATATATATATATATATATATATATATATATATATTATATATATATATTCATACATACATATAACCTTTCGAAAAGAGACAACTTAGTAACTTAGTAGTGTACCCTTAAATTTGATATTGGAGTACACCATCAGACCGTAGTCGTACGTCTACCTCGCTGAGCAGTTTTACTCTAGCCGTGTTGTTTCATAAATGTATTTTACTATTAATACTGTTGTGACTAATGTGACTAATATATATATATATATATATATATATATATATATATATATATATATATATATATATATATATATATATATATATATATTGGCACTAGTTAATTTATTTGTACACCAGCATTGTTTTTTACGTTGTTAAATGGAAATTTGTGTAATCCTGTACTGCACATCTGAGTGATTGTAATTACCATATTTATGACACAGATAAATGCAGTTGCATTGTTATTGATCCTATTATTGTGCAGCCGAGCCCACAGTTGCTTCGGCCCCAGTACCCACACGTGCGGCTTGAAAGGGGCAGGCGATATAGGGTGAACGGAATTGCCCAAGTTTCGACACTGTGGCTGTTTCAGTACCGAACCACCCACTTGCCGAACCCCGGTCCCTCTAGTCGGGAGGCCGGTATTCTAACCACTCGGCCACTGTTATGCTACATGAATACCAGGGCTAGATAACGATTAGCTAAGGTGTTATATATTTTCGGTTTTCGCACAGCACACCACTCTTCAATATGTAATGATATATTTGATTACGAAATATTCGTTCTAGCTGTGTTGTTATATAACGCATAACATCAATTTATTTCCAGAGCCACCAGATTCTTCGACACAAAGCACCAAAGGTGAGAAAATGGTTAACTACATCGATGAACATAGTTATACTTAGCCACACTTTTGACCAGAGTCAAACTGTGGATACGTGTGCCTACAAAAAGTACGTTATTATTATTATTTCTTAATTATTATTATTTATATCAAAATACGAAAACATGATTTGATGTTATACATAATCAAATGTATATATATATCATTGTTTCAAGCTTCACTAACAAAGAGAGTGATCATTATAACTGTAAATCATACACACAGTCAAAAAACCCGTCACATTTGTGTACAATCATGCACCGCACATTTCCTGCTTTAGCTTCTCAGCTGAGTTGTTTGAAGTATACAACCAAATATGCTTTATTGCTTGTACATTATAACGTAATAGCAGTATTTGTCTTTGTTCGGCAACTGAACGAAGGTAAACGCTGAACAAAGTAAGTCATTTGCAAAGACGTTCGCTGACTTTACTAGCTGTCAGTATCGGTATTGCAACTATGTTATTGTGTATCCAAATATGTATATATATCAGACTAAATGCTTAGCAGGCTTTACAAATGTGCAACTCAAAGTTAACAACACTGTGAATTGTTTAATACGACAATTAATATCGTGACACGTATATGTTTACAAAAACTTGCAGTTTCTCGAATGTTAAGTATTTCTCGAATATTTGTGATTACGTGCTTGGCATGTTTTGACGGTACTAAGCTAAACATTTGGTATGCAGGTATTGCAGTACCTCAGGTATTGCAATACCTCAGGGAGTTTGACGCCCCTGCCATGCAGAGTTGTAAACCACTGCCTTGTGGTATAGGTTCTTGTCAGAACCGAAGGCTAAGGGAGCAAACCCTAAACAGAAAACCATGTCACTGTGGCAGCATCAAGGGCGGTTGGTGTATGGAACTCCCAACATCTCTCGACCAGCCACTGCAGGGACAAATAGTTTGCGCCTGTCTTGACATGTTCTTGCCGGTGTGAGACCTCTATTTGTTCCCCGAGAGAGTGTCGCTAGTAACTTGCAAAAGCCAGCGGTACTTCAAAAGTTTTTGCTAGCAGCTTCCATGAAATGTACAACTGCACGAAACATGATACCGGATCGGCCGTCGCCCGGGTTACCAAGGACCGCGCTGCTCGACCTCATCTTCCGTCGACAGTGGAAAATCAGCTAGGAAGAAGAAGACAAAGAAGACAACTACTGACAATTGGACAATGGAACGTCAGGACTCTCCTCGACCGAGAAGGAGCTAACCGACCAGAAAGACGTACGGCACTAGTAGCAATGGAACTTGCCAAATACAACATCGACATCGCCGCCCTATGTGAAACAAGGTTCTCAGAGTCTGGTAGTCTCGACGACTTGGAATACTCTTTCTTCTGGAGTGGCAAACCCGAAGGAGAAAGAAGGGAGGCCGGAGTGGGCTTTGCTATCAAAAAGGATATCATCACAAAGCTGACAGAAATGCCACGGCCAGTAAGTGACAGAATCATGACGATGAGACTACCTCTGAGCAAGGACAACTTTGCTACAATTATCAACGTGTATGCTCCGACAATGACAAACCCAGACGAAAACAAGGAGGCCTTCTACAACCAGCTCACAAGTGTGCTCAGGGGCATCCCTCATACCGATAAGCTACTGCTGATAGGAGACTTCGATGCGAGGATAGGAAGAGACAATGACAAGTGGCCCTTGGTCATGGGCAAACATGGGATTGGGAAATGCAACTCCAATGGCGAACTTCTACTGGCTCTGTGCTCTGAGTTCGAACTGATAGTGACGAACACCATGTTCAAGCAGAAGGATGAACGCAAGACCACCTGGATGCATCCTCGTTCCAAACACTGGCATATGATCGACTTCATCATCACGAGGTGTCGGGATAAGATGGACATCCACAGCACCCGAGCCATGCGTGGAGCAAACTGCTGGACCGATCACCAGATGCTGAGATCAAAAGTGGCTTTCAGAATACGACAAAAGCACAACAGGCAAGGGACAAATAAGCCGACCAAGCTCAACACTGCAAAACTAAGTACCATCAGCCATAGGGAGAGTTTTGAGCAGGAGATGGACAGTGCTCTCGCCCATTGGGAGGAGAAGGAAAACTCAACACCAGACGAGGAATGGGCAGCTCTGCAGCAGGTTGTGTACAACACAGCCAAGACGTATCTTGGCAAGCCGGACAGAAAACACCAGGACTGGTTCGACCCCAACGACCAGGAGCTACAGACTCTTATGAGCAGAAGAGATCAAGCCCACCAGAGAGTGTTGCAAACCAGGAGTACTAGATCCACCACTGCAGCATACAAAGATGCCTGCAGACTGCTACAAAAACACACCCGTGCACTGAAGTCGGACTGGTGGGAAAGGAAAGCAGTGGAGCTGCAGAGAGCTGCCGACAGTAACAACATGAAGGGCTTCTACAATGGACTGAAGGAAGTGTGGGGACCCAAAAAGAAGGGACCTGTTCAACTAAAATCAACAGACGGAATGGAAACCTTCTCTGACAGCAAGAGAGTTGTGGCAAGATGGAGTGAACACTTCCAGAAGCTACTCAACGTCCCTGGCGACATAGATCACGAAGCTCTGGACAACATCCCGCAGCGCATTACCAAGACAAGCCTTGATGAGATTCCAACTATGGATGAGATGGCTAGAGCAATCGCCAGCCTGAAAGATGGCAAAGCACCTGGAGGAGATGGAATTCCTGCAGAAGTATGGAAGCATGGAGGAGACAATCTGTTCAGCAGAGTGCACCAACTAATCACCAATGCCTGGGAGATGGGTTCTGTACCACAAGCATGGAAGGATGCAAGCATTATAACCATCTACAAGAAAGGTGATCGAACAGACTGTGGGAACTATAGAGGAATCTCTCTTCTTTCCATAGCAGGCAAGATCTTCGCCAGGATCCTCCTCAACAGACTATCTACCCACCTAACACCAGAGGTAGTTCCGGAGACACAATGTGGCTTCAGAGGTAACCGGAGCACCGTGGATATGATATTTTGTCTCCGACAACTACAAGAAAAGTGCATTGAGCAGGACCGACCACTGTACATGGTATTTGTCGACTTCAGTAAGGCGTTCGATACAGTTGGGAGGACCGGACTATGGCAGCTACTGAAGAAGTATGGCTGCCCAGAGAAGTTCACAACAATGATCGAGGCACTACATACCGGAATGATGGCGACTGTTAATGTTGGAGGAGAAGTCTCGGAATCGTTCAGGGTCACAAATGGGGTCAAGCAAGGCTGTGTACTGGCCCCCACGCTCTTTTCCATCTTCCTATCAGCAATGCTCGACAATGCTTTCCGAGACATGGGGGATGGCATCTACATACAGTCCAGACAGAGCGCTGACCTATTCAATGTCGCACACTTCAGAGCGAAGACCAAGACTACACGGATACTGATGAGGGAGCTGCTATTCGCAGATGACAGTGCACTGGTTGCACACTCTGCTGAAGAGATCCAGAAAATAGTGGATGCTTTTTCCAATGCGTCAAAGAAGTTCGGCCTGAAGATTAACATCAAGAAGACCGAGGTGCTGTACCAACCCAACTCTACAAGAACCCGAGAGGAGGATATCATGGTTGATGGAAACAAGCTGAACTCTGTTATGGAATTCACCTACCTCGGAAGCACTATATCAAGTGACGGATGCATTGACGATGAAATACAGAGGAGGATGGCCAAGGCTAGTGCATCTTTCGGCCGACTACGCCAGAGACTCTGGAACAACCACCATGTGTCCATGCGGGTTAAAGGCAAGATATACCGTGCAATTGTGCTGTCCACCCTCCTATACGGAGCCGAGGCCTGGACAGTGTACAGACGACAGGTGAAAAAGTTGCATGCCTTCATGATGCGACATCTGCGTTCGATAATGAGGATAACCTGGATGGACAAAGTGACAAACAAGGAAATACTCGAACGGACAGGGCTGCCATCTATGGAAGATCTTCTGATCAGAAAGAATCTCCGGTGGACTGGACACCTCATGAGGATGTCATCAGACAGGCTACCGAAGCAGGTTCTCTACTCCCAACTGTCTTCTGGTCACAGAAAGAGAGGGCGCCCTCGTCTCCGGTTCAAAGATACCATCAAGAGAAACCTGAAGCTGAGAGACATAAAGATCGACTCCTGGACATCACTCTCACAGCAGAGAGACAAATGGAGAGCAAGAGTCAAGTGATGGAAGCAGTCTTTGTCGCTTCGCGACCGACAGCATGATGATGAAGCTAAACATTGCTCTATTATTATCAATGATATGATGTTAAGTGACATTAATGGCGTTATGTGAGGTTATGCAAATATTGGGTGATTTCATCTACACACTGCTCGTGTTACATGCTACATAATCATATATACGAATATACAAACCGAACGTGTCGTTATGCTGGAATTTACCTATAAAGATTTAAGAGTTTTGCTTATCGAGGGTCCAACCTATCTAGTTAAATGTACCTCGCCCTTCTTAAGTATAAGTCGATATATATTACTTTACTGTCCTTTGTGAAAATGAGAATGTTCGAATATGTAGTCTACACTGCTTCTTTGCTAGTATAACTCCATGTCCTCTAGTTCTTATCCCTTCCTTAACCGAGACAAGTATATTTCTTTTAATAATTTCATACCCATTCAATATTTTAAACACTTCTATCTGATATAATCTCAATCTTCTTGTTACTAGTGTTGTTAAGCCACATTCTTTTAAACGAATTTCATAGCTAATATTCCTGATTTCCGGTATAATTGCGGTTGCTCTCCTGTGTACTCTTTCCAGCATATCAATATCCTTCTTGCGATATGGTCTCTATGCCTGTATGCAGTATTCTTAATGAGACCTAACTATTGTTTTGTACAGCGGTATTATAAATTATATGTCGCCTTAATTATTCCAAGAATGTGGTTTCCCTTGCTGCTGCAATTCGGTACTACCATGATACCTTCATATCAGCAGTAATAGTTAAACCTCAGTCCTTTTCCTTTACGGTCGTATTTAGTACAGAACCACCCATTGTATATTGTACATCTTCATTCCTATGTCCTGTTGGGAAGCACTTACACTTCCCAAACTTAAACAGCATTTGCCGCATCTCCAAAAAATCGGTCATCTTATTCAGATCATCTTGGATTGCTGTCTATCTGCATCATTGTTAACACAACTCCCTCCTCTAATGACAAAGCGCACACTGTTGCAAACGGTATATTAAATTGTTCTACAATTTCCAATAGTAATTTGGGAGGAATCCCATCCACACCATGTGATTTATTATCCTTCATATACAGTATTATCATTTTAGGGTTTACAATTAGTTGTTCTAAATAGTCTGACATCTCCCTACGAACATAGTCTCTGGCACTAATCTCTTCCCTGGTAAACACCGAACTAAAGTTCTCATTTAGGTTTTCTGCCATTACAAATCCCTCTTTTATTATGTTTCTCTTCTAGAGAGAGGACCGAGTTTGTCCTGAACTTTATGTTTACTTCAATCATATGCATAACAACTCTTGGTTTCATGTTTTATATTAAAAACAATTATTTTCTCATAGTTTATCTTTGAATGTATAATTTCAGGTGTAGCTTGGTTAAGTGCTGCTTTATAAATTGTATAGTCTTCTTCACTTCCAGCATGTCTATATCCTGCTTGTACTTGATTTTTCTAATGGCTTCTATCGATAAGTGTTTCTTTGTTTTTGACCGTTTCCCCTGTTTTTTAAGGGGACACATTTACCGACGATGCAGTCAATTGCACTCTTTAATATATTCCAACATTACATTGTTGTCTTATTCTCTAGTGTGTTATTCCAGTTTATCTTTGCTAAATATTTCCTCATGTCCATTTCCTGAAAGAGTAATCTATTCAAATCTTGTTCTTCAATTTCCTTACCAACTGTCTGCATCTCTGCACTATCGTAGTTGTCCCTTCCCTATATGCATTGTTCGTCTCTACATTACTAATATAGATCATCTCTGGCCATGCTTCAATGTGTTCTCTAACCGTTCAGTCACATGCTCTATCCTAGCCCCCGGTATATTCTCCCTTGCTTAATGTCTTCTCTGTCTTTCGCAAAATGGAGTCGCCCATAACATGTTAATACCCTTTCTGTTCTCAATGCCCCCCACTCACTGCCTCAGAGTAGCTTCTCCGTTTTGCATTTACCTGGTCTTTGACCTTTCCCCCTGCCACTTTCTGTTTTTCGTTTCATTCCTGTCGTCCCTCCTCCTCCATTGCACTGTCTCCCATGCCACCTTCCTGCATGTCATGTTTTCTGTTTTTCTTTCTCCATTTGAGTCCTTGCAATCACCCTGCTTCCTCTCGGTCTCCTTCCCTCGGTCTCCTTCCCTCGTCCATCTTACCACTGCATTCGTCCTTCCGACCTCTATCCCTCTCATCGATCTCTATTCCACCCGTCTCTTTGGTCACTCTCATCTCCATCCCCTTCACAATACCGGTTAGAATAGCTAACTCTGCTGTTAGATAGTCCACTTTCCAACAGCACAAGCACTGGAAGGCAAAGATAAAGATAACGCAAAATGTACAAAGCAGTGGCACTTTTCACACACCAAGTGCTTCCTTGCCTTCACTTGCCGATTGCACGTGGCCATATTATGATTACCCCGGTACTTAAAATTAACTTAGTCGCTATACCAACTTAGTCTTTAGAAAGACTGTTTAAAGTGGACAGCAACTGCAGCTCACTTTGTTATACACAAATGACTACCTGCTTTATCGTGAATGCCAATTTTACTTTTTTTTATGGTACCGTTCCCTAGCGGATACGTTGGACACTACCTACATAAACAAGCTAGGTTTCGTACTTAAAAAGTGCTTATTTTGTAGTAACAATGCTACGTGAACAAAGTCTTATCTTACGTATGGAGTTGTCAAGCTTATTACTTTATATGTTTTATATTCTATCAAATAAACAGATTTGCTCAAACTTGTTTATAAACTTGTCGGAGGCTAGAATGATTAGCCTATTATCAACCATTGCGCTAAACTGCTCGAATTTTATGCACCACCCATTTCAACCATCTACGTCCGCCAATGTTTATATATATATATATATATATATATATATATATATATGTATATATATATATATATATATATATATATATATATATATATATATATATATATATATATATATATAAACATATATATATATATATATATATATATATATATATATATATATATATATACATACATATATATATATATATATATATATATATATATATATATATATACACACACACATTACGGTTGTCTTCCAGCGAATTGCCTGTAGAAAGAGGTTGTAATCGTATGGATATATATATATATATATATATATATATATATATATATAGTATAGTATTATTATTATTATTATTATTATTGTCATTGTCATTGTCATTGTCATTGTCACCGTCACCGTCACCGTCACCGCCACCGCCACCGCCACCGCCACCGCCACGGCCACGGCCACGGCCACGGCCACGGCCACGGCCACGGCCACGGCCACGGCCACGGCCACGGCCACGGCCACGGCCACGGCCACTGTCAGTATCACTATCACTATCACTATCACTATCACTATCACTATCACTATCACTATCACTATCACTATCACTATTATTATTATTATTATTATTATTATTATTATAATGTATATATAATAGCAGGTATTCAATGTTGTTACGAAATGCTGTGTTGTAGGTCGTAGGAGGATCGATGGTGTCGTGAGTTCCAGTTCGCGGTCTTCAATTCCGTCACGACGAAAACGAAATACGTAGTTGGTCGGACTCTAATGTGATAAGCCTTTGTTATGGCGACGGATTTGTTGCCGTCAATAAAACATGTTGACCTATCGGTCGAGAATACATACATTGACCTATACTGTTATAATATAACTTATAATGCTTTATTTTATTAACTATCACACTAAGACACACACACACTCATATATATATATATATATATATATATATATATATATATATATTAATTGCATTTCAGATTATAATGCTATACTATAGTAGTATGCTATACTGGATCCATACGGCACGTGCCAGTGACATACTCACTAATTATAAATGCGTTCCAGATGATCATACCTGAACAGAATATAATTTTCGAAATTCTTTGAGTACAGCTAATAATAGGACGTATGCTATACTGGATCCATACGGCATGTGCCAGTGACATACTCACTAATTATAAATGCGTTCCAGATGATCATACCTGAACAGAATATAATTTTCGAAATTCTTTGAGTACAGCTAATAATAGGACGTATGCTATACTGGATCCATACGGCATGTGCCAGTGACATACCCACTAATTATAAATGCGACATGTGTTAAGCGTGCCGGTTACCTACCATTCGCAGTGTGACTTCCATTACCTCGCCTATACAAGTATTACTATCATCTACGTGAGTGCAGAGACTATTGATGTATGACTCTGAAGTAAACACTGATTTCGTGGTAGTCCGGTAACAGTCCGCATGATTCTGAACACAACAATTGGACCAATCATACCATTTATTGGACCGCTGGTGCTATATACAAGTTCAGGGGGTTAACTGTTACGTATTGGTTACATTAATGGGATCGATTTCACTTTTCAGTATATCTAAGATAACACTGAAATGATTGCAATTTCATATGTGTCAATGGGCAGCATACAAAAGGACTTTTATACGTGTCGAACGCTAACATAGATGATGTGTTACATCTAGCAGGATGAACAGTGAAACAATGAAACGTACATTAAATCATACACAAGTTAAATATGTGTGCTGGTCCTGACCGCGATAAAGCCATCTATTGGGGCCTGACTTCGATGACGAAATCCATGCCGTTGAGCCATTCTATGACATTACTCGTGTACTAGTTGTCTAGGTCTAGGGCAAGTTTTCTTCTGGCATAGCCATAATGTCTACAGACATACACCAGTCGACCATTATGTCACGCTAGCATCGGTGCTTAAATGCGCTTTGAACAAGTCAGTCGAGTCATCTATGGTGCCAGCTGGTATGCAATATTCCGTCGTAACGTAACGTCGTTTGCTGAGGATGAGTGATTTCGATAGTGAATCATTGGCTAACTGTCGACCAATATCGAACTTTCATTTCGAAAATCCTCGAGAATACTGCTGTATCGCAAATTCGCCTTGTTGGTGGTGTATTGGACATGCGTTTGTGATCTTCACAATCGGTGTTGGTAAATCGAGGAAGCGAATCTGGTGAGCGTGTGACTCGGCGGGCCGCTGTAATTACACACACTATATATATATATATATATGTATGTATGTATGTATATATAAATATATATATATATATATATATATATATATATATGTATATATATATATATATATATATATATATATATATATATATATATATATATATATATATATATATATATATATATATATATACACGCAGTTACATAGGCAGAGAGTAAATACTTTTTAAGGACGAGCGCACTGACACCGTGTATTTCATTAATAATTTAAATGTAGTATTTTACAAAGTAACTTAATCAGTCATACGCTGAAACATATGTATTTATTTTGCATTTCAGCTTTACGTAATTAAACGGATGTCAATAGTTGTTTCCGACTTTACGGTTTACCTGTGTTAGCGTATTATTCGCGACACATTTCAACCATGTTACATTACGCGTAGCATCCGTATTCTGCATTTTGAAAGCAGGGTACACCAAACCGCACATTTCAATGTACGTTAAATTAACATCTTACCTATTCAGAGGACACGACAAAGCATTCAAGAATATATTGTCTTCTTCGGCATACGCATGGGCCATGGTCAACCGTTTTGTGTCAGCGTCATCTAGTGATATACACGCAATGAGAGCAAAATAGTAGACAGAAAGACGCTGCACTCACGCCAAATAATGGTCGAAAAGTGAAACTTATACAACCAGTGGCGCGCCCCGGCGGCCGTCTATTATAACTGAAACATAGCACACATCAGTATAGCTCGTTCACGTGTTAAACGTATGTTATTCTGAATGCAACTATTTTTTCTCGAAATGGGCAGTGTTATTTATTATTTTAAATTATAACATATTGGACACACGTGCCCGCAATGTGCTGGTGTCTACGTCTGTAGTTAGGAGGCCTACCTGCCTTAGCAGAATGTTGCACCTATGAGACAACTTCAGAACTGTCCATAATGTTTAGCATTTAAGTGAAGTCATACAGTTGTTATTATCCATCTTCAATGAAATATGAAGAGAAATGTTGGTGAGTAAATTCAACATGTAATATTCCTATGCAAACATTCCGACGCAATAGACAAATAGTTTATTTTGTTAATTTGATGAGACGACAACGCAATTTCTAGCTGTTTTGTTTTTAGTGCAAATTGTTGGTGTAACTTGTCGGGGAACCATTGTTTGCTGACATTGCTTATACATGTTGTTACTTTAAACACAACGAAATTTGCATTTGTTCTAGTGTATTGTGCTCTCGTAAAAGGGAAGGGCATTCGGGCACACGATTTATGCCCCCCACCAGTATGTCGCTACAGTGAACCCAGTCAGTCACTTGACGCATAAGTACAGTTCAACGAGAATAGTGGTGTAAATCAGTACGTCTTGAATAGTAAAACACCACATAGCGACGGTTTCACACACTCTATGTTCTAAAGTGTTAAATTTTAGACGTTTCAAGAGGGCCACTATTGGGTAGACGGAAGACCAATTATATTTTAAATGTCGGATTATAAGAAACTTCTTGTAAACGAGTGCAATGACAGATTCAGTGGCGCGCGAAAAGTAAGTACATTGTCTCTACATTTCGAAACTGATTCGAAGGCCTCTTATAGCAGCAACAAATTAAAAGTCCACACAAACCTAAACACTGACTAGCTGGCGCATGGCAGCGGGGTACCAAATAATGTTTGTTCACTTGCAGCATGCAAGCAAGGAAAACAACTTCGCTCTGCTCGTGGCAACAGTGGATGCGATAGAAGAAGCGCTTCAGGATGACAATGTCGTAGCCGGTTTGGCAAAACGGAGTGCTTCGGTCGTGATGGAGACCATCGCTACACGACTGAATGCTATGGATAAGTCATTGCGTGACAAGGATGACAAAATCAAGCAGCTGGAGGAGCATGTGAAACGAGTTGATGCCCAAAATAGATCATATGGAACAGTACAGTAGAAGGTCCTCAGTTCGAGTAACTGGCATTTAGGGACACGATGGCGAAAATCTCGATGGGGTTGTAATCAACCTGACAGACGACATGAATGTCCAATATATGAATATCAACAATATCAATCGTATGCACCGCGTCGGGCACCGAAACTCGTTGACAAACAAAAATCATGCGCGACAAAACATATCATTATCCAGTTCAAAGATTATAAATTGGAAACAACCTTCATCAAACCAAGGAAATCTCTCCGAGGCAAGCATCCGAATGTATACATCGCGGAGGACCTCACAGGGCCAAGATCCAGGCTACTATATCTAGGAAGAACGTTGAAGAAAGCACGCAATATTCAAGACTGCTGGTCATATTATGATGGGAGGATTATGATCAAAGACTTGCAGGGGAAAATCGGCACCGTTAAGAGTGAGGATGATCTTAACAGATTCTAGACACTGCTGCCTGTAGCACTAATACAGTTAAGAACCGGGTGGATTGGACACTTGCTATGTGCGGAGTCATGCGACATTATTTCAACACATTTTCTTTGCGAAAGAACAATTATATTCAGAATGTTCTGCTCCATCCAAACCCATGGGCAGTCGTTGCACTTGCCTAATTATACTGTTTTTTATTTTTGTTTTTAGTCTTTGGTTAAGCAGTTAGCACTGTTGTCGCATGCCATCTACCGACGCAACAATGCATTATCTCTGTATGAAAGAATGCTATCACGTTTACCACTTCGACTGTATAAATAAGTGTATGTGTATATTTGTTGATAACCCAAATGAGTCAGTTAACTAGAGTTGCATTATACCCAGATGATGAGTCTGATTATGAAAACCCTACCCGTAACATGAGAGACATAGATCCTGATTATTTTTGTATAACATGAAATAATGTACGTACAACCAAATACTACCTGGAAACCGACTTTAATAATATCAAAAACGTAACGTTTCTCTAATGCATTTGAATGTTAGAAGTATACCGAAGAATATGGATAAGCTGAACACTGATTCACTGTCGCTCGATGTCCAGTTTTCGATAATTGGTTTAACAGAAACGTGGCTTAAGGAGGAAACTTCAGAGTTATATGAACTTCCATAATACAAAAGTAGTCATCTTAATAGAACTTCCAGAAAAGGAGAAGGAGTATCGTTATACATTCACACAAAAATATGATTATGTATAAAAGCTAAATATGAATATTATGACTGAGCTTATCAAATGTGTTTTTGTTGAGGTTATCTCTCATCCAAAAAACACAAAAGAAAAATATTGGTCAGCGTAGTGTACAGACCCCCAAATACAAGCATTGATGCATTTAAAGAACACATCACAAATAGTGTGCATACATTAAGAATGGAAAACAAGCAATGCTATTTAATGGGCAATTTTAACATAAATATATTAAGCTATGATCACCATATGGAATCTCATGATGATGCAATTGTTCTTCAATTCGTTAATACCTCAACTTACAAAGCCCACTTGAATTACACCAACTACAGCCACATTGACGGATAACATTTCCAGTAATGAAATTCTTGTTGAATACAATCAACATCGAGGACCATTATACTCAAACATTTCTGCTCATTTACCCCATTATTTATACTAACCACATTAAATAATGATCAACGAGATGTTGTTACAATAGAGATTAGAAAATATACTCATCATACTATATCCTTATTCAAAAACACCATAGAAGCAACATGTTGGAATGATGTATATGCATATAATGATCCCCAAACACTGAATGTTTAAAGAAGATTTCACAGGTGTATAATAAGTGATTCCCTTTAAACATAAAAATGGTTAAGAAAGAGAAGTATGGATTACCAAGCGGCTTAGAAATTCCATAAAAACTTAGAACAAACAAACTATATATATATATATATATATATATATATATATATATATATATATATATATATATATATATATATATATATATATATATTATATATATATATATATATATATATATATATATATATATATAATATATATATATATATTATATATATATATATATAATATATATATATATATATATATATATATATATATAAACTGCATTTAACGAAACCAGTTATAAAATATATATATATATAAACCACTAACGCATCGTATTAAAATAGCAGAGCGGTAACACTACCAGAAAGGATTTGACAAGGATAAGAATGACCTGGAAATAAATGTGTCAAATGATACGAGACATTATTGAGAAGAAGAATTCATCACACACAACCAAGAATTCTTAATAAATGGCCCTCTAACACGAGATACACACTTAATAACTGATAAATCTAATGAATACTTCACGGCAATTGGTTCAAAATTAACCAAGGACGTACCGTCCATTACAAAAAAGCCTGAGGATTATCTTGATGGAATTAATAAAAACTCCTACAACCACATATAATATAAGGGTAATCAGAGAAACTAAAAAAACTGCAGTCCTAAATGGGCTAGTATAAAACCTGATAGCATACAAAATATATCATAGCATGATTGAACCATTATGCCACATTATAAATGTATCGTTTGACAAAGGATACGTACCATATGAATTTACAATAGCTAATGTAGTGTCGATTTAAAAATGAATTAAATTAAAGAGGGGCCTCCGGTTATACCGTTTCTAACGAGATCGTGTAAATGGGTGTCTTTTTGATTAAACAGTGTAAAATATATGTCTCTCGGTAAAGTATCGAACAAAAATGTCATGGTCAGACCCGGTACACTAATCCCGTCTTTAAACATATCAATGTGGCGCAATTTGTAAAAATGGAATTGTTTCTCAATAGCTTCCAAAAACGGAACGACGTCTCTATTATTGTACCAAATCATAAAATCACGAAACGTTTTCATGTTGTGATCGCGTCAAATTTGTTCGCAATAAGCGTAATTTTGATCTGAAATATCTTCGTTTTTCAACTCGCTGTGAAAAGCTTCCTTAGGCGGAAGGGATTCACAGTCGAGTTTACTTAACGAAGTCACCCACTCGTAGGGAAAGAAACCTTTTGACAGAGTGCAACCGTATGCTTTTATAAATTTGTCGTAACTAAAACCGGGAGCCAAATCATTCATGATGTCCACACATTTTTAAGTATTCGTTTTCAGACACATAAAATTAGTGTTGCGCATGACAACGAACATAGAATTTTTAACATATCTGTCACCGTCCGTTTTGTCATTCTCGTCGTCGTCGTTGTCGTCATTGTTGTCGTCTACGTGTGTTGTCAAGAGGTATGGAGCAATGTGTTTTTTAATAAGATTTAAATCATATCTTCCGGAATTAAACCCAATCACTGGTAGATCTTTAATAAATTCATTAAACGAAACAATTAATTTATAAATATCTTTAGATGTAATTATTGAAATATCGATATCATCATCATCATCATCATTAGCATTATTATCATTATCATTATTAATTACGTGGCATGATTTACCATTCGCTAATTCGCTAGCCTTAACAGTCTCTAACGCCTCTTCTAAACTGACAAAAACATCTTTGTAAACATTTTTTTAAATACAGTAAGCGGCATCACTTATATTATGTAGATAAGTCATAAACCGGTCCACCAGTTGGCTCGGGTCACCCTCGTTAATAAAACAACATGGTAAACTAAATCCGGGTACATTTGAACAAATAGTAACACTAAGAATTTCGTGTCGAGCCAACCAGTGGACCTTTGGGGAATTTGGCGGTAAATGAGAAGTATCAAAATAACATTCAAAGTCGAAAGTTGCCCGAAACCGATAACAACATAATTCTTCTGGAACATTTATCCCCAATTCTTGCATTTTTTGAAATATGGTTTGCGCTACGTGGAAAACCCCACCCGGGAAAATTCGTTTTATTTCTATTTCACATGTTTGTTCATGCCTAGTTAAACGACTAGACCTGTGCCAAAGCTTGCCGCATTTTTTACATTTATATGAATGAGTGTAAATATTAATGTTGTGTATATACGAAATGTGTCTTGTATAAATTCAAACTTAAGGTGTCGGGATATTTGCAAAGGGACCGTCTAATTAAGTGACACGACAAAGGATTGTCTTTATCGTTGATTAATTCATAAACATATATATTAGTATGAAATATTTTTTCGACGTTGTATAAATGCGATAACTTAAAACCTGTAAATTAATTAATGGTAGGGGCGTCAGGGGTACATTTGTCATACATATTATACAATGCCTCAACGTGACGTTCTAAATGATGTATGTCTGCTCCCCGACTAAGTGCGAGACAACGGAAAAAACATAAATTATCGGTGTAAAGAGGCATAGTATTTTTTGACCAGTCGCGGACTAACGCATTTAACCCTTGATTGTTTTGCACATAGTCGGGGAGCGTGATTTGGGGGCAACCAATTGGGTGATCTTTAATTAAATTAATATAAAATGTGACATTAGTCACTAAATCGCAAACCCATTCAGAATTATGGCGCGGAAGTAGCGCCCAACTTAAAATGTCCTGTTGATAAAAAGAATCTAAAAAATTGAAAATCAGATGCATTATTAACTAAATGGGGCACATCCAGAAACCTACCGGAAACATTTTTGGAAGAATGAAAATAACGAAGTTCACCTGACATTTTATTGCGTAGTATAAAACCAAAACTTAAATTAATTTTGAATGCGGAGGACTGATTTCTGAAAATGTTCCACAAGGTTGGGTGAAGTGTAGTAGTATTTAAGTTAGTCAAACGAATATTATGGGTGGTCTGGATGTGCCCGCTACGGTGATAAGATCTAATGGAGGACCACTGACTCCTATAAAAATTAACTAAATTGTCATCCACAAAATTAAAGTCAACTAATGGAAATAAAGGGTCTTCTTCTTCTTGAAATACCGGTGGTGGTGGCGATGGTGGTGACGGTGGTGGTGGAGGAGGTGACGAAGGTGCTGACGACGAATGTGGTGACGATGGTGCTGACGACGGCGCTGACGATGATGGTTTCGCCTTCGCTGCTGACGCGTTTCCCGCTGACGCGTTTCCCGCTGCTGACGATGCGGCTGACGTTGACCGGCGTCGTTTGCGAGATTTCTGCAATAACACATATATTGAATAACTACATATGGGATAGTTTTCGTTAATCTTAAAACTGTCTTGATTGATTAATATAATATAATATAATATAATATAATATAATATAATACAATACAATACAATACAATACAATACAATACAATACAATACAATACAATACAATACAATACAATACAATACAATACAATACAATACAATACAATACAATACAATACAATACAATACAATACAATACAATACAATACAATACAATACAATACAATACAATACAATACAATACAATACAATACAATACAATACAATACAATACAATACAATACAATACAATACAATACAATAATATCATATCATATCATATCATATCATATCATATCATATCATATCATATCATATCATATCATATCATATCATATCATATCATATCATATCATATCATATCATATCATATAATATCATATAATATCATATAATATCATATAATATCATATAATATCATATAATATCATATAATATCATATAATATCATATAATATCATATAATATCATATGCGGCGGCGGCTGCGGCTGCGGCTGCGGCTGCGGCTGCGGCTGCGGCTGCGGCTGCGGCTGCGGCTGCGGCTGCGGCTGCGGCTGCGGCTGCGGCTGCGGCTGCGGCTGCGGCTGCGGCTGCTGCTGCTGCTGCTGCTGCTGCTGCTGCTGCTGCTGCTGCTGCTGCTACTGCTACTGCTACTACTACTACTACTACTACAACTAATACTACTACTACAACTAATACTACTACTACTACTATTACTATTACAAAAAACACGACTCACCGTGACGGCACCGGTCAACGACGTTTGGCGCTGGTGTTGGCGCTGGCGTTGGCGCTGGCGCTGGCGCTGGCGCTGGCGCTGGCGCTGGCGCTGGCGCTGGCGCTGGCGCTGGCGCTGGCGCTGGCGCTGGCGCTGGCGCTGGCGCTGGCGCTGGCGCTGGCGCTGGCGCTGGCGCTGGCGCTGGCGCTGGCGCTGGCGCTGGCGCTGGCGCTGGCGCTGGCGCTGGCGCTGGCGCTGGCGCTGGCGCTGGCGCTGGCGCTGGCGCTGGCGCTGGCGCTGGCGCTGGCGCTGGCGCTGGCGCTGGCGCTGGCGCTGGCGCTGGCGCTGGCGCTGGCGCTGGCGCTGGCGCTGGCGCTGGCGCTGGCGCTGGCGCTGGCGCTGGCGCTGGCGCTGGCGCTGGCGCTGGCGCTGGCGCTGGCGCTGGTGCCTGGGGTGGAGTTGGTGGGGGCGGTTGGCGCACAACGGGCTGCCTCTTGGCAGGGGTAGGTCCCTCAATGAATTGCTACAACAATATTTGAATAACATTTAGAATAATAAAGAAAACGTTTAGGTAGTTATGGCACGGACGGGTAGGAAGTGCCGCCATTTTTACGGAAGTTAGGATACGGATGGGACAGGGAGGACCGCCATTTTTACGGAAGTTAGGATACAGATGGGACAGGAAGCGCCGTCATATGCACGGAAGTTAGCATACAGGTGGAACAGGAAGCACCGCCATTTGCACGGAAGTTAACATACGGATGGGACAGGAAGCGCCGCCATTTTACGGAAGTTATGACACGGGCGGGTGAGGAAGCGCCGCCATTTTTACGGAAGTTTACATACGGATGTGACAGGAAGCGCCGCCATTTGCACGGAAGTTATGACACGGGGGGGGGGGAGGAAGTGCCGCCATTTTACGGAAGTTATGACACGGGCGGGTGAGGAAGCGCCGCCATTTGCACGGAAGTTTACATACGGATGTGACAGGAAGCGCCACCATTTGCACGGAAGTTATGACACGGGCGGGTAGGAAGTGCCGCCATTTTACGGAAATTAGGATACGGATGGCACAGGAAGCGCCGCCATTTTACGGAAGTTAGGATACGGATGGCACAGGAAGCGCCACCATTTGCACGGAAGTTATGATACGGATGTGACAGGAAGCGCCGCCATTTGCACGGAAGTTATGACACGGGCGGGTGAGGAAGCGCCGCCATTTGCACGGAAATTATGACACGGGCGGGTAGGAAGTGCCGCCATTTTACGGAAGGTAGGATACACGAGGAACAGGAAGCGCCGCCATTTGCACGGAAGTTAACATACGGATGGGGCAGGAAGCGCCGCCATTTGCACGAAAGTTAACATACGGACGAGGCAGGAAGCGCCGCCATAGGCACGGAAGTTGTGATACGGACAGGATAGGAAGCGGCATTTGTACGGAAGCGGAAACATAGCACAGCATACTACTACAACGTTTAACTCACCACGATGGCGTCCAACTAGTCGTCCGCCGCGGTCCTCTTCCGAATGCGACGGGCACAACGACCGCGGTGGATGTGCTGTTTCCAGTTGTCTTTCCTTGAGAAGGCCGTGCAACACTGCGGGCACTTGAATGCTGCCCGCGATGGTGGTGGTGGTGAAGGTGGTGGTGGTGGGACTTCCGACTACAAGAACGAAAGAACGAACGAGAGTTTTAGTCATATAATTTACAATAATAATATACGTATTCGCGTTTTCTAAAATTGTTAACACTAAAAAATTGAAATCGAAATATGCGATTGACAAAGACTTACCACACAAACCCCATCCGGGGCTATCACCGACACTGTCGCAGTCGGGGCAGGTGTCGGTGTCGGTGGCGGTGCCAACGGGGGAAAAGCCTCCTCATACGGCGGTATGGAGGCTAACCCCGCAATACCACCACCACTGCGTGGGGAGACGGGGCCCCTGGCGGCTTCGGCGTACGTCCATCCGTTTCTTATCATTGTCGTGGATTCTCTTGAATACACAAGTGAGTAATGACAACCACGAAAACCGGCCGTGTTATATAGTTTCTCGCTTGGCTCACGTGGGCGGTCGAAGCGTTACAACCAATGACAACTCGACAAATAGTCACGCTGACACGACGAAACATAGTTACAAGAATGCTATTTCTGGTATAAGCGCACCGTTTTATTGCTACATTGTATCGAGTTGGGTGAGAAAAAAAACAGCATAGTCATAGAGTACAATATTAAGTCACGTGATCGATTAGCCGAATGCGTATCCGGCAGATGACTCCACGAATATATTTTCTTCAGATGTCGACGTGTTTTGAAACATACTTCACATTATATTGAACTATATTGCTATATTTGGGCAAGGGGTGATCCATAAGGAGTTTTTCATCAGAGTGAACGTTGGGTTTCGCCTGTACATCGCACACACACACACACACACTGGCACTCACTCACGCACATACCACTCATACACCGAACTCATTTCATTTTGGCATTTCAGGAATCTAACAATATATATTGTCACGTAATTTAAACCACACTGGCACTATTAAGCTAAGCAGGTGTACATTGATAATAATTACAAGAATACTATTAACACTATTGTCAAAGACCCAAAAATCTATAGAAATATTGTTTTAGAAAATTAATATTGTTTGAAATCATTCCTCAGATTTTACAAATATGTTTAACTTCTAAATTTCAAATGTGCTTACTTTTAGCTGTGCCTGCTCGTGTGGACGTTTCTCAAAGCAGATAAACGTACTGAATATGATTACAAAGAAGGCGGCATGTGAAGGCAACTGAAACACTGACACACACCCACTGAAGACGGACGTTAACAATCAAACATCAATCATTTAAAGTAGCGGACGTTTTAGAGTGTCAAGGAATATAACTAAATGTTATGCTAGTTTGTGCCTTCGGTGATCAACATGTTTCATAAGAGGCACAAACGAACTAGTATAACATTTTGTTATATTCATTGATACTCTAAAACAGAGACAGCTAATACATGGATGAAATTGTACGGGGGTGATTTTATGTATACCTAATTTTGTGATATATATATATATATATATATATATATATATATGTGTGTGTGTGTGTGTGTGTGTGTGTATGTGTGTGTGTGTGTGTGTGTGTGTGTGTGTGTGTGTGTGTGTGTGTGTGTGTGTGTGTGTGTGTGTGTGTGTGTGTGTGTGTGTGTGTGTGTGTGTGTGTGTTTAGTGTGATAGTTAATACAATAACGCATTCTATATTTTCTTATAACAGTACAAGTCAATGTATGCATTCTCGACCGATAGGTCAACATGTTTTATTGACGGCAACAACCTCGACGCCATTACAATGGCTTGTCTAATTAGAGTCCGACAAACTTCGTAATTCGTTTTCGTCGTGACGGAATTGAAAACCGCGAACTGCTTCTCGCGATACCGTCGATCCTCCTACGACCTGTAACACAGCATTTCGTAACAACATTGGATACCTGTACTATTATGTACAAATTATGCACAGAATGTGAGGAAAGGAAAGAAAAGATGACAGTAACCATGTCCAACCTGACCCTGACCCTGACGTCAGGGACAACAGGAGCAGAACAACAATGTGTAAAAATGACACTGTGCTAGGGAATGCGGGAGGGAGAGCTGAATAAGGGAGTCAATGAGGAGGGGTGGACGGAGTGACGTAAAAATATTATATTATTATGTGCTTTCCTTACTTTGTTTCACTTACTTTCCTTACTTTGTTATTTTGTTTAAGTTATTGTATAACAAGTATTTATTATGTCAACTTCTGTTCCTAAAGATCTATATTTTATCATGTTAATTTTTTCAATGTTTATATTTTAGCTATAATCGCTCGCGTTTATTTTTTAATTAATAAGTATGTATATGTGCACATATATTTATAAAGCGCACAAGATAATTTGTAATACATAGTATAGTATTCCCAGATGTATAATAAATATAGTATATCCAGATAATTTATCCACACACACACACACACACACACACACACACACACACACACACACACACACACACACACACACACACACACACACACACACACACACACACACACACACACACACATACCCACACACACACACCCACACACACACACACACACACACACACACACACACACACACATATATTAGTAAAATAAATGTATGAATCAACACTGCTAGAGTGATACTTGGTATGCCTCAACACTAAAGTTCAAGGTGTTTTAGGCAATGACATGTCACATCGTAGTAATAAACCGAAGTATTTGGAAATCACGTGTCCATGCTCTTCGCATGGACAACTAAAACCAGCAATATGAAGCTCTAAGTTGCGCCCAATCTTGAAAATGGGGCGGGCCGGCTGCGGACCAAGTTACCGCGGGGCGGTGCGGTGCGGGCTGCGGACTGCAAATGTGGACAATTTGCGGTGCATGTTGTTTGCGGGCCAAGTTATTGCGGGGCGGGGGGGGGGGCAGATTGCGGGCCGAACTGTAATGTGCGGGGCGGGCTGCGGGCTCAGATTTCCTGTCCGCACGGAGCTTTAATATATATATATATATATATATATATATATATATATATATATATATATATATATGTATATAAGGCTAAATGCTGCATAGGGAGACCAGTGCATAGGCCTATACGGCCGCTTACGGAAGACCAGCTATACATTTTTAGGTAAGTAATTTTCCATTTACATGTATTTGGAACATTGTCTGTAATATAAATATTCACCACATACTAAAATATGTTATGATATTTTTCTGAATAATATATATATATATATATATATATATATATATATATATATATATACACATACACACAAACAGTCGGTTTCCTTAAAAATCATATGGTTAGATGCCGTAGACGGGAGACCGTCCATATATTTTTATGTAACTGATATCCCAATTATGTCTAATTGGAGCATTGTCTGTTTACCAAATATACACCGTGTACTACAATATAGTTATGATAGTGTATGTAACAATCTACACAAAAACTCGGTCTCCTTAAAAGCCTATGTTTAGGTGCCGCGTACGGGAGACCGGTGTGTAACTGAAAGTTAAATATAAATGTGTCAGCATATACAAACATAAACACTTGATCGGCGTGGTGAGAGCACCGCATTCAAGAAATGTACAACGTATGGCTAGGAGATCCGTCCAGTAATTGTTTTACTAATTGTTTTAATAACATTTATTAAAATTAATACATATTCTTCAATAATAGTGTACATTGAACACAACACACTAACCCTGTAATCAATATATAGCAACACGTTACAAAAAAAGCACTTTTCTGCCTTATATATATATAAGGGTCTGCAATAAATGCGCCCAAAAACAATCAAAATATTAAATAAAGTTCCGAATAACAGCACAAATTATTTCCTTAATGACTATACTATCTGTACTAACAAGGAGCTGACCGGTCTCCTTAAAACAGCGGTCTCCCGTACGCGATGGTATATGCATAACTGGTCTTCCGTACACGGCGTTTAACCTTATATATATATATATATATATATATATATATATATATATATATATATATATATATATTACATATATAAGGTTATATATGTATACATACATATATAAAATTACTCACAAAAGTAATAATAGTAAAATAAATGTGTGAAATAACACTGCTAGAGTGAATTTAGTTTAATCTAAAAAATTGTATGTTATGATATATTTACAAAAAAAAGTTAATTGGTATTTGAATATATTATCACAAGTGTCAAAGACATGTCCAGGTAAATATTGAATATCTGCTCGAAATGGACATACAATAGCATCTGGATATTTAATATGGTTAATCAATTGTATGAAATGTCGTTCCAATACATTCATATATCGTATATATATTTTTCATTAGCAAATGAAAATATACGTAATCATGTCAGTGTTGTAAAATATGGTTAAATCCTGGAGATTATCCAGGACGAATATCTTCGCTATCCCCACAGCCAATGCGTTGGCCAATAAAAAAAAAACAGCTCAGCAGGGTCGACATACGACTATCCTTTCCTGCTGGCGTCATCATGTACTCCAAAATCAAAACTAAATTGTATATGTGTGATGGGTAAATAATGACCTTTCGCGGAGGTTTTTCTTTACAATTGTCTATAGATTGATACAGCTGGAAATATGCGCTAGCATAGCAGTCTTCTTACTTACCGTCCGATTCTCTTTCACGTTCCGGCCTTCCGTGGCCGTGGCGTTGGGCGTAGCCGTGGCCGTGGCCGTGGCCCTGCGGCAATCCTATCACAAATCCCGAGAGCCAGCCGTGGCCAAAACCACTGCCTATGCCTTGAACATGTCCAGAGCCCATTCCTTGGCCACGTCGACGGCCAATTCCTAGGCCATGCCAACGTCCCATGCCTTGGCCACGACTACGGCCAAATATTTTGGCATGTATACGGCCGATGTCGTGGCCGTTTACGTGGCCGAGCACGAGGCCGTGGCCGTGGCCGTGGCCGTGGCCGTGGCCGTGGCCGTGGCCGTGGCCGTGGCCGTGGCCGTGGCCGTGGCCGTGGCCGTGAACGTGGACATGGACGTGGACATGGACGTGGCCGTGGCCACGGCTAATTCCACGGCCCATGCCTTGGCCAAGTCCTTGAGATTCTGCATGGGCGATATAAGGCTCACTCGTAATACTTGCTTCGTCTTCTACAGCACAAACAAAATACCCAACAAATGAACATTGTATTTATGCATAATTTTCACAGCATTAGGTGGAAATGACTTAGCGTAGACAACACAACATCTTATTATATATAAAAAGAAGACAAGTTTTTTAATACATACGATAAAAACATTCAGAAACATTTGAATGCACGTATACCTTACCGTTTTACCTTATAATAGACTAAGCATACAAAGCATGTTATCCCCAAATTGGATTGATTTACTTGGCATTTACTTTCATCGTGTCATCCACGAAAAGGGCACAGCAAAACTGCGAGGCTCTTCTGAAGGTGTGCATTGTTATTTCGAAAATAGGTGTCACCTTTGTCGTTGCAAGGTAATACTCATAATTGCTTATTATTCGTGCCGTAGTACATTCTTGGAATAGTATGGTGGAAGTTCTTTCTGCATATCACGATATTTTCAACGAATAACCTTACGGCCACGTACATACGTGCATATAATTTATCTTCAATTGCAAGAACAATTCGCTGAATATATTTTCTACCGCAGGTGTCTATCCCAGCACTCAACATCGGTTAATGGATGTTTTTGGCTGACACAATCTAGTAGACTTGTTCGTGTCACAAGTAAGTTTCAAGTACCTGTGCAGGGGGGGGGGTAGTCTCCACTGTTCAAGTGGAGGGTGGGGTTGTTCCCCCTTTACGGTTTCTGTCAATCTATACTTTCGCTTAACGCATGTGTTTTCTGTCGATACACTATTATGCAATACGTTATGTCAGTATACATGCGAACAGCTGAGTGTATGTTAGGCTTTTTGTTACACTTGGGTGCTTATCATGTTCTATGCTACTGTATGTCTTTTAAGGTATAATCAGCTGAGCGCACACTTCAAGTGAGCGCCAGGCAATCCTGTTGTAAATAAAATATCTTACCATTACAAGGCATTTCGTGTCTTATTGATCTACCGTAAACAGAGCCAGGCCCAGCTGTAGTTTATTAGGGAGCATTAAGGGCACACCTCCGAGCGGGAAGGGCGCAGGCACGCAACAACTGCATAGTGTCCAAGGGGATGCAATATAATTTTGAGGGCAGCCCTGAATGAAGCTAGGCATACGAAACGAATAGAGGCCACCTAAGGTCACTGTTTGCCGGCGCCGAGCCCCAGGCAGCAGAGGGCCATAGCCATCTGGCCGGTGACCTCCAACTGGCAGTTCCGCTGTATTCGTTGATATTGCAACATGGTATATTGGTACCTCTGTTGGTCTTAACGAAATGTCCCGCCCGCTCTCCCTGTTTCTCGACTAATGTGTCCCCTTTACATGTTCAGTGCTACATTGTATTTTCGTGTCTTACGTGTGGACTTATGTTTACACACACGACACTATTTTTATATGTCTACAAATTGATGCGGTACGCTCGTAGAGATTGTCGTACATGTTGCCTTGTTTTATCCTGTTTTAAGTTGTGGCTTGGGGGGTTTGAGTTGCCCTTACTTTCAGTTGCGTTTCCGTCTTGCACGATTATCGTTCTGCTCTCTGCGAAAATATTTCCCACCTAATCTCCCTGGTTGTGTCTATATCCCTTACCGTTTTTCTATGTGTACGCTTGTGCACCATCACTCAACAATTAGGCTAGATCAAATATGTGAAAAGGCTCATATTAAAAGTGATGGAGGCATTTCATGTTAACGGCTGGCAAACAACAGGTTTAGACGTATTTATATGTTCTAATTCGATTTAGGGGGTTTGTTCGACTGTATTTTCAACGGTTAACCCTTAAACGTGACAAATACAAAATGGCCGCCACCGAAACTTGACAAATAAATGTTGGGTCATATCTTTGGTACCAATCATGGTAAGAACATAAATGAAACATCTTTTTGTATGTTTTCGGGTATATGGAATCCGTTGAGCTAAAACCTGTGAACTTTGTGACCCACTGAGGTCTCACCACCACTGCCCTGGATTAATATGTCAGCGGAGTGGCTTGACTTATTACACTGCAGAGAACAGCAATTGCCATGTTTATTCTAATGATAACTATACATACAATCGTTGAAAACAATCTTGTACATTCGAATATGATCAAACTTCAAATTAAACCCTCTCTTACATACGTGTTCTACTGGGTTTTGTACGTGGTTGAGCGCCACACTTCAAGTTGCAATCACTCCACCTTCGAAAATTGTTTTTGTTTCCTCTACAGCCTCCATATATGAATGACGTGCATTTTTTCATCCTCGCGTCGTAGTAAAACCTTTTGAAATATGCTCGGCACGGTCCTGTCTCTTCAGGTAAATCACAGAATGAAGCTGAAACAACGCGAATAACACTACATAAAACAGGCACAACTGGGTATGTTTTAGCCTACGTGTTTGCCTAAGCATCATGGAGCTACAGTAAAATGTAGTTCAAAAAAAGGATTACTTGTAATGTTTTTCGCATGTTACGTATTCCTTGCAAAGCTTAGTAAGTTTCCAGTGCTATGCCACTGACACATGTTATGTCAATACTAGCGGAGTTACCCAGAGGACCATTGTAAATAGTGTTTCCTTGGGGTCGCAACCCACCGACCTTGATAACAGTTACCTCGTCGTATAAATTCAATAAAACAATTATCGAGATGCCAATTATATATATATATATATATATATATATATATATATATATATATATATATATATATAATGTATATATATATATGTACATATATATATATATATATATATATATATATATATATATATATATATATATATATATATATGTCCATTACATTTTTTAGAGCGCTTCCACAATGTTGTGCAATGGCATGTGCTCTAACCTCTAATTATTTGAAAAACAATCTAACAAATATATCCTTGGCACAATTATGTACATTGGAAATAGACAACATTTCAAATCCCCAACATATCAATCAAGCCGCAAATTTAACCCAAATATATATATTATATATATATGTATATATATATATATATATATATATATACATATATATGTATATATATATATATATATATATATATATATATATATATATATATATATATATATATATATATATATATATTACTCATAACAGTACTAATAATAAAATAAATATGTGTAATAACACTGTAAGACTAAATATAGTTAAACCCATATATATATATATACAT
>OZ024856.1:25095138-25100138 GCA_964017155.1 Oasisia sp. SBJ-2009
AGGAAAATGTGCAAGTTCTGCGGAGGCTAGCATAAATTAAGAAAAGAAGAGTGTCCTGCATACATGCAGACATGTCGGAAATTTGGAGAGAGGAATCACTTTGCATTCTGCTGTGCTTCACTGAAACGCAGCAGTCAGAATAAATTCGCACATCAAGTTGCAGGAGACACATTCTCAGAGGTAGAATGAGTCAAGTTTGTGAATGCATCTCAAGCCGGAAAAGCGCGATGTCGCGTGGTGATTGTCGGAGAATATGTCGTCTTTCACATTGACACAGTATCCAATGTCAACCTGATACCTGCTCGATAGGCTGATGGTACTCTCAAACCGACTAATTGCATACTACGAATGTGGAACCATTCACAGATTTCCTCACTCAGAGTTTGCAGGAAGAATGTACGGAATCCGAATAACGTGAAAAATACAGCGTTGATTTCGTTAAGTACAGAATATGTCACACCACTATTAGGTATGCAAGCCAAGTCACCATATGAAACTGTTAGATATTAGCGAAGACAACTTTGACAGAGCTGTTGCTCTAAATGTCTAATCCAAGTATCTAGACGTCTTCTATGGGAAATTGGGTACGTTTCCTGGTTTGCAACACTTGAAAGTTGACAGGGAGTTCAAGCCCGTTGTCAAGCCAGATAGACGCATTCCCGTATCTATCCGAACGAAGTTACAAACTGAATTCGATAGGCTGACCAGTCAAGTTGTCTTCATGCCTTTGGAAGAGCCAACATCGTGGGTTAGCCAGCTGGTCGTTGTTGCAACGAAGGGTGGATATCTTCGCATCTGCTTTGACCTTCGACATAATTCAACAAAGCGTTGTTGAGAGAACAATGCAAATTTCCTTTGCTCTAGGATACGTTACGTGAACTTGGCCAATCATGAGTCACTTCGAAAGCAGACCAGTCCTCGGGATACTGGCAAGTTCACAATCAAAGAACTTCGAAACAAGGCTTCTCGAGGCAGTGAATGACCTGCCAGGTGGGATGTGCGTCGCTGATGATGTCGTCACACACGGGAAAACACTAAAAGAGCACGAGCACCATCTTGACCTATTCCTGAATAGACGTCACGAAAGTAATATGCAACCGTTCACGCTTCATTAAGAGAGCATCACGTTCATGGGACATTTGAACACCAAAGATGGCCACAGACGGATCCTGAAAAAGATTAGAGCCATCACCGATTTCCTAGAGCCGCGAACCATGTTGTCAGGAATTGTAGCGACGTTGTACGGTTTTCTGTTCAACAACAATTTGCTAAAGTCACTTCTTATACCTACCGAAAACACAAGCTGGTGTACAACTTGTACGGGTCACGCAACTAGGTCTCGTTATAAAAACAACTCAAATTTATAACTTTTAATTTCTAGCATTTGTAACACTTATTTGTGTGCTCACCACACAATGTGTGCACGAAATTAACACGATTACGAAATTAGGTAGGTGTGATACGTTAATAATGACCTTTCGGGGAGGTTTTTATTTACATTGTTCAATAGATTGATTCAGCTAGATATATACGCTAGCATAGCAGTCTTCGAACATACCGTCCGATTCTCCTTCACCCTCCGGGAATCCGTGGCCGTGGCCGTGGCCTTGGCCGTGGCCTTGGCCTTGGCTGTGGTCGTGGCCGTGGCCGTGGCCGTGGCCGTGGCCGTGGCCGTGGCCGTGGCCGTGGCCGTGGCCGTGGCCGTGGCCGTGGCCGTGGCCGTGGCCGTGGCCGTGGCCGTGGCCGTGGCCGTGGCCGTGGCCGTGGCCGTGGCCGTGGCCAATTCCACGGCCCATGCCCTGGCCAAGTCCACGAAACGGTTCACGGTCGACAGATGGCTCAGTCGTAATACTTGCTTCGTATTCTACAGCACAACCAAAATACCCAACAAATGAGCATTATGTTTTAAGGCAGATTGATTTCATTGTCGGCAAAGTTAACTGAAATAGGTAGACTTCTTAGCGTAGACAACCCAACACCATATTACATATAGAACATTTAAAAACATTTGAATGCACATACAACTTATTCTATTACAATATAATAGGTTAAGCATACGTAGCATGTTACCCTCAAATTGGAATGATTTATTGGGCATATTCTTTCATCGTGTCATCTACGAAAACGGCACAGCAAAACTGCGAGGCTGTGCTGAACGCGTTGAGTGGCAATACTCATATTTGCTTATTATTCGTGCCTTAGTACATTCTTGTAACATTATGGTGGTAGTTCTTTCTGCATATCACTACGCGTCTGAAAGCAACAATTTCAACGAATAGCCTTACCTCCAGTATTCCGCACATACGTGCATATAATTTACCTTCAATTGAAAGAACAATTTATTTAGACGGCAGGTGTCTATCCCAGTACTCAATCTGGGGGTTATTGGTGTCTTTGGCTGACTCAATCTAGTGAATTTGTTCGTATCACATGAAAGTTTCTCAAGCAATTTTCGTACACTCTAATGTATACACTTGTAACATACTGGCGATGATAACGACATTGCATGGTAGTTTCGGCGCAGAGCAATGCAACATGTTTTACTGTGATGAAAGGTATTATGTCCGACTGGATCACCTTTATCGACCCTCACCCTGGCAACTGTAAAATTCTATGAACTACGGTGGCTAATCGTTGGGCATCGGCTTCTCCTTTGTGTTGAACACTTGTCTATACATCACTTAGATATGTCCTTCATTAAAACCGAGGGCTTAAACAGTTTATCATTTTGGCAAAACTGAATGAGCAAATGTGGAAAAGGATTCGAAAATAGGAACATTGGCAATATGTGTTTATTGTTATATTAACATTCAGTGTGAAACACAAAGTTTGTAAAATAAACTTTCCACAACGCTCCAGTTTAATATCATTATTTTATCGGAAATATTTGTGCATGACGACAACACAGAGGCTGACGTGCGCTAATTTATCCAGTGGCGATCCCACCAATCAGCGCTTCCTTGGCATGTCTTCTTGCTAAGCAGACATGCGACCAAAAGTTATAAACGTTTGACCCACCCTCCTCCCAACTAGTCATCCAGTAGATATAGTTTGAATTGTGCATCGTTTATGGAAAGCGCGTGCATGTCTCGATGCTTTCGCCACTTTTTCTATTCGTGGACATAGGGCTTGCACCTGAGGTGTTCACAGGGTTTTAATGCAAGGGAATGTACGTTTCTTTCCATTTTCGATTTAGGTTACACACTTGTATTGGCGCGTGTTGCCTCATTAGTCAGGATGCATGCATTATACACCGTTGTTCGATGGTATTATCATTTATTTTACATTCGATGTGCAGTCGTGCATTACATCTATGAGGCTTATTTCCCCCACTTTTGGGGTTATGGTTTAATTTTACCATTAAGTATTCAGCAGCTGGTAGTTTGCTAATTAGGTGGCAAGTTGCAAAGGCACTTCTTATATAATCAAATATACATGTTTTTCCATTTGTTCTAGCAATACCGTTGATGCTGCATTATATGTGGAAATGTGGACTCACTAACAGCCTGATGTTCACGAGACGTGTGTGTACTCAGTCATAGGCGTGGCATTGGGTTGTTGAGTCCACATTTCTTTTTCTTAATTTGTCAGTGTGCCAAAAAGGGGATTACACACTTGACAGTAAATAATAAACGTCATACTTTTGGCCAATTCATATCGATTCTGGTCTCTGTGTTGCTTCTTGCATAAAGATGTGTTTAGTATATCAAATGTCACAACTGTGACCTACGCAAAATAACGATTTGTTTTAACTTGAATGGTTCTCAACGTAATTGTGGTTTTATCAACGTCAGTTTTAAAACGTTCCTAATATTTTGAAGATTTATTGATCTGCCATAAAAAAACATAAAATATCTTCACGAAATGGACACACTATTCATCATGGATCAGCATGACGGTTAAACAATCCACCGCGGTGGCTACACGTTTTACGTCGCCATCTCCTTGACATTGCACATGAGGTTATAGACCACATGCCTCGACTAATATATCCTTGATGAGAAACGACAGTTTAAATAGTTCACTACTTTGGCAAATCTGATAGAATAACTGATGTAAGGGATTTGAAAATACGGAACACTGGCCATATGTGTTTATTGTGCGAATACAAACAACTTCTATATGAACACACCATTTCTCTGTACACACTATTTCCGTGTATCACATTGTTGCTAAATTCTCATTCCAAGAGCGAGAACCTATTAATCGATACTCCACAGCAACTAGCAAAATGCACCAACACGGTTTTTAACAATGGGGGCACCGAGGTACGTGCATTGAACTGCGTGCGAAACTTTTCTTTTTTTATAAACACATGACTATGGAACAATATGTCGGGCTACTTATCCACAACTGCATAACATCGGAAAATATAGAAAATATCTTGATCAACAGAGAACATATATAGTTAGATATGCTCTGGTCCACAGCCATATTGATTACGGTATGCTCTCCTGTTCGGCTACCCAAATACCTTGTTCAGAAATAGCAATTGTTTCGAAACACCGCAGCCAGAGTGCCGTGTAGAATCGGAAAGTATGACCATATCACGCCAACACTGAAATCACTTTTGTGGTTACCAGTGGAATTTCGCATTAAATATTATGTCAAGTGACGTTTAGTTCTTTACATGGCCATGGGCCAGAGTACATATCTGAAATGCTGGTTCCTAGAATAATTAATTATAGATTAAGATCACAGGATGATTTAACACTTGTTGTGCCCAGAACAAAGAGGAAACTCTGGGAAATCGAGAGGTTGCAACAACATTATATTTAGAGAGGTTGCAACAACATTTTGGAACTCATTACCCAAAGATGTAGGCAGATGCAACTACGTTGGCGTTTAAAAAACTAAATTATAGACTCATTATGTTGGTGTACACATATATATGTCATACACATATTAAAACATAACAAATATATACTTTATTTAGATGTTTCTATCCAGAGTCTTACTGTGTCCAACATTATAGTTAAGTTGTACCTCACCTGTGGATT
>OZ024856.1:25110138-25217638 GCA_964017155.1 Oasisia sp. SBJ-2009
ATATCATATATTTATTTTCGTATACGAATGAAAATATGCGTAATCATGGCAATGTTGCTAAGTACTATTCAATGCTAGAGAAAATCTTAGCCATGCCTTTGCCTTAATGTGTTAATGTTTTAATGTCGGCCTCATCGTGTACTCCAAAATTAAACATCAGGGTTCAAGATATTTTAGGCGAACTACATGTTATTATCGTAGAAATAAACCGAAGTAACTGGACATCACTAGGCCATGTTCTTCGCTTAATGAGATGAACTCTATGTAATGCTGGTCTAAGATACACATCAATTGGAATTTGTCTTCTAGTTGTTAAGTTACGAAGTCAGGCAACCCCTTTTCCGTGATTCAAAATATGTATGGACTTTATACAATGTAGAGGTACACTACTAAATTATCACTATTATAATCGTTATAACATCGTACACACACACACATATATATATATACATATATATATATATATATATATATATATATATATATATATATATATATATATATACATATATATATATATACATATATACATATACATATACATATACATATACATATACATATACATATACATATGCATATGCATATGTATATGTATATGTATATGTATATGTATATGTATATGTATATATAATAAAATAATTATATATATATATATATATATACATATTTCGAAGCGACAAAGACTGCTTCCATTAGTTAACTATTGTTCTCCATTTGTCTCTCTGCTGTGAGAGTGATGTCCATGAGTCGATCTTTATGTCTCTCATCTTCAGGTTTCATTTGATGGTATCCTTTGTAGTAAGGGATTTGAAAATACTCAGCATTGGCCAGATGTGCGTATTGTGCGATTACATAAAATATAGTATATGGAAGACGGCGACATTTATCTGAACACACTACTTCAGTGTCACTTACAATGTTGTTAAATTAAAGTTTCCACAATTGCACAACGCGCCAGTGATATAATATACCATTATTTTGTCAGAAACAGTAGTGAAAAATAAGCTTTTTTCAACAATGATGTGTTTAAGATGTAATCACAAATGTCACAACAGTGACCTACGTAAAACATCGAAAAATTGCATAACGCGTATGGATCTCTACTAAGTGGACGTGTTCAAATATTTCCAAATATTTTGAAGATTTAGTTATCTGCCAGCCATATTATATCTCCACGAAGTGGACACACAATACAACATGGACCAGTATGATGGTTAAATAATACACCGCGGTCGTTTCACGTTTTACATTGCAGTCTCCTTGACATTGCACATTCGTTTATATACATATATATCCTTGATGATTATAACCGAAATTTAAATAGTTCACCACTTTGACAAAAATACGGAACCCTGGCCACATGCTTTTGTTATGCGATTACATAAGCAATTTAATATGAACTCACCATTTCTCCGAATACACTATATCCGGGTCACACATTGTTGCTAAATGTTAGATTGCAACATCTCACAAAGTGCCACTAATATAACTTAACATTACGTTGTCAGGAATTGTGGCGACGTTGTAAGCTTTGTTCAATAATAATTGGCTAATGTTACAACGTTGAGGTATGCGACACCACCACCTGGTGTACAATTTGTACGGGTCAAATAACTTCTTCTCGTTATTAACAAAAAACAGTTATAATAGCTTTGAATTACTAACATATGTAAGACGTATTTGCCTGCTAACCAAGCAATGTGTGCACGAAATGTATAAACGCACATAATTGGGTATGTATGATGGTTAAATAATGACCTTTCGATGAGGTTTTTATTCAAGTTTGTCTATATATAGATTCAGCTGGAAATATACGCTATCATAGCATACCGTCCGATTCTCCTACATCGTCCGGCAATCCTACTGGATGTCTAGAGGGTCCGCCCTGGCCAAGACCGCTGCCTGTGTCTTGTCCATGTCCTGTTCCCATGCCTTGTCCACGGCTATGATATTGTTGAGGGTCGACAGAAGGCTCAGTCGTAGTACTTGCCTCGTCTTCTACAGCACAACCAACATACATCAAAAATGTATATTAATTTTACGTAGCTTCATTTCAGTTTTGTCTATATAAACTGAACTAGCTTTCAATCACTACGACAGTTTCTTCTCGTAGACAACCCAATATCTTACTAAATATAGAAGGACGGCAAGTATTTTAATAAAAAAAGAAGTAAAAAAGGCAAGTTCTTATAGAGCGCAGTATCCAGTCCTCAGGACCGCTCAAAGAGCTTTACACTTAACTTCCCTGACAGACCTGTTCACTCAGACACCATCTCGGCTTCTCTGGGAAGCATCCAGCCATATGCTACAATTAATGCGCGAAGGCTGTTGGTACACATATCCATCACTGTCTATAGCCAGGTACTCATTTATTCAGCTGAGTGAACTGGAGCGATGTAGAGTGAAAACATTTGCCCAAGGTTTTAACACCGCAGCCAGGATTCGAACCCGGGTTCTCGTAGTCGACAGTCCGAAGCTCTACCCCTGAGCCACTACGCTCTACGTTCATGCGATTTAATTCATGCGATACGACAAAACGTGCAAAAACATAATTATGAACCCATCATTTATTTAAAGACTGTTTCCGCGCCACAATTGTTTTCTAATAATGCATTGAATCTCGTCTTTTTGCACACACTGTTGCTAAAGGGTAAGTTTGCAACATCTCTTAAAGTGTCACTGATATAACTTAGTAATATGGTATCAGGAATTGTAGTGACGTTGTAAACAACTCACAGTTACAATACCTTTTGGTTGCTAGCATTTGTAAAACATAACCAAACCAAAAACCTTTGTAACCAAACAATGCGTGCACACAATTTACACACGCGCACACTCGGGTATGTATGATGGTTAAATAGTGACCATTCGGGAAGGGTTTTATTCAAGTTTGTCTACAGATTGTTTCAGCTGGAAATATACGCAAGCATCGCAATCTTCGCACATACCGTCCGATTCTGCTTCACTCTCCGGCAATCCTACTGGAAGTCCAGAGTGCCCGACCTGGCCAAATCCACTGCCTATGCCTTGTCGATGTCCAGGGCCCATTCCTTGGCCACGGCCACGGCCACGGCCACGGCCAATGCCTTGGCCACGGCCTTGGCCAAGTCCACGAGACTGTTCAGGGTGGATGGAAGGCTCAGTCGTAATACTTGCCACGGATGCTACAGCGCATCCAAAGTACACAACATATGAACATTTATTTTACCCAGCTTTATTTAATTGTCGTATAAAATAACTGAATTATGTAGAACGGTCGGCCGATTTGTAGCGTAGGCAACCCAATATCTTATTACACACCGAAGGAAGATATGTCTTTTAATACATAATACAACACATTCAAAAACATGTCAATATACGGATATGGTTTATTGGGCGTGTACATTCGTCGTGTCATCTACGAAAATTGCGAGGTTGTTCTAAAGGTGTGCGCCGTCATATCAAAATAGGTTCTTATTATTGGCTAAATATAAAATATCTTCGAGAAATGGACACACACACTCACACACACACACAAATGGATAAGTATGACGGGTAAACAACGATGTAATGTTATTCTACGAGCATGGCATTTCGGGGAACGTTTGTATTGATGTCCGTCTATAGATTTACTGAGCAGAAAATATACGCAGGCATGCAGTTTTGTATCATACCGTTCGAGTCTGTTTGAAAACTCGGAACATCTCTAGAAAATCCAGGGCGACCACGCCGTCTGTTTTGTCCAAGTTCCCGCAAGGATTCAGGTTCGATAGGAGACTCAGTCGTAACGGGGCCCTCACCGGCTACAACATACTCAAATCACCGAATAACTAAACATTAATTTTACGCAAATTCACTTCATCTTTGCCGACATAAACTGAATGGGGTAAAAATTACTAGGCCATGTATACGACATATATTTATATAAATATATACGATAAAACATGTGAATACACGGATACCTTAGTGTGTAACTAAGTTTGATCAGTTCACCGCATTGGCAACACTTACACAACAACTGTGGTAAGATATTTAAAAATATGGAACACTGGCCACTTGTGTTTACTGTGCAAATACAATAAAAGGTACTTTATGGAAGAAGGCGCTTTTTCACTGAACACACTATTTACTTGTCACACGTAAATGTAAGTTTCCAAAAACTCACATAAGCGTCACTGATAGAACGGCGTATAGTTAGGAATTGAAGAGATAGTGTAAGTTTTGTTCAACTGTAAGTTGCTAATAATCACAACTTTTTCCTACGCGATACCACACAATGTTCCTAGTCTTGTTACATATCATCCAATTCGCCCTCACCGTCCAGTAAACTGATTGGAAATCCAGTGGGCCGGCCATGGCCAGGTCCACTGCTCATGCCTTGGTCACGGCCTATTTCTTGGCCACGGCCTATTCCTTGGCCACGGCCCATGCCTTCTTCAAGTCCAGGAACCCGCACTGGTTCGGTAGGAAGTTCCGTCGTAACACTTTTCTCATCATCTACACCACAACCAAAATGCAGAATAATTATTTTAAAGAGGTGCGACAAAACATGTGAATACACGGATACGTTAGTGTTCATCATTGTTATAGGCTAAACGTACATTCCGTATTACCCCCAATCCGCTATTTACAGGGCATGTACATTCATCTTGTCATCTTCGAACTCGGCACAGCAAAATTGTAAGGATGCTCTGAAAGTGTGCTTTGTTATATCAAAGATATGTGCCACCATAGCCGTTGAGCGGTAATCATCATGCATTCTTTATATTGCCAAATGGGTGGGTGAATGAGTGATTGAGTGTGTGAGTGAGTGAGTGAGTGAGTAATTGAGTGAGTGAGTTAGTGATTGAGTGATTGAGTGAGTGGGTGAGTGAGTGTGTGTGTGAGTGAGTGAGTGAGTGAGCGAGCGAGCGAGCGAGCGAGCGAGCGAGCGAGCGAGCGAGCGAGCGAGTGAGCGAGTGAGCGAGTGAGCGAGTGAGCGAGGGAGCGAGGGAGCGAGGGAGCGAGGGAGCGAGGGAGCGAGGGAGCGAGCAATATAATATTAGATGGTATTTCAAACAGGAATGAAACACTATATGAACGCAATAGCACAAGTTTGACCTAGCATGCATGTTGCATAAATAAATGAAACACTGTATGAACGCAATAGCACAAGTTTGACCTAGCATGCATGTTGCATAAATAAATGAAACACTGTATGAACGCAATAGCACAAGTTTAACCTAGCATGCATGTTGCATAAATAAATGAAACACTGTATGAACGCAATAGCACAAGTTTTACCTAACATGCATGTTGCATAAATAAATGAAACACTGTATGAACGCAATAGCACAAGTTTGACCTAGCATGCATGTTGCATAAATAAATGAAACACTGTATGAACGCAATAGCACAAGTTTGACCTAGCATGCATGTTGCATAAATAAATGAAACACTGTATGAACGCAATAGCACAAGTTTAACCTAGCATGCATGTTGCATAAATAAATGAAACACTGTATGAACGCAATAGCACAAGTTTTACCTAACATGCATGTTGCATAAATAAATGAAACACTGTATGAACGCAATAGCACAAGTTTAGCCTAGCCTGCATGTAGTAGCGTAGCGTAGCGTAGCAGTAGCAGTCTGTGTACGTACGGTTTGAGTCTCCTGGTACATGAATGTGTGTAGGTATATGGTGTGCCTTCTTCAGAGGTAATCCCTGATAGTCCCCTATACAACAATCAAAACACAGCATAAATCAACATTAATTACGCAGCTGCATTTAATCGTCGTCGAAATAAACCGAAGGAAGGAAGTCCTTCGCATATACACAGAAGCACCAACAACATGCTGCTCTAATACGTACACATTCTGGCGAAAGGAACGTATGCAGATATATTCTTTGGCAGTATCCCTAGCTGTGTTGGAACATATACAGTAGGTGGCGGAATAAGTAGGAACGATCACGACCGGAAGCTAGCTATGTCAAACAGCTCCGGGAGTAGAATAATTGAGACAAACCGAAGCATGGACCAACCTGATTTGGATCGCTCAGTATCGTGTTTACCTAAATAAATGTGTTTCCCATGGGAACGAAGCAGTTAGAGCAGGTTAAGCATATTTCTAAATCAGTTATTTATAATAACGCCTCCACGGATCTGCACTAGACGCATCGCATTCACGTAAACATACATCTATTTTTTTTATCAATTATGTGCTGCGCGATCAGGATGGGAATACCTTTCTAGAACGGGTCCTTTCTTATATTCTCTATTGTTGGTACACAAATTACCATATTACTTGTCAGACGTCTACAAATGCAGGAAAGGACAATTTAGAAACAACTTGTTTTCACGAAACATGACCATATGCGCAATGTAAAAACTAAGACCAATTAATAAATTGTAGTACATGTTTATTTCAATATAACTTTTTGCCAAACCACACCCTGTCAAAAACAAGTCTTATTTGTTAAATTGGTTCGGCAGTTCAAATCCGACTGAATGGTGATATGTTTGGATAACAAAAGAAGGAGTAGTTATTATCAGAATAATCACTACATGATGGTCTGAAAAAGAAGCAACATCAATATGGCCACTAAACATGCGAAATAAAATTTGCTTATATTCTCTTTTTCAAATTAAGATGTATGTCTACATTTGATCAAAACTGTTCGGGCTGTCTTAGCCATATTAGTGCTACAATTTTGGTGTGATATTGGAGACACGTCTTGTAAAAATGATGTGCATGTGCACGTCATGCGCAAACATCAACCAATACTACACGTTGCCGTAGCGTGTTTTTAGGTGAACAAATATCCACACATGTAAATGATACTAAAGTTAATGTAGCCGTATAAGACAAGTTACACAAGACGAAAGTCCCTTAGTTTCTTCAAAGGAAAGCTTATCAAAATTAGTACGATACCCACCCACATGGCCTAATCAAGTCTGGCATTAGAACCCTTTTTCACTGTAGATATTTGCTTTGCCATATTTGGACCTTAGCCACACTTTGATATTTCACTTAAATCTGATCTACATTATTTTAATAAGCACCTGAAGGTATATTAAGCAAATGAAAGTTGTAGTGGAACCCCAACACGTTACAAATATAATAATGGATAGAATAAACTTTAGGTGTCCATATATTTTAACAACATGTAAGGCTATAATGCAGTTATCCACGCATACAGATTTTGTTCAGCAATTACTACATTTATCAGCATTTCAAAATCATATACATTTATTTACAAAGACACGTTTCCAAGAAACGTACAACGGGCACTGTATTCAATCATCCAGCAAACCGTAACTAGTTGGAATGGTTCCGCTGGTCTGTTACATTGTATGTTCACAATAAAGTGTCGTATAAACTTATTCTATAATGTTGATGTAAACTTACGAAAATTAAGAAACATTGCGGATTTATAAACATTAATATTAAACAAAGTCAATAACGCACATTGTTTTAATGATCTCTCCTACAAGGCATAACATGGTATGTTTAAACAGGCACTACATAAAATTAAAAAAATTAAATTATATTGTTCAATGTTTCCCCTGCTATATGAAAAGTCAAGTGGGCCACCTCGCTGTTTGTGTAACTCACCTCGCTCAAAATATGCCAGAAAGGCCGTCTCTTAGCTATGTCTTGCTATAAACATGTTAACATATTGCTATCTTGTAAATATGCTACTGGCTCCTCCCGAATTCCCAAGGCGAGTATGTTAAAACACCCTTCAGAATACACCATTTTGAAGGTACGGTTAATTATAAGTGGACATGCCCCCAGCCCCACCTAGTGGACGTCACTCATTTTGTGTTCATTCAGCATATTCTACCACCTCGCCCAGGATAGGTCTGTACTCGAACAGACAGGGCTGCCATCTATGGAATATCTTATGATCAGACAGAATCTCCAGTGGACTGGACACCTCATGAGGATGTCACCAGACAGGCTACCAATGCAGGTTCTCTACACTCAACTGTCTTCTAGTGGGAACTAACCGAGATAGTTAGATATTATTATATTTAGGCTTATGTAAATGGCAAATAACTGTTATTATCACTAAGCCTAATTATATTACATTATGTGTTCAACCATTTTATTAAACGAACTCTGTAAAGTGTACTGCTTTCAGGCAATATATATATATATATATATATATATATATATATATATATATATATATATATATATATATATATATATGTATATATATATATATATATATATATATATATATACATGTGTGTGTATGTGAGTGTGTGTGTGGGTGTGTGCGTGCGTGCGTGCGTGCGCGCGCGCGCGCGTGTGTGTGTGTGTGTGTGTGTGTGTGTGTGTGTGTGTGTGTGCGTGTGCGTGTATGTGGGTGTGTGGGTGGGTGTCAAATCAAGGTACGTTTTCTTATTATACTGTGACGACGCCACTATCTGAAATATTACATATATACGACAAGATGTGTGTGAACTGCAACAGTACCAGCTATATCCACATGCAACGTCAATTTTGCTCTCGTTTGCTAGGCCAAGGTTTTCATTTCAATATGAAATGAAAATATAATATTTATAACGTGAACTTATTACTTACGTTGGTCAGGTATCTGATTGCGTCTGCCATATGAAAAGCGGTTCGTTCCTGGGATACCTAGGGAACGAACCGGATTGTTATCAGTCTTAAATACACATTAATTTACCTGCCACATTAAATTGTCGTCGAAATGAAGTGAAGCAGATGGAAGTGTTGTTGTCTTGTTTTTCGCATGGACAGATCCACTATATAGTATGCTGCTCTATAAAGGACGGAGAAGATTAACGGAAGAAGTAATGAAGCTGACCAGAAACGTCCGTTTGCTAACAGTGTTCGACGTATCCGACAAAATATGGATTTAATATGCGATCCATCATGGCAATCATGATTTCACGAGACAGGAACTGAGTTTGGACATAATCCGGTTGGTGTGCCAAGTTAATGCATCACGAAAGTCCGTGTCAATGAGGTATTGTATCAGTTCTACGATGTATTTGCAATGCACGAACTAGGGACACTGCACTATTCAAATACAACACTCGCGACACTGATATTCGGCATCGCGTCTATGAAAGGATGTGTTGACGCTGCAATGGTTTCTTGGACGTGTTCATGGACTTAGAAATGTTATCGCTTGACGGCATTGAATATTATATGACTGACAACAATTTATATCCACAATATATTTTATCCAATAAAACCATGTCAGCGACCAGTGAGGACAGAAATTAAAGTTAGTACAGTAATACACTGGAGTAGACTGGAGTATCCCAAGTTAATGTATCGCGACAGTGTGTGCCAATGCGGTACATAACATATACATAACTTAACACCGCAGCACAGGATTCGGACCCGGGTCTTAGTCTGAGGCAAGAGACTAAGCTCTACCCCCGAGCCAGTGCGTTCTACAAACTACTGACATTAACCATGTCAGCAGCTGCAATAGCTGATTTATTTTAAAATTATGTTGCTATCTTCCAAAAAGCATAACACTAAGAACAGGCATTATCAGTGTTACTGTATTTCCCTTGACCATCTAATTTCGGCTGTCGAAAAAGGATAGCATTTCTTGATAAATCAAACTCTGCATTGGCATCACCTATACCTATACCATTGGCATATTCATAATCCACCACAAACGCAACTACCTTTGTGTCATTGCATACACCATTAATGATAGATCGGCCAAATGTCGAATGGCCTGAATGAACTGAAAGAGGTCCGGAACCTTGCTACCCAGAGTAAGACACATGTCCAGTGCCTCCGTGTTACCTTATTAAAACACATACTTTGCAAGATAGTAGGTTACTAACATAATGTTAGCGTACAATTGTTTCACACAGTGCACATTCTCACATAACATGGCATATTATTAATTTAACAGTCTGTGTTTCGTCATAATGAGAGGAATTATGTATCCTATAAGAAACACTCGACATAACACAATCGGATAAAACATTATGTATAATTCTCTCACAATACATATATCAATATAATACGATATGTGGACTAAACAAAATAATGTAGAAGGTTGCAATATATAATGGATTATTATTAAAGTACTGACAGTTCTCGCAGAATAGGGCTTACATAAAATGTATTGCCATTGCAAATACATATTACATAATAAATAATACATATCACATTAAATTTAAAACTATACACATATACGTCATGCCAAATATGTAGGCCTGCGCATGCAATCGTGATAACAACCACACTCTACACACACACACACACACACACACACACACACACACACACACACACACACACACACACACACACACACACACACACACACACACACACACACACACACACACACACACACACACACACACACACACACACACATACACACACATACACACACACATACACACACCCAGTACACACGCAGTTAAATAATATCCTAACGATGACGCCTGAACGAAGGGAGCATCTTAAAACGTGGGTAATTAGAATATATCAGGTAAAATTATAAAGAGATAAAATAAAGTAGGATAACAAAACTATAAATGACAGGCATATAACAAACGTTTTGTTCTCACATGAACATTGCTCTTCCAAAATCATAAATGAGATATATAAACATATGGGTTGTTTGCCCTGAGGCATCTAGTGGAGAAGAAACTGGAAGGAAAAGAACATATGACAATTGGATGTATAAACCTGGAAACGGCCTATGATACAAACACTGAGGTGGATGGGCTCCCACACGCAGAGCTCAGGATGGTGGAGAGGACATATGAAGACACAACGAGCAGTGTATTGTGTGGACCAGGAATGTCGGGAGAGTTCAAAGTGAATGTTGGCTTGAGACAGGAGAGCGCCTTGAGCCCATTGTTGTGTATCGCTGCGGTGGATCTGATCAACAGAACGGTTGGTAAGAACAATGTAATCGGGAAACTACTGTACGCTGACGACCTGGCAGTAGTAGCAGATGTGAAAGCTGATCTCCAAGAACAGTTGATAGAGTGGAAGGATATTTTCAGCAAACATGGACTGAGAGCAAGTTTGGAGAAGACGAAGATAATGTGGGTGGGACAGAAAAAGAAAGAGCTGGAAAACCACCTGAATGTTCAGAGGCTTAAGAAAAGACACAGTTTTGCAATTCCGACACCAACATCCGCAGAAGGATTATACCACAGGAAAGTCGAAGGGGTAATGGGAGTGAGACAGATAACTCGTACACTTAAAAGGAAGCTGCTGACGTAGCGTGTTACCCTGGCATACATGTATGGCTTAGAAATGATGGCACAAACACAGAAACAACATGAGACGGTTTGAGAAAACAACTGGAAACGAAAAAGCAATGGGAGTGAAGAGTGCGGTTAAAAGAAGCATTGAAGAACTGAGAGGGGATGTTGGAGTGAAGGAAAGTTCCAGAGAGCCAAAGATAGAAGGAATCGGACAATGTTAATACAGAACGCAGTGAGAGAAAACTGAGGAGAGGAAAGAAATGATGAACAACGATGACCGCAACCAACCTCACCGCATCGCACAAGAGAACAACAACACTTTATATCGTAAACAAGGTGGCGTCTGATATGAAATATTAATAGCAATAACAGCCTCTCTGGGTTTGCATACGCATCTATATTTAATATGTAATTTATATGTTTACACATATGCCTGTTTACATCGGGTCCATTCCATCGGAATCATATGGAAATTCGGTGAATCAATCCGCGCACGCATGCACACGCATACATCCACTCGTGTACATCATCTTGCGCGTATTGATATTGTGTAGACCAGTGTAATCGCTCTATTCATTCAGTGACCAGCTGCTAGCCAAAAAAGGCGTAAACTGATTGAAAAAAATTGTTGGCGAACACATGCATAATTTCGTATATTTTGGAAAGAATTGTTCTGACAAAAACACAAAGGTAAAGTGCCAAGTAGTTAAAGTGCCAACCGTGTGTATAACTGCTATACCTAGAAGCGCTCGTTCCGCATCAGTGACGTGTTAATTCCCACATATAATCGTTATCAGAATGATTGGCAAAAGGAAAGCCTGACGGAGGTCACGCGCGTTACTTTGATCGTGAGGTAAGAAACGGTGACCTGCTGACCACATGGAGTGTCCGAGTACAGAGCAACAAACGTTCACTAACTTCTGCAGGTGAGACTCCTCCAATCGCATGTCCGTAAAATGTCGTCCCATACGAGACCACCACGACAAAGTTGGTCATTTATCAACATTTCCGAGACACACGTCGCGAAGACTTTGCACCCGTGGCACGACTGGTAGTTGCCATCGGGCAGTCCCTTGCACGTAGACACACATTTCGGGCGATCTGGAATTGTCACATAGAGTGTACCCTATAGTGCAGGTTTGCGTTCAATTACCTTTTCGTGAACCAAATGCTGTACTTAGGTAAGATATATTTACCATATTGTATAGGTATGTTACGAGCTAGTTAGCCCTGGTATGCTTCTGATTGTAGACAAACACAGACACGCACGCACGCACGCACGCACGCACGCACACATACACAATATTATATTTCCGCCTATCCAGTTTTTGAATTGTCTACTTGACTGAGACAGTCAATTAACAAACCAATAATGGAATAACCGTTCAGGTGCGTTTACACGACGCAACAAGTTGCGCAACTTGGTGAACGTAACTTGTTGCGCAACTTGTTGCGCAACAAGTTGACGTCGTTTTTGTTGAGTGCAACTAATCGACGTCAATTTTACCGGATGCAAGCAATTTTACCGGATGCAACAAGTTGCATGCAACAAGTTGCATGCAACAAGTTGCATGCAACAAGTTGCATGCAACAAGTTGCGCAACTTGTTGCGCCGTGTAAACGCACCTTTAAGGAAATTAACACATCTGCTGAAGAAGTGTGCCCCAACCAGCATAACACTAAAACCCTTTGTGCCTTCGCGACATAATTTCTATTTCAGATAGATGCATTCTCCACGAACTTGTAAACAAAACCCTGTATTACAAAAGAAAAGCATACACCGTGTGTGACACGGAAATAGTTTCCTTAGTAAAATGGCTCAGGCTTTTATACCATTGCTTTTAAGTTCTCATGTCGTGAGCAAAAGGACATGCTGTTAAAAAATGGTCGGTGGACGATCATGGATGAATTGTTAGTGACACACATTCTTTAATAAAAATAATGTTTATTTTGCATAGCGCATTATTCAAAATAGAAGCGATTGACGTCGGTAGTTTAAAAGTTAAAATAATGAATGATAATGCGCAATAAATATATAAAAAAGTTAATGTAGAGAATATTAATTAATTAATTAAATTGAATAAGATAAATCACATCAAAATTGCTTTCACGAATAGTGTAAGCAGTAGTAATAACAAAGTGCGTCTTAAGGATGCCTTAACAGATCGAAAACTAGTCTTAAGGGGGTAATACACGTACGAGTGCATTACACCCATAGTGGTGGCGAAACAATCAGGTCGGGAGAGTGGATTGTTTCGATATTTTATTATATTTATTTATTTATCTGATATATGTGTATGTTAAACCTACTGTTGCAAAACGCGGCATCTGTGGAATGACACAAGCGATACATACTTGCATTAAATCGCGTCTGCGACACGGAAGTGTTATACTAAATAGAATGGAGACTTCAAAATTATAATATATATGCAGATGCACAGGAGAAATATCAGCATGTAAAGCCTTAAACGCAAGTGTTGCTATGTTGTAAGTAGTTCGCCGCTGCATAGGCAAGGCAGACATCATCCGTGCAGATCCGGTTAATATGATCCAATATAAACAATGTATTTATGTATTTAAATATTTATGTATGTGACGCGGAATGCTTATTCGATTTATCTCTTGAGAATCTGCATAAATAGGTAATGGCTGCATATTATATAGCACCTATGGCCTTGAATATTCATGCTAAAAGGCGCAACAACAAAATCGTTAGGCGAAATCATAAAGAGGGATAGGCAAGATACGTCATTGGTGTATGGAACCTGAACACATTTATGGTGGAAAGGCAATTTAAAACAAACAATATATGTTGTGATGCTGCCGGAACACACACACACACATATTGAGAATGCATGAATACTCTCAATATCAGAAGACATAACTGAATAAGAATTTCACATTTATTGTTGAAATGCAATTTAAAACAAGTAATATGTTTTGTCATTTTTAAAACAGGAGGCTACAGTGCCAGACAATTTAACTGCATTAGGGCGTTACATATGATAGAGCATGGGTCGCCCCTTAACAACAAACGTGTTGCCTTTCCTATAGAAACGTATGTAACTTACTTGCTTCACGTTTCTGGCGCGACTCCAATGGAGCAGGCACTTCATGCTTTGAAATCTCAACGGGAAGAGCTAACGGTTCAACCGGTGAGAGTAACACCGCCAACACGAATATCGGCAGCAGCATCTATCTAAAAATACATCAACCCGTTTTATTTGCGTTATTAGGCCTGCTAGTTTGATTTTTAGCAAACATCTACACACATCTTTAGGCGGAACTGTCATCATACATGTTTGGGCGGAACTATTATGACAATGTACCGAAACTGGTATATGAAATGGACGTCTTACCTCTTTAGACGACAGTGCAAATCATCAGAAATGTTGACAACGTCTGCGAAAGCAAAGGGCTAACTGTATAATTTGAACGTCGCTACGTAAAATGCGTACGATTACGTGATTACGTAGTAGCATTGTTAGATGGCGAGTCTTTTTGGCGAGATGCTTCTTTCTTTCCGTAAAAACAAAACGTAACATATAGTTGACCTATTTTGGGGCCATTATTCGAAACAGCGCGGGTTCATGACATTGTTTTAACAAAGCACACTGACAATGTGGGTTGCAATTAAAAATCACGTGAAGGTTGTTTTACCTTGCTACAGGTAAACAACGTTGTCGTCCTGGTTGAGTCGCGTCCTTGTGTGATTGTTTGGGATGTGATGATACAATGCAGAAAACACGATGTAGTTCTCTTGATTCATTGAATAAAAATAGATAATAAACATATAATAATAATATATTATACTAATAAATAATACTAAATAAAATAGTACAGCATAAGTAGTAATAATCATTATACTTACAATACATAAATAATAATGCATTTATGTGTCAACGTAAGTCTATGTTACTATGTTACTATGTTACAAAAACATAATAATAGCATTAAGCTAATCAAATTTATAAAACGAGGCATCCACTGTGCAATTTAAATATCATTGAAATATACTTATACAAATAAAGTACTATACATTTAATATAATAAAAACAGCATAACGTAGTAAATAAAAAGCAGCAAATTAAATTGATATTTAAAACATAAAAGTAACGTCGAACGGCTACATAAAATGAAAGTCAAAGTGCGAGAGTAAAAGGCTCGTTTGGATTGGTGAATCTTTAGGAGTCTTTTATAGTGGTATAGAGAGTCACGTGTACGCACATCGTGTGGGAGATTGTTCCATTTGCGGGAAGCAGAGACGTAGCACATTATTTCCAAATTGTATTACACAACATGTATGATGCGAAGACGAATGGTCCCACCAGCTGGGCAATAGCACAACCATGTCAGCCTGAACCTTCTCGTGGGTGATATGGTAGTAATACTTGTTGTGTTGGCGGGTTGGAGGAAACTACTAAGGTATTCACTAAAATGGTAACAATAAATCCTGGCGAGTTCTCATTGTTGTAGACGAGGTCGTCTGCTGTCAGTGCCTTATACAAACACTTTGGAAGTACACCGGCGTGGTCGTGCCACTGTTAAAGGCCAAGGAGAGCAAATTATAGAGAGAGAAATATGCTATCTGTGTCAGTCAAACGTCTACTCAAAGGAGGGAAGGTTTATAATATACGCGAGGTTAACAAGCGACCGCTGTCTAGTACTGTCAACATGTCCACCGCGGCAAATTATCTCAGTCAGCGTGTAGCGAAAAATTATAATACAGGAAAATAAAATTAAAAGAAATGGTAATTATCAGTTCAGTTAATAATTTTGAAATGTACTGCAGTACAAACCTTGTTTATGGTGCAAATGTGTACTTGTGTTATGATTATATGTATTTATATACTTTGTCAAATATAAATGTTTATCGATTTGTTGCAAAACCACAACGTACACCAATGGAAAAACTGCCTAAAATCGTTCATACTACATGCGCTACGTAAATCGCTATACATATTTAATAGTGAGGTAAACTCAATAGCAAACCGAACAGTTAAGATGAGAATACTGTAAGAAATGATATTTAGATCTGATTGTTTTGATCAGTCGGAAACTACACCAACTGTTATCCGTCGTTAGAAATCATTATTCTGTCCTGTCCTTAATCAGCTCGCCATGTATCGTGACACACTTACAGGTAAGTGGTTTGGCCGTTATTTTGCGTGAGTGCAACCTCTTTTTGACTATGCTCTCATTGCGTGGATATCACGTGATGACGCTGAAATAACACATGTAATCATTCGTATGCAGAATAAGTTAATATATTTTAAAATGTAATATACTTGTCGTGTCTTCTGAGTAGGTAAGATTTTCGGTAATCTTCCAGTTAACTGGCCTAAACCATAAGGGCCTTTTCAAAATTGTAATACTACATGTTTTTAATTATCGATGACGATGTGTATGTGTTCTGAATGTAATTCTACATCCGGTTCAAAAGTCAGATATTATTTTTGTAATTGTATTTTAGATCAATTTGATGCCGTCGAGTCGACTTAAGCAACCCGATGTACCTGCTGTGGTACATGGAAACGTGCAGTTTGGTATACCCTGTTTTTAATATGCAGTATGCGGATGCTACGTGTAGTATAACATAGTTTAAACGTGTCACTGGTAGCAACTTTCATTCAAATCAATCAAGTTACTATGAGTATGAGCCAAGGGCAAGGCTGCAGGCAAGATCAAGTCGGAATCAATCAACTATTGTCTGTATCGACGTCTGCTTATTTACGTAAAGTGGAAATGCAAGAAGAAGACATATGAACGCGGGTCTAGTTAAATTGCTTTGTAACATATTACGTTGACAGATTAATGAGGTACCACAAAATGAATAACTAATCCAACAGAAGGTGCATTAACGCAACTAGGGCTAGGCCTAGGGCTAGGCCCAGGATCTTGCCTTTTGTGCCGTCTTTTACGTATTGTTGACGAGTGTAAAATGCGGAACGTTTTGCGGGACGTTTTGCGGAACACTTGTTTAATTGGGTCATACATAGCTAAATATAGAGAAGGCCTAATGATATCATGTACATTAATGTACATATGTAGCCGATGGAACGTCGTCTGGTGGCCCGACATCGGCGACGACAAGTGTGTTGGCTCGATGCCGGAACGGATGTTTAAAATCATCTGCATCGTATGCATAACACGAAACTGCTACTTTACTCATAGTTAAATATTGATATCGCATAATATGTCCGTCAATGTGATATCATAACGTATACATTAATGTACATTTACAGTCGATGGAACGTCGCGGAACTAGCGATCGAATTCAGTGCTAAGGTTGTGTTGTTTGGCTGTTCTGTCTATTGAGCACACACACGGTATGCCCACACATACCAAGTATCGCTGGCTACGTGCCTGCACGGTCAATAGCTTACCCTGCATATGTATGATAAGTTCAACAGCTATTTAGGATGATTTAAACAAGCGTTCCGCAAAACATGCAAACAAACTCACTTTAGTCGCTAGAAGCGCTGATACGCAACTAAGGTATAGTTGCGTATCAGCGACTCCCCCGATTAACGTGGATTTGTGGAACCCAATTGAATAAATAATGGTAACATTGGTTACATTTAAATTATAATTATATATAAAATAAACGGCTCCACAAAACAAAGTCAAAGACAAAAAACATTGAAAAGCTCAAACCTGAAGGCTAAGGCAAAAGAACGAGTCAAGTTAATTACTATCGAAATATACTTAAGTTAATAGCACATGCTCAAACCTATTATGCAATTTGGCTAGAATTAATCATAAGTCCAAAATATACCTTCTTTCCTATGCTGCCGTCTACTAGTGGTTTTAATAAATTAATAAAATACGACATGAAATAATACGCCCGGACACAAATTGAGAATGTCTATGTTTATAAATCTACGCTAGGATTGATATATTTACCCCCCCCCCCCCCCCCGTTAATGGACTTGGATCTGATTGATTGATGAGTGGCGCGAAATTTGACCGTGGAAATGGTCTACGTTAGGGTTAGCTGGATATGTGGGGATATATCACAATTTGTTACATTAACATTAGCTCACAATATTCATTCTGTTGTTTTGGTCCTAGTCATTATTAATGATTTAAACATATATAATTACTATATGTGTATGCCAGCATGTATATATATATATATATATATATATATATATATATATATATATATATATATATATATATATATATATATATATATATATATATATATATAGTGGTGCACTCCGGTAGTTTGCAAGTCGCCTTACCCCTGTCTTTTTGGTATGCCTGCTGTTTCATTGTAACAATTATATTTGTTTCCACTACATTGGTGGCTTTGTTTCCTGCAAGTTGAAGAAGAGACACAGTGATACCAAGTACAAGGACGTTGTCACTGCCCTGGAGAGTGACGAAGAGCCTGCAACAAACACCTTGATTGCAGCCAAGTCCAGGGGCAAGCTCACCAACCTGTCGAAGGATGGACAATGTATGTTTGTTGAATTAGAATTTGAATGTTTTTCGTTTCTTATTTCCATCTTCTGTGGTGAATGCATCTCCAACAGTATACATCGAGAAATGTGTTGGCAATGATACCGTACAAGACTGTTTCCACAGTGCGACTCATCATTTAGATACTTCATTGAAAGGAGATGTGTTATCAGATATGATCTCATTATACTTTAAAGTTAGAATACATCAGAAATGTAAATGTCTCATCGAGAAAGTAAGGAACAAGAAGCGTGATTCAAAGAAAGAAAAGGCTTTGAGAAGCAAATTAGCTAAATAAATGACATATCCAATGTTTAATTTCAACGTTTAAGGGGCCTTTGAACAAACCTGAATCATGTCAATGTTATGTTAAATTTTTTAATAGCCTACAGTGTAATTGGGGAATACCGCTCTACCACTGTAAATATCATGCAATTCTTACCTTTCGACGTCTGATTTTTGGCATTGGTGTTTCATCCACGATGACATCGTTAGCTGCACGTTTGCTGCGAATATTTCCTCTGGGCAGCATTGCCAATGCCAGTGTGCGCTGCATGCGCAATTTACTCTCCTGGTACCTGTAAACAGGTACCAGCATGTGCATATATTATACCAGTTTATAACATGACAAATTTGCACATGCAATAATATATTGCAGGGGTGTCGTCAATGATCTTGTGTAATTTCATAATAATAACATAACATTTTCCTGGCTACATGTATCTCTGTTGTGACTGTGACATGTGGTGAATCAATACCTAGTTTGTATAAATGTAAATATACTTTAGATGACCGGACAGGTTGGTGGGATTGTTTTAGATTATATTTCTTTGAGAAATGGAGTAAATGTGGGTGTTACATCATGCGTCTGTTTGTGTATTTTAATTGTTTGTGTATACATGCACATTGATGTACTGCTTGTGATGCTTCTAAATAAATTGATTTCAACATGGATTCATTGCACATACCCGTATGTCCACAAAGTAGGATTTTCTGCTCGAACACAAAGGCATCTGTGGCGTCCGAAATGTTCTTCGAGTGGGTCCTGATTGAAACGATTCGTCAGGACCATAGAGACGCCATTGTTGAGCAGATACTTTGTTGCCTCGATAACCGAATTTACTGAAAACATGAAATATATATGATAGCTCACTTGGATTTATTCTCGCATATAAAATAGAACCTTTACAATCAGGTAGATATGAAATAGTTAAAAAGATGTTCATGTGACATCACGAAGACATTTTATCATCTCGGCTGTAGTTTTCAGGCCCTCGTACGTCTGGTCAGTCAGGAACATCTTCTTTCTCTGTTGAAGAGTGTATCCCTCTCTGGTCCGAGTCGACTCTCTCCATCGCTCGATGTACCCTATGAACTCGTCGCTGAGGAACTAAAAAAAATGTTATGTAACAAAAATCAATATTAGTTACTGACTACTGTTGTTCACTCAGTGGAGGCCATTACAATGAGTGGCTCTATCATATGAACCACTGATTGTATCATATATCTTGAATAGCATTGGGATTAAAAGATGAGATACATTAAACTACAATGCTCGGTCGCCCATGACCGCATATTTATCCCCCAGCTACATTGTTTTAATTTTCTACAATATCTGAATTTATAATGTAAGAATAGTATTAGTTTATTGGGTTTTACGGCGTATATTTTTGCACATTGGCTAATCATGACAGACAAAAGCCCGGGACCGGAAACTCTCTACTCTTTTTCGAATCGTCCCAAGGGATCTCTTAGGTGCAAGTCACCATAGACAGTGACCAAGACCGCTCGGCCTTTTTTAGTTAGTTGAGCTGCCACTAACTTGGGCGGTTTTCAAACTCGGTCACCTGGAACGCGGGTCGATCCCCGGACCTTTGGCACAGGAGTCTCGTGTGCTCCCAACTGAGCTATCCCACACCCCCTGTAAGAATACGTACCTTGAATCTGTCATCATTGACATGGGTATAGGCCTGCAGGTAACTGTTGTTTTTTCTTATCCCTTCTGTGGATAAATAAATGGAAAGTTTCAATTTACATAGCGAACCAAAATTGACCAATATTCCACCATTGTATAACACTGGTCAATATGCATTACGCTCAAATACACTAAGCACCAACCGTGTGTTGAGGCATAGGGCTTCAAACAGGGCTTCAAACAATACGTACCTGAGCAGCGAGGTAGACACGCATCACAGACTGTGGCGTCAAGTATACATGTTCCGCCGTCAACCTTGTTCGACGCAACTCTCGTACGGAGTCCTCTTGAAAGATTCGAGCAATATGTGACCACAGAATCTCTTTTCCGTCATTCTGCACATTTATTTTTATAAACCTATTAAATTGTACCCTAGGCCTGCAGATTCCTTTATTATGGAAATGGTTAAAGTTGGTAAATCTGATTGATGCATTGAGAACAGAGAACAGATTGTTATAAACCACGTACCCATAATCGCTTGGTGTTCTTCCCAAATCCCGAACTGGAGATGTTGTTGCGGACCGTTTTGACAAGATGCGGGGCATCACTGAAGAAGAATATGTCTCTATCAGGAGCATACAGATTTTGAGTCTTGTGTCCAGTCCCATGGATTCTAACCAGCCGTTGGTTTGGACTAGCTTTATCACTGGTAGATGCTATGACCTGAAAAAGAAAACATAAAATACTTAGTAAATCCGCTAGACTGATCATGCGCGTGGCAAAATACTCCAACATCACGCCTGTGCTGAAGGAACTCCATTGGCTGCCGGTCCGGGAACGTGTCTGTTTCAAAATAATGTTAATCATCCACAGAGCGGTCAACTGTCGTGGACCAGTGTACTTGCGTGACCTTATTTGCATATACACGCCAACCAGAGCACTTCGCTCAGAGGGAACCAAACAGCTTAAAAGACCTAAAACAAATTGCAAAGCTGGAGATGCAAGTTTCCCGGCAGCCGCTCCGGACCTGTGGAACAGACTACCGTTCTCATTACGAGAACTGTGCAATGAGAACTCTTTTAAGAATGCCTTAAAGACGCTATATTTTAAACAATACTTAGGCTGATGCAGAAATAATTAAACGAAGAGACAATGCATCGAAGAGAACATTACTTCTGCCTTAAATGACCTTGTGTATTTATGTCTTTTAGTCTTTCTATATTTATTTATAATGTTTTTATTAGTCTGTCTTTATGCATTTTAATATAATATACAGTTAATTTTGTTTTAGTTATACATTTGGGTAATTACTTTTAAGAAAATGTTATCATGTACATGTAAAGCGCCCTGAATAGTTTTTAAGCTAGATTTGGCGCTATATAAATTTATTTTATTTATTTATTTAAAACAACAAAACATAACAATATCAAAATTCAACATACATAAAAACAATATACTGTAGCATGTTATTTTACAATATAAATTAAATATACTTTATGAGAACAGGCTAACCTTGAGGTTTGAAACACACTCCACCAGGCCGACTGCTCGCCAGAACAGGGGCCACATCTCATCTGCTGTGGCAGTTCGTGTCGGGAAGTAGCCGATGCTCATTTTTATGTTGGAGGTCACACCCACTACCATGAAGACAAGCGCATGGGTTGCCAGGTTCGAGTCGCCCTTGTCGTCCTCCCATTGGGCTTTGTCGACGAAACCAACCAAGTCGCCATTCCGTCGATCGTGTTCGAGGTCAGCCTTTAGCGATATCTCATCGTGCATGAGACATACCCATCGTTCATTGGAGTCCAAATCTTCTGCCAGCTTTTTCAGCTCCAGAAACACCTCAACCTGGAAGCCAGATGTTGGATGCACAATGTTAGTGTAATCCCTGAGTGTGGACTCGGCAGGCAGTTTGATGACTCCAACTTGTCGAAGAGAACGATATGCCGAGGGGCTCTGGCTGTGGAGTAGTATGGCAAATCGCACCATCATGGGATGCCATCGCATGCCCCCTGCCTTTCTCTCAAAGGCCTTCTTCTGCTCATTCCAGAACAGTTCGATGAACGAATTCTTTTCAGAAGTGTCCATAATGTCTGAAAGGCGTTTGTGAGCAGCATCGGATACCTGTAAGTGTTCTTCTTTCAGCTTGGCTTGGATCTTCAGCAGTTCTTGCAAGGCATTGCGTTTTTCCAGGCGGGTGATCTTCAAAGCATTGGCAACCCTTGCTTTTGAAACCCGAGACAAGGGTGTGAAGCGCTGAATTTCTCTTCTTTCTGCTATACTGTGCCGAAGGTGCTTTCGTAGAAGCAGTCGCTTGATCTCTCCACAGGCTGAACAGATATCCCCATTACGTACAGTTCCTTCACATGCATGTGCATGGACAGTCGATGTTGACGTCACTCGGTTGTTGTGCTTCGCGTACTTCACATGTCTATAGTATCGCGTGGTGTCCTCAGTACCAGGGGGAGGTGGGAGGGGTGCGTATCTTTGAAGCTTTTCATCCACGATCCCTGGGCAAGGCGGCAGACGGGCAGGCTCCTCAACATCTGGTTGCAAGACCTCCAATGCAGGCAGCTCACGTTCAACCTTTAATAGACAATCCATAAAAATTATAAATAATTCTAAACATGGTTGATGGAAACACTGCCCCTTGACAGAATGAAAATGTAAATTTAATTTCCCAATTGTCATGATTGTCAGATAGTAGGTAAAGCACTTTTATAGAAACTGGTGATTATTATTATTAGCAGTAAAAAATGTATGTCCACGCATGCTGAAACACAGAGCTGGTAACATATTAAAGACAGACTGAGAAACAAATTTGTTTTATTTGACTGCCTGCACCTTGACAGAATGAAAATGTAAATTTAATTTCCCAATTGTCATGATTGTCAGATAGTAGATAAAGCACTTTTATAGAAACTGGTGATTATTATTATTAGTAGTAAAAATGGTATGTCCACGCATGCTGAAAAACACAGAGCTGGTAACATATTAAAGACAGACTGAGAAACAAATTTGTTTTATTTGACTTTCTTCCCCCCCCCCCCCCCCCGACTGACATCTGCATTTATATATTTCTTATAGTGATGGGTAAGGGTTAAATATTGTTATTATCACATGAACACAACTTGGTACTATAAATGCTTTAGAGCTCAACTTTGCTTAAATATAACATGCAAATAAAACTTCACATAAAAAACTAAAAATAACAGTGCTTAATTGCTCTTAATTATCACTTAACAGGCTTTTTTCTATTTCCCAATTGTCACATAGTAGATAAAGCACTTTTATGGAAACTGGTGATTATTATTATTAGTAGTAAAAATGGTATGTCCACGCATGCTGAAACACAGAGCTGGTAACATATTAAAGACAGACTGAGAAACAAATTTGTTTTATTTGACTTTCTCCCCCCCCCCTCCCCGACTGACATCTACATTTATATATTTCTTATAGTGATGGGTAAGGGTTAAATATTGTTATTATCACATGATCACAACTTGGTACTATAAATGCTTTAGAGCTCAACTTTGCTTAAATATAACATGCAAATAAAACTTCACTTAAAAACAAAACAAAAAATAACAGTGCTTAATTGCTCTTAATTATCACTCAACAGGCTTTTTTCTAGGATTAGGCTTTGGCGTTTCAATCGATCTTTTAGGCATGTACTTTGTGGGTAGACTCCCATCTATCAACTGTCTGCGTCCACTTTGTGCTAAGAACATTGTTTATAGCAATATTCTTAATATTGTGCTATATGTGCTATCAATGTTAATATATATATATATATATATATATATATATATATATATATATATATATATATATATCATACTACAATGAATCTACTAAACATGCTAAAGTAGATGGCTGACCGGAGACTGGTGACTAAAGTATCAAGTATGGTACTAGTAATTGCATTAATATTGTTTCCAGTTTGGCTCAATCCAAATTGAACATATTGAGCTAGACTTAAAGGCCTTGGAGGCATTCCAACAACTTTGAAAAGTAGCACAATCATAAAGGGACTGCTTAATAACTACTCACATACATTAAGGCAGCTCTGTCAGATCATGATCCTTCCCCCACCCAAACAAAATACTTATCAGTTCTGAAGCAACTGTCTTCAAAATGTCGAGAACAGATGTGTGATTTATCAGGATTGAATTGCTTGTCCGAGCGTGAAATTTTCACAATCATTTTCGCCCGCCAGACATCTGGTTTGTCTGCAATTTAGAAAACCAAAATTATGAAAACTGATAATGACATAGGCACATAGCAATATGCTACTCGCTACTGGTATAACGACCAAAGTAAATGAGTGTGCAATCTGATACATCAGATACATATGACAAAATAAACATAACGAGTCCATACGATGAATTTGGTTAAATGTGTTATCATCAACAAAAGTAAACAAAGTAACATCATTTACATAATTTATCACACACCTTTATGGAATTGTTTCATAGCATATTGGTGTATTTTGGGGCAAAAGGAGGATTCCACATTGTGGAATTCAGACACATTGATCACACTGTTGTCTGTTTGACCATCTGTATCTTTTGGAGTGTACTAGTAATACAAACCATAGTTGATGATAATATATATAATGGCGATGCATTTTTACCAAATGAGAAATATTAAATTTACCCTTTCTCGGCAAACGATGAAATGACAGCCCTCGACATCTGGCTTGAGATGTAGTGCAGCCAACGATACAACAGGTATTTCCTCCCGTCATTATACTACAGTACTACCAGTAGTTCTAAAACTGCAACAGAACGTCAAATCAAAACTTCATCGACACATACAATATACTAGTAGGCATAAAAGTAAAACACAGCCTCACATACCTGCCTTTGCCTTTGGTTACAACCCTCTGGCCCCTGCATAACCAATTAACCATTTCAAGTTTCCTCAATTATCAATACTCAGATGTCTAATAATACCGGGTAGTTATCTATACGAGTCAGGGTTGGCACATTTCTGGGAAAAACTACTTGAACTTTATTGAACCACAACAATTATATAGTTGTAGATATTATTATTATATTTTAATGGGTGTATAGTATGCTTGTTATAAACAAATTAAGATGACAAGAAATTTCATTTTGAATAGAATTATAATAGTAATAAATTGCATTACATCATTGTATAATTGCAGAAGTAATAAGGGTGAAGGTAAATACAGTACTGATGTATAATTACACATGTATCATTATGGTGATGGTACAATAACTTGTATTGCAAAAATGGTTCAAATTTCATCCCTTTAAGAGTTTTTCCCAGGTAGTCTGGTATTTACCACTATTTGAGGTTTTTCCCAGGACGGTAATTACCGCCCGGTATTTACCAGGGTGGGAAAAACGTGCCAACCCTGATATGAGTTACGAGTACATTAAATTATAGGTTGAACATGTCACAGGAACCCTATCAAATTATAACGCCGCCCGCAGTCGTCGACGCCAAAGGCGTTTTATGGCTACGTACGTACACGAGAAAGTCAATACAAACAGAAGACTGAGAAGTCAGATCATTGCATACTAATGGTTGTCAAATCTTTCACATATTAAAATAGGCATGCCGGGTGAATCAATCAAATTACAAATGCACTGATTCAGACAGGCTGACAGCTGTCAGATTTTGAGATTACCAGGACAGGACGGCCGATTAACGGCACCTTGACCTATAATTACAGTGCTTAAATATACCTTCACACTCAATCACAGTATAACAACATTAACGTTATGCTTACTGCTGATAAACGTAACAAAACGTTCGGTTTTACCTGGCAATTAACCATTCTCTGCAACGTTGCGAAGACAACTTCAACGAAGCCCCTGGAAAAGATCGAAACGGAAGTAAACAAGCCCTGAAAATGCTCGACGCAAGCTAGAGGCGCGAGATTTGAAGTTGGCAGTCCATGGGCGTATTCTATTTGCAGTCCGCGGAGTCCGCGGACGCGGAGAATGCGGAGACGTGAAAAAGAATAGATTCGGAGAAGGTCGGAGACGTTCGAGACGCATAGCAACCAGCATAGCAACTAGCGCATTTAAAGATGGACGGAGACGCAGCCTTGGCGCTACTGTGTAATGATTTATTTTCGTCAAGTGATGGTGATCATCATCCTCATGCCATCGACCAATACGCGGATGAGTTAACATCAGCCGCGTTGATGTTGTAAGTTGCATTTCGTAAATTATGAAGGAATATTTTAACAAATAAACACTTGTTTTACTCGCATGGCTTGTCATTTTTGCGGGCGTGGGCCCGCGGCACAACTGTGACCTTGGCCGGCTTGGCTTTTTGGCTCGCTATGGAGTTGGTTGTGTTGTTTGCATAATGGAATACTTATTTCATAGGATGTCTATGTTATGCTATGTTATATATATTTACTTCAGATAGATATATGTAAATACATTTTATACTTTACCAGTGTTATATGCATATGAAGTAATATGCATGTTTATTTGTAAATATATGCCTGGCACATATAACACAACAACTAGTAAACAGTAAAACACGCATTGTCTATAAACCACCTCCAAAGACAAGTTGTTTACGCTGCTTCTTGACATCCTTATACATATTATACTTTATCATCATTGCATATAATAGTTTATGCTATATATACCTGCCCCGTTTGTCTTGATGTAAGTTGTAACTGACATACTATATAATTATATTTTGCTTAAATAAACATGTTTATTTCCTCTTCTGTTCCTCTATAACAGGTTACGTGATGTCCATCATCGACTGCAACATATGTAATGCCACAATTACTTGCCTGCTGACTTCATTGCCGTGTTCCACGTGAGGCCAAGTACATTCCAGGTGGTGGTGCATTTACTTGGTGCAGTGACCATCCCCGAGTGCTAATTATATAGCAATTTTGCATATCATTAATGTTCAAAAATACTAAATCTTGTGTTTACTTCATTTACTATTTTTCCTTCTTTACTGTTGAATATGCAATGATATGCGTGCCTGTTTTCTTGGTCACAATAACTTCTTTTGTACTATTGTGCAATGTTGTACTTTTGTTTTATGCAACATTATCTACTGTTTAATAAGACATAAAAGTAATTTTGTAACAATGTGCACTTTTAAATTACCTCACTATTGTTATGTTGTAGAGATTCGCAATGTGTTTCAGTCCACATATATATTTCTGTTGTGCTACAGCTTGCATATAAATAACTCTCTTTTATTGTATTCTTATTATTATACATACTATTGTAATCGTGGAATAATGTATGTCACTTAATGTAAATATGTATATGAACAAATATTCTTCGTTGTGTTGTATTTGTCACTGTAAAGCATAAAACAGTTGTGAAAGCTGATAATGTAGACATCTCATAATAACCTGTAATTGTTCAGGGAGATGAATTGGCAGAGTGTCCCCTATTACTGTTATAGCAACATATTTATATATGGATAACGAGGCAATGATTTTTATTTTCTCATACATACTACATAGGTTGCTGAAATAATTGGATGAATATGCCTATATTCTCATTACTAATGCATGAGCTTGGTTTCCAAGGATTTAAGTGCAATATAAGTTACTTGATTGTTTTCAAAAGTGCAGGTTGATATTATGTATATATTACACGTGTGTAGGTTGTGTGTGTGCCTGTGTGTTGTGTGTGCATACCAGGTATTTACATTTCTATGATAAACACATATTCAACAGCGGCAGAGTTATGAAGCAGATTTTACTAGAAACACCATCGTTGCATACATTACACAATTTTATTTATGTATAATTCTTAAGAATTGGTTCTACTAAAGCTAACAATAATGGCTTAGTGAGTGCCAATTATGTGTACCATCTGAAAGCATAGATCTACATACACTAACAACTAAAATCCATGTCATTTCTATGAGCTAGCCATAATATTTGTACATGTACACACACTGCGTACAGTTAGGTTTGTACATGACATGTTTGCTTGGAGTGTTGTGAGAGAAGGCTATCAGCCGACACAGTCCACCGCAGACAACTAACAGATGCGCAGACCCGCAATAGAAGATTCAAGGAACTGAAAACAAATGCAGACAAATAAATAAATACATCAAATGCAGACAAAATTATAAATATATCAAATCATCAATAAAGTACATACATTATGTTGACTGGCAACAGAGTGTAACTGTTATTCTACCAACACAGAAAATGGCATATTTTAGAGAAAGTCTATAAGCAATGTGTGAGAGGAATTTATTTCTGGAGGTCTTTATTGCCATGGAGTTGGCCTCTCTACCTATAGTTGTATCGAATGAGAGAATGTGATGGAGGTAGACTAAACAGATAGGGAATGACACACCTTGACATCCCAGTTGACCAGCTGCCCATCAATGGCTGTGGTTGTGAAGATGGAGCAGTTGGCCTTGGTCCCCTTGTACACAGACACTTGTCTGAAACAGCACACGCAGGTGTGTAAGTATGACACAGAGCAATTAACAACAGTATACTTCCATGGTACCTACTTCATCAGGGCTCTGTTGCTTAACAACAACAGGAATCACTAGCTTAGTCATGAACACGGAAATGCAAAAGTCTCTTCAGAGAGTACAAGGGACCACAAGGGACTATAGGAGAGTCATAGAGAAAGTCATGGTTTAGGATAACTGGTATATAATGAAAATGTGGCTTGTTAAATGTTATATATGTAAAGGTACTTAGATAGTCCAGAATAACCAGAAGCCAGAGCAACTGTCTAAGCAAGGGTATTGATGCTGACATCTTGTATAGTACAATACAATATCCTTAGGATAATATGTGTATAATGATTATTTTGGTGGTTTTCAACATGTTCACCCTTGGTAAGTGAAATGCTTCTGTCACCACTATGCTTCTGGAATGTTTGTTCTAGATTGCAGTCTTGTCAAATCATGTGAACGTACGTGATGGTGTTCTGGTGGGTTGTCCCCAGCTTGGTGACGTTGTCCTCAGAGGAACTTCCCAACTTGTCCATGGAGCGGAAGTGATCCATAGCCCTGGAAGGTGCAGTTTCAACGACTGAGTCATGGGAAAATTAATAATATAATTAAAATTATAAAAATAATTTTCAGACACAAATATTTGTTTTGCTACATGACAAACCAAAGACATACCAAAAGGGTTAAGCCAAAAAATCATGCAAACTAATATTTCAGTATTTATCAAAACTGTATTCATTTCTAAACCCCACCCAAGAAATACGAACACAGCCGAACAGATATTTTGACTGTAATAATTTGTGTTTAATCTTTGAGGCAGCAGCACTGTCCCAGTGGAGGGGGGGGGGCAAAGGCAGAACCCTTAACCATTCTATACTCACGTGAACTTGGTATTGGTCACCTTCTTGGCGTCATCAAGCTTGGCACAGAAGGAGACGTTGCCAGAGCCATCACAACTGAACACCACTGGGCAGCAGTCATTGCCCTGTACACACAAACTAAAACAGTAAAGACAAGTTCTACTCCTCGGACAGACCTCAACTGAACAACTTCTTGGCTTCCCTGGGAAGTGCAAATACTCTTTGTACACAAATATCGACCACTGTCTTTAGCCATCTGCTCATATTCATAGTGTAAAACTGGAGGTATTTAGGGTGAGTGAACTTGCTCAAAGTTTGAGATGGCAGAACAGGATTAGACTACAACTAGTACAAGTTCTCTTGATTAAGAATCCGATACTCAACAGTCAGAAACACGATATCACATGTCGCAATGCAAATTTCAGTAGGCAATTCAAGTCGTTTCAAGTCTTAATCTAAGTTTAATTGTACATTTTTCTTATTGATATATTTATTGTCCATGTCTATGAACATGCTATTCCTGTGAAGAAGCACCCATTTTCGTTCGACAAGGTTTCATACATCATAGCTTATTTATAGAAGTATAAAAGCTGACAGATAGTTCTCAGCCCAACCAGCCTATAACCTGAATAATATGAATTTCTGTTAGAGTTTTGAGAGAACCGACAAGATTGACTCACAGCGACGACGAAGCTGTTTTCTGTGAGCCACAGGCAGGTGACGAACGGCAGGAACTCTGTCCTCGATGTGTGCACACTACAACGAGGACATGACATGTCAACTGTATCAGACTATCACAACCAACGGTTCACTACAACATGAACTTACATAAAATGAAGACATTGTATCAGAAACATGTAACTAATAAAAAGCTCTAAGCAATGAGACATCTGCCAAGCCACAGTCAATGGCTCGCGGCTGTAATAACTTCCCTCTGTAATGTAATAAATGTTCAAAGTGGTAAAACAGATTGCTAAGTTTATAACTTACTAGCTACTGTGACTCTGTGTGGACAGAAACACTAGAAATAATCATAAACAAGACTCGCCAATTTGGATTCATGCTGTGTGAAGACGACATCAGAAATGCTAGAGGATGATCCATAAAGTAAGATTGAAGTTACACAGCTAGTAGTGACGACAACTGTTGAGTACTTACTCCTGGATGTCGACTGCAGCATTGACAACAGAGATGCAAGAGTTGTGAGACACCCAGAGCAGCTTCTCACCACTGCTTGAGAAACTCACATCATGCACCCAACCTCCTGAAACAGGAGCAATTGTCACACTTACAGACTATATTCAATTCGATTTAGATATACATGCAAAACATACTGTCCTGCTATTCATTTTAGCCCTCTCAACACTAGTTGTGTTTTTTCTGTAAAATTCAACAATTTGTTGTGACACCTATTGACCTCTGGTAACATTGTGGCTGTAGATGGTACCATAGCTATCGATTGACATTGATATAATGCATTCACAATGTTCAAATGGCAATAACTCCAAAGTCCCCCAAGTCACCAATACCCGAGGTACTTTTTGTCTTGTGACATGCAAATTACAATGTTTAAGAAAACTTAATTAATCAGTGTTAATGACATGAATTTTACTTAGTATTTATCACATTACTTGATAAGAGCATTTAGTTATCCAATTCAAAGTTTAAAAGATATTGAAAAATTACTTTTGCTCAGTCTTTAAGGATAAAACAGACACACCCTGTTACATGGACTGATACAAACAGCAAAGTTGTCACTTCCTGACTAAGCTGTAAGTGAAATGCAGTAGGAACTACAACAAAATAGTAATTTTTTTAAAGCATGACTTGTCAGTTTTGTTCACCAATCAAGAGTCGGCCGTACAGTGCAGTTTCTATTATAAAAACAAACACATTAGATATCCATTATGTCAACTACTCCTGTCTATATACAAGAAACCGGAAATTACTATTCTTACCTCCGCCATTGGAGAACTCGGCCATGATGTTGTTGAACGTCATCTTCTTTCCCCAGCAGGTGGCCTCGGGTTTCGCCTCGACTTCCTTGATGTAAGCCGAGAAGACCCTAGAGGGAGCCACATACCAGGTTTACTCTGTCAGGAAACTGTATTTCTGCTACTGCCGATAGCCTAGATATTATAAACACAGTTTGGGTTTTAACTACATGTTTGTGTGTTTATTTATTGTCCAAGCAAATTGTTATCATTATGGCATGTGTTAAGCTAACATTTTGTAGTTTTACATAGTTTTAGCAACCAAGCAACAGAAGAAAAAAAAATCTAAATACAGTTTGAATTTAAATATTATTTCATCAGTGTCAGTTTTTCTCAATGAAAAATATTCTTACACAGTGCATATCTTGGCCTCCCACACAATAAATGTAGATATTCGAGCATTGACTACTGCAAGATATTCACAGAGCTGCATACACAAAGACAATAGCTAACCAGACGATTGTTATTTCAAAACTGTGATGACCAACATGAATGAATTACCTTGTCTTGAAGTCCGATGACCCGGCTGCCAGCAAGATGTTATTGGGGTGCCAGTCGATACTGAAACAAAGTTTCTTTCTACTGGAACCTGGAGCGCGCACTTGTCTGACAACACAGGCTAAGCTTTAACTTATTAATATATCAATGTTACATATTAATTTTATTACTGTCCTTCCCATTAACAAAATGTTAACTATATTTCAATATTATTAACCAATTAGTACACAATGAAATCGTTATGGTCACATGATTATGTTTTTGTATACATAAATCTGATTGGCTCACTTACCATGTAACAGTGGATCTGATTGGCTTCTTGATGTGCTTGCTCACCCACCAATCATTCTCCTCCTCAAAGTAGCAGACAGAGATCAGTCGAGCACCACTGCCCACAGCAAACTTGTTCTCTAGACATGGAAACAACATACATATATGCAGAACCCCTCAACAAATATGCTTTTTAAACAAGTACCAAGTAAATGCTTAAAGCAGCTTCTTCAAATAGTTAGGCCAGTTGGTAATCTGGTTAGCTGATGTTCATATAATAAGATTCTTCACATGTGTGGGGTAATTTTTATAGTTTACTCTTTGAAAGCATTTAATATGGACGATATGGTCGTATAAATATGTTGTATATAAAAGTGGGATATATTGACACAAGTGGCGACACCTACCGAGTGGTGACCACTTGACACAGGTGGCAGCACGGTTGATACGCAGAATGACAAGGGTAGGCTTCCACTCTCCGTTGGCGAATGTCCACACATAGGCATTGCGGTCCTGCAGCAAACAGTAACACTCAAAACACCAAATATCACAACAAATAACGAAACTAGTTAGGTTGGTAGATAAAACATTACACATGTTTCGGGGTCTTTTTAAATTTACGTCTGCTCAAACTTTCTATACCGAATTGAGCCCTATTTGCAGATTTGCTTTGAGAGTGACACTTACAGCTCCACAGGTGACAAGTCGGTTGCTCTGGACGGCCCAGTCTATCCCGGTCACTCGCTGGGTGTGTTCCTCCAACGTGTGCTCCAGTGTCCACTGACCGCCCGTCTTCTTATAGATATGTACTTCATGGTTGTTAGGACTCAACGCCAGCTCTGGTACACAAACACAGCAATACACGCAGTCTTAAATGTAGGAAAGGGAAAACAGGACCGTTTCGCCAATATGCTTATAAGCTGATAAGCTTGTTTATGCTCTTTAAAACTGAATTTGCCACTCAACACGATCTTGAATTTTGAAAACTATCAATACCAGGAAATGTCATCTAGAAATGTTTGCTGGTATATCATGGTAGTAGTGTCCTCTGTGATATGTTTGCAGCTGTTTTTGCATTTTGCAGTGTTTAACCATAGAGGTAATTACAGCCAAAAATCAGCCCAACGGCACCTGCTTCTGTTGTAGCAAATTGTATTTCCATCACACGTAACTGACACGCGGACATTTTGTATCATTAGATAGCTGACAGATTTTTCTAGATTGTGTACTTTTTTGCATAGATTTGGTGAGAGATTTTTCACAATCGAGTTTACAAAGCATGTGATGTTGTTGCCGCCCATACTTGGGAGATTTTACTATATCCCGATGAATGAATTTAAGCATCCATTCATAAAGTCTACACCCTCACACATGCAGTATTGAAAGAAAACTCTCTGAGTGACCAATCTGCCAAAAATAAGTAGCGTCATCAACCCTGCAAAACCAAAGCTGAAGAAAAAATGATGGAGCAGTAAACAACATCCAGAGGAAATACTGTGGTATAGGAATGATTGACAATGAAGTACTTAAACACACGAGTCTTGTCTCCATTCCATGCATGGCAAGTGATTGGGATTACACCGAAACTGTGAGCCTCAGTCATGTTTGTATATCACACGCAATTGATTTAGCATGATAGAATGATGATATGGTGATACACTTTCTAGATATATTGTTACTCATATAATGACAGAATAAAGTTCTAGTGCCAAATAATCTACAAAACACAATACTAAAGGAAACAGATTCTGATCAGCTTGCTAATCTATTCTCTTTTGACCAATCCCAAATGGGACTTTAATAGTGACCATGATAGTGAAAATGAGCATACATGATCTAGCTCATATGTGACAGATCCTAGTGGCATTAATGACCTAACCATTGTCAGTGCATTGTTTACAATTTCCTGGCACATACAATATAACTAATTATTTTCAAATGTCATGACGTTTTCAGAATTATAAGTCTGTTCCTGTTTGTGTCAGCTGTGCAACTGGTAACGTCACCGGTCAGTTGGCAGCTCTTACCAGCTTTTTATCATCCTGTATCAGAGCTCTAAAAGCACATTACTTCTATCGTAATTTTTTTTCCCATTTTAATTCCACTTTTTTTTATGACACTAGAAATATTATTGTGAGGAAACTGTTTTTTATACGTCATAGCATAAGTGATGGATGTATTCAGTATAATATTCTCAGTTATTAGCAAACACATGCATGTGCATACACACATGAAGGCATGCAGGCACACACATATACACAAACACACACACAGCACATAGACATGTACACATACATACACACGCAAGCACATAAGGCAAGTACATGCACACACATGTAAATTAATACATTAATGCATGAGTCGTGGGGCATGGCTACATAGATCAATTTTTAAAATTACCTTCAAAATGGTGCATTTTTAAGGATGTTTGAACTTATTCCCTGGAAAATAGAGTGGGAAACAAATGCACGGCTACAAGTGTAAACATGTTTACAGCAAGAAATACCTATGAGGTGGCCATCCTGGCATATTTTGTGCAAAATGGCTTAGAAAAACACTGAGGTGGTCCACCTCACTCATCATATAGCAGGGGAAATACTGAAGCGGTGACTCAAGAAATCAATAATACAGTTTTGAAGAAGGTAGACATACATATTATGAATGCTTGAATATTTTCTGAGGGAACGTTCTGTTGGCATCACCATAACCTTATTTTGTCATTTCCAACATTTGCGTTGAGCAGACAACCTCACATATTCATGTTTGACATAAAATATCAGAAATGAATATGTGTACACCATGTAGTAGTTATTGCATGGCATCATTATTTACTCCCAACTTCATTACCATGATGCATGTTGTTTGTCTACTGAAACTGAATACATGCTTTTCTTTACAGGTCAACAAGAAACTGAACAATGCTTAATACCTCTAGTTCAACAAGTTACAGGACAGTTGTATTTGTGGACAGGACTATACAACTATGAGCCGTGCAAGATGCTGCATATTAAATGTCAAGTATTCGAATGTACTCCGCAGTACTGGTGGTGTGTACACTGGCTTCCATGCTGGTCAGATACCCTGACTGACTAGAATGTAGAATGCAGAGTGCTTGACATGGGAATATGGTGACGCCTGACTAGCTTTGCAGTTGGTGATGGAACTGTGGATGCCATGGTCTGTCAAATATGGCATGAGCCTTTGGTCAACCTCTCTCGACACTGTAAGACAGGTTCGACATTCTTTGGTGAACTACATCAGCTTGGATATCGATGACATTGTGTGAGTTCACTCTCTTTGACGATACTGCATACCAGCTTCCTGGCATTTTGCTGTACATCAACATCTGCCTATGCAAGAAACAAAGTGACAATTAACATGGCTCTGACATGTATGATATTTTATATGTGACGACACACGTAGCCAAAGTCAATATCATGGTAATAATTCATAGATGGAGTGAGTACAATACAAATGTACTCGAGTACGAGTACGATTACTTTGAACATGCATGATTACGAGTACTCAGAAAACAAATGTACTCGAGTACGATTACTTTAGAATGTACTCAAGTACGAGTACGATTATTTTAGAATGTAATCATGATTACTGGGAAGTGCCGACCAGTGTTGGAGTCTCTCACTGGACGAGTACGAGGAGGGAGCGACGTCGGCCATCCTCTGTCTAGAGTGCACCTACGGCATCGACCCGTCCGAGGTGGCCGCTGGACGCATCCTCGGCATGCCGGCGACGAAGAGTCTCAGTCGCCTCGACTGGAGCCTGCTCGGCACGACGGCGCTCAAGAAGGCCGACTACGGCCTCGCAGCACAGTGGCTGCTGCTCGTCTTGAGAGACGGCCCGGCCCGACAGAGGACGACAGCGTGCCGTGGGTCGACGTCATTACACGGCTGGGGAAGCTCAAATACAGGTGGGATATGTAACAGCTCCGTCCGTCCGTCCGTCCGTCCGTCCGTCCGTCCGTCCGTCCGTCCGTCCGTCCGTCCGTCCGTCCGTCCGTCCGTCCGTCCGTCCGTCCGTCCGTCCGTCCGTCCGTCCGTCCGTCCGTCCGTCCGTCCGTCCGTCCGTCCGTCCGTCCGTCCGTCCGTCCGTCCGTCCGTCCGTCCGTCCGTCCGTCCGTCCGTCCGTCCGTCCGTCCGTCCGTCCGTCCGTCCGTCCGTCCGTCCGTCCGTCCGTCCGTCCGTCCGTCCGTCCGTCCGTCCGTCCGTCCGTCCGTCCGTCCGTCCGTCCGTCCGTCCGTCCGTCCGTCCGTCCGTCCGTCCGTCCGTCCGTCCGTCCGTCCGTCCGTCCGTCCGTCCGTCCGTCCGTCCGTCCGTCCGTCCGTCCGTCCGTCCGTCCGTCCGTCCGTCCGTCCGTCCGTCCGTCCGTCCGTCCGTCCGTCCGTCCGTCCGTCCGTCCGTCCGTCCGTCCGTCCGTCCGTCCGTCCGTCCGTCCGTCCGTCCGTCCGTCCGTCCGTCCGTCCGTCAACTGAACTGAGAAGAAACGATCAGAGTCCACGTGATCTCATTGTTCGCGTCAACGAGCGTTATTGTTACCATGGCAACGCATTGTCTTTTTGTAATCTAATGTTTTGATAAAACAGTTATCAGGTTTCTTATCGCAGTCACAGATGGTAGCAAATGACCAGTCAGCGCCGGAAGTTTTGATCTGCGCATGCGTTTCTTGATAGACGCGTGTTTTGTTTACGCAACCTGGCAGCGTATCAGGCTACCAGCAACGGACTTATCGCTTGACGTCGGTTGGTCGGCGCGTATTCGACTGAATGTTCGTTTTGCGCAGTCCGGTCGAAGCGAACGCTTCTTGATCGCCGCTGACGGACATGTATTGTTCCGGCGCACGCATGTTATGTTGTGAAGACAGCGAGTGACGTTTCGCGCGACGGCCGTCGGTCCATGAACGCGTCTAGCCGTCGGTGCCGACGAGGTACGATCGCAGTTCGTGGGTCGTTGATTCATTTGTCCTCACTGGTCGATCGTCACATTGACTTCCGGCTTGCTCCGAAAACAAAACTGGACAATGAACGAGCGATCAAAATTAACAGCCGTAATATATTAAAAGTATAATCTCACTGAAAATAACAACACAGACCCAACTATCGTCATGTCAATTGCAGTCGTCACTATCTGGATGTGTGCGATCCCCCAGTGACAATATCTCCGGTACCCACCCCGCACCCGACCCTGGGACGTTTCCTTAACATTTTACAATATATTTTCGTCACGCCTACTGCTGTCGCCTCTAGAAAATTACGGTCCACCGAATCTCCCCGGATACCCCCGCCGCGGAATCCAGGACGTTTTCCTAGTCATACCAATAGATTATGGTCGGACCATTATTATAAAACCTTACTGTTTTATAAGACAACTCGTCGGAGCAGGTTCGTCGGCGTTACCGCAGCAATTCCGTCGGCGAACGGGACGGACACGTGAGGCACCTGGAATTCAAAGATAACCTATAATTATTTTGTATAACGTTGAGACAGTACACGAACATATAAACTGAAAAGAGGGAATAAATGTCAATACTTGAACAAAAAGTATTGAGAAAATATTACCACTCCACACTCCTGCAGTGCCTTCACGTGTCCCTCCCTCCTCGGTTGACAGGCATTGGCTGACATCGTAGGGGTCGTAGCGAATCGCCCGGTTTGGCAGTAGCGATGTCGTAGCCTGTGCCGTCCTGTCACCAGCGTACGAGGTGTTCTGACATCGTGAACGGTTGTTGGTATCGCTTCTTCGGTGTCATTCTCGATACGTCTTTTGCCTTTGGCTGTTGCGATTGTTGTGAAATTCTTAACCGCCAATTCGTTGTTACCGTGACGTTTCATGACGTCAACAACCGGTTAGACGGAGCTTAAGCCAATCATCGCGTTGCGTAACTCCCGCGGTTTTACAAGCGAGAATATTACGTTATGCGTTATATCGCGTGACGTACGACGTGCTATTGTAAACATGGAAGCAAAGGCCTTTCGGTACAATTATTCATCATCTCTGTCTGCCCTCCCATGTCATTGTGTTTAGCAGGGTTCATGCAAACCGGTCCATGATAAGCACTGTCAATAATAAAACAGACTCGCTAGTTCTTCCTGTTACGCATAGGGATGTCTGAATATCGCATTTTAAAGACCCCATTTCAGCAGCGAACCCAGAAAGATTTATGGTCAACGGAGGCTCCGAGAGTGGGGTCAAACATGACTACTAGAAATTGTTATATGAAATAGTTTACATGTTTATACATCTATATAGTTCACACGGTACAACTTACAGTTGTCATCATTCACAACCACGTAGTTGGCAGGAATCCGTGCACGGTGCCCTGAAGGGGTTCATTGTTGGACACGGGGGTAATAAAAGTGGGAGGAAGAGTTGACTAGTTGGGCCATATTTTGTCAATTCATCTTGTTGTCACGCGGCGCGGCTGGCGATAAGTTGTCTTTAATATATAGCTGGGTCAACTGGATAACAGTTTGATATTCGAGCGAACGGGTCGTTTTTTGATCATTCGTAAAAGGGGGTTTGGACAGATTTCCTGTTTCAGACCTGAAACTAGGTCACACTGGTGAGTAATGTAATGTAATGTAATGTTCGACAGGAGTTTCTTTAAAATGACTGAAGTAGCCTGCCTTCATAAACTAAATTCGTCCTTGCTTTGATCGTAGACCCCCGTGAGAGACATATGTGTTTAGCACAACGTGAGAACTTCGTAAAGATCTTCATTCTTCGTGCTAGTGTTGCTACTACAGGACGCGGAACGCTGTGTCCATATCGCAAAACAGCAATAAAAACCGCCTTTGTAAGATTCATCTGAACCGTATTCCATGACAGGACTTAAATGGAGCTGCCGAGTCGTTGGAAACGCCGCTTGCTGCCTACCCGTATCGTTAATGCTGATTTTTAGTGGCTATATTGCACCAAATTGATTCTTCGCATTCTGCTTCCTTTTCAATCTGCATTTCATATGCTTGTATAGAATCCTTAATATACATAATGACCCTTCTCTCTTGTCTGTCTTTTCGAAACATTACATAACCATGACTTTACGTGCCCATGATTCTGTGATACATATTATATCGGGTTCTATATCCGCTATCATGAAGTCTAGATCACTTCTCGTATTTATTATTCTTCTGGCATTTAAGCACATATACATCTAAGTTCCTTTTTATTGATATTTTGTGATGTTTTCCTTGTAAATTTGTTTGTACAGTTTTCTTGAAGTGGCTCTCTGTATCCCCCCTGTGCACATAGTTTAAACACTCAACTGTGCCTGTGCCTTCATTTATGCACCTTACGAACTCGGTCCCCAGAACTGCTGCTCCCTTTCCCGATAAGTATAGCCCATCATTCATAAACAGATCTTGTCTCTCTACAAAGCTTGCCCACATGTCAACAAAGCCGATTCCTGCCTCCGTACATAACTTCTATAGTAATATGTTGATGGCCATTCTACAGTTCTTGTAGTATTTTCTTCTGCTGCCCATTATCGTCAGTATTCCCGATAACACAATCTGCCCCACGCGTTAAATGCTCCACCGAGATTCCATGTCGGTGCTAATGAATTTAAGACTGTTGGTTGACTACCTGTTGAATGTCGAGTAGAACAGTTAAAATTGGGTCACATGTTCAACATTATAAATCTATCGGCACCAGCATATTTAAGAACAAATGTCGAAATGGTACACCATAGATACCCTACAAGAACCAGCAACTTGGCATGTGTCATTCCAAAAGTGAAGGGTTCTGGGCAAACTTCCTTTTTTATTCCAGCATATGCCACTGGAACAAACTGCCTACTGAAATTAAGCAATGTGAAGTTAAAATCAGTTTAAAAAAAAGGTAACGACCCTATTATACAGCAGATTGATGGCTGACGAATTATCACCTTAATTAAAGTGGCATTTTAAATTACATTTTTGTTAATTTAATCTTACTACGTACTATCTTGTTATTATATTCTAATAGAGCACCTTTTATGTTAGCACATTGTCTTATTGATGACATTTGTTTACCTGTCTTTGATAATATTTACATTTTAATTATTGTATTACTGTGTTTGTTTATGTATTTATTTTTATATTTTCTTAAATTCATTCTTAGTATTATTTTTAGGACCACATGGGAAACAAGTGTGCCATTGTGTGCTTTAATGTGTCTATCCTCGGTAAATATTATATTTATATGTATTGTAATGTTTTACCAAATAAACTCACTCACACTCACGTGTTCCTTTCACTGTGCAGACTAGTTTTCTGTACTTATCAGTAATGGCTGTCGTACGTTCCTTCTCAGCATTATTTGTGCCCACATGCACAGTAATGGTTCCCCGTGGTAGTTACCCATCAGCTGTCCTACTCTTTCTGTGATATCCTCAATCTTTGCCCCTGGTAGACATACCGTCACGTCATCCCCCTTGTTTATTATCTTGTCCTGGTTCCTGACAAAAGAATCCCACATGACCACTCGCAGTTTCCTCTCTTTCCCCATAGCGCCTGCCTTCTAACATTTGTTGCTGCTCAAAAGTATTAACAGCGACCGGTTCAGCACTTGTATCTATGTCCCTTCTCGTCCCGATCGCTAGTCTTGCTGCATGTTGCTCTATCCCCACTGACTCGTTTACATTTCCTCTGTCGGGCACTTTTCCGTCGTCCCTCTCTATTTGTCTCATTCCCTTGTTCTTTCACACCTGTCACCTTTCCTCCCTTCAGTGTCCTTTGTTCAGTCCCTGTTTCACAACTCTGCTCTTTCTGGGTCACAGTATTTCCAACTCTCTCCCTGTCCTCATTTTCTATGCTATCTATTTTCAAGTTGAGTTTCTCCTATTAGTGTCGTTTTGTCTTAAGCTTGCGCTTGCATGGAGCCTTATCAAACGTTATTTATATATTTGTATTAAAAATAATTTATAAACCGATATATACACATATATATACTCCTTAATTACGACTACACATATAATAAAAAAACAGTAATCGTATTATGACAGCGCCAGTCGCTACTGCATAATTGTGTAGTTCGACTCAACACACTCCCCAGTTTTACGGAGACGATCGGCCACGGATAGTTTCGACCCCTAGCTTGCGAGGATGGATTAATCAACTTTTCTACTGCAATTTAGAATGACTGATGTCTTTGTCCGTCCTTTCTAGTTGGTGTAATCCGCATACTGTTATCCCAAGTGGCGTGTCGGGGTTGACTAGTTCTCTGGATCAAGAATCGTGCATGTAACAAGGTATACACTAGTGGAAAACTGGTGTTTCTGGACGGAGTTCGGATTTATAATTGAATATGTTCATTGTGTAATATAGAAATATTTCATAATACATTTAAGAGTTGTGATTTGTTTATTTAAAAGTACAAAATTGTCACTGAATACGTAATAAGCACATTCATCTCTTGCGGCTGGATAGCCAAACGACATGTTAAAATAAAACAGTTAAAAAGAATTACGCTGTCAAACTTGTCACGCTTCAATCAGTGAGTATGTTTTTAAACATACATATATCAACAATATTAATACGCAACCATTTGTTGAACAAGGTTCTTACTGAATCTACAAGACTGGCGCATAATCACCAATATACATGATCAAAACTAGGATATATAAAAGTAGTAAAACATAATTTATTACTGCTACATAAAAATAAACACATACTTCCAAACGACACTCGTCGCAAAACTCAGATTGCCTCCCTTAAATTTATTTTACGTAATAATCAAATACAACACCGACTGATCACACATAGTTCAGTCACAAGGTTGCACAGTGATAACGCAACAGGGTTCATATAAAACATTAACACCTTTACCGTTTATTTGTGGTGTCTTCAGTATATTAAGTAACATCATCAACAATGCAAATGTATTTACAGTTAAGTGAACATTGCATACAACATACACAGTGTAACATCTTACTTAATTTCAACGAACGCAGAACAATTGTGAGGTCATTTTCGTAGGAAAACAAAATGACCGAACTTTTAGAGTAAACGCTTATTAAGTAAAGTCGCCTGACCGGCAAAACGACAATGACGTATGTGTCTGTCAACACTGCAACAAGAACAGAACTACATATTCCTATAACGTCTAACCACAACAGGCATCGACCAAAAACATATCGTGTTGCTATAACGCATCAACCGCGTAAAAAAACCTACGTTTCGTCGGACATGTTTTTGCTGAATAACACAACAAATTTTCTTTTTCTTGCACTGAACCACTTAAAGACTGCACCCCTTTTTCGCTGGGACATATTTCTGCCTACGTGGACAAGTCACAATGCTGCAGCCGCCGGAACGTGTGCATTTGACATATTTCGTGGAGCTTCTGAACGGGAATGTCAATCTTGTCGGGTGTCTCTGTTTCGCCGTCTTGCAAGGATTGCTTTTCTCACAGTCAAACACGGCTAAAAGAAGACAACTTTTATTAATACAGGAAATTGTTGTGCTGATCAGTCAGTTATGTTGTGCGCCGATTCGACCGTGAATATATATATATATATATATATATATATATATATATATTGATGTGTGTGTGTGTGTGTGTGTGTGTGTGTGTGTGTGTGTGTGTGTGTGTGTGTGTGTGTGTGTGTGTGTGTGTGTGTGTGTGTGTGTGTGTGTGAAAGTGGATTGAATGAACACACACCCACGGCACACACACGCACGCACGCACGCCCACACAAACATATATATAGTAATTCGATCTGTGGATCACGGTTGAATCGGCAACTGGAACACGTGAAAGTGGATCGAATGAATATATATATATATACACACACGCACGCACGCACGCACGCACGCACGCACACACACACACACACATATATATATATATATATATATATATATATATATATATATATACTGTGTGTATATATTAATTAAATCCACTTTTACGGTATATATTATAATATACACACCGTGAAAGTGGATTGAATGAATATAATATATATATATATTCTTAATATTAACATTTGCACGGTCGAATCGGCAACTGGAACATATATATATGGTGTGACGTCACAATTGTTTGTTTGTGTGTGTGTGCGCGTGCGTGCGCGCGCATGATCTCCACCCAGTCGGAACTTAAGAGAAAATGTTAGGATTGTATGTACCGACCGACCGACCGACCGACCGACCGACCGACCGACCGACCGACCGACCGACCGACCGACCGACCGACCGACCGACCGACCGACCGACCGACCGACCGACCGACCGACCGACCGACCGACCGACCGTGAAATAACGTGAAATCAAGACGTTTTGAAGTGCGCATGGCTGAATACTTAAATAAAATGTTTTTGTCGTGTATTGAATTCATATTTTTCGCTTGCTGATCAGTTGTTTTGTATTACATACATTGCATGTGAATAGCCATTCTTAGCTGATATCTAAATTGTTTTACATACACAAGCTTGTACTAAATAAAATTTATCTAGTATAGATAATCATAACACGTTAGATGTGTTGTACATCTACAACATGGAATAAATTATAAATCTATTCGATTAGACAAGTGAACAAAGAAACCGTTTTGTATTATATTGAACGTTGGAAACCCTATACAATCTAGACACTTATTAATGTAGTCTTACGTTGTTTCATCGTTTGCTCAAACGTTGCCTGTTCTTTCGACTGGTTATAGGACGCCAAAGCGAGTTCCGGGTCTCCTACTGTCAGATAGTCGTGCGTGCATTGACGGCTCGTCAGGCATGTTGCAGGCACTGCCGATTCATTCATTCCAACCGAGGGTTGGAATTTGACACGTAGTTGAGAGTGTACCATCGCACGACTGAAGAGCGAGTCGCGCTGCTGCGAAACGCGGTCTACGGAGACAGAATGTTCACAGTTTCCGAAACGAATCAATGATTTTAAATTAATGATATTTACATTTGTTACTCAAATAATGGCTTTTCGTTTTCTAATTATGAGCTACAGTTTATAAACAATATAAATATGCATGAAAATAAAGAACATCACTTGAATAGCAAACAATGGTAGACATTCTTGGCATGTCACTCGTGTCCATGTCTCTCTGTCAGTCTCTTTGTGTCTGTCTATCCGTCTGTCTATGTACACTCAACTGCCCTCACGTCATACATATATAATATATATATATATATATATATATATATATATATATATATATATATATATATATATATATATATAAACTATTAACTAAATGCAGACAACTGTTATTGTTGTTATTTAGTTATATAGTTAAACAGACACTCGGTACGCAGATTTGGCAAGAAATCCTCTTTCTGTGCGAAATTGGTGTTCAAATAATTTAACATACATACTCGCACGGACACACATAGAAACGCACACATGCGCGCACACAAACACACAAAGTTTCTTCTTACACAAATGTAGAACTCACTATGTTTAGCCATATAGTTTGCAATGTCCGAAGGTTCCTTTCTCTTGGCGGCGGGAATACGTTCCACTCTGAGTAAGCCAGACGGAAGACCTGAATACACGGTTCATAATTATTATCACACAATTTCCTCTCTCATTAGACAGTAATGAATAATAGAGACAGATTTAGTCCGTCGGTAAATGGCAAATAATTCAATCTTGTCATGTGTTCGGGCATAAAGCACCAAACCATCCAATGTCATCAACATTACTGCTCAATTTGATGCAGTTTTTGAGATATAATGACATTTGTATTGACGACCGCCATCTTAAAAATGGCGGACGCGAAAGCCGGACAATTCAATTTTATTTTTAATTTGAAATCCTTGTCCAATAGAACATATACCCACGTACCGCAATTATTTAAAAAATGGCCGCTAAATCACTGTGGGACGAAAAAAAATGGCAAAAGGGTTTTAAGTTCTGTATACTATTTAGATGATTTTAAAACCTGTTGCCAAGATGATATCCCAAAATATGCTTCCTTTACTGTTGCCGACGCACTAATTGCCCATGACAGCTGCGATGAGCAGTATTGCGAATGATGCGATGAGTAACACTGGATGCGAATGAATGACATAATGGCAATATAACGTCAACAATAATGATGACTTACTTTGGCAAACCTACAATTTAACACTGATTGGATGTACAACAATTTTAATCGGTTGCCGTGATGTACACCGTAATACAATATTGACATTATAATGCAACGAAACGCATATAAACAATGTATGACATATTTAGGTGCATGTTTATGTAAACGAGACCACTTATATGAACGAAATGTGCTACCTGCGACGCCGTAGATTTGCACTTCGCACATAGACAGATACTGGTCCAATCCTGTAACTGCGATCTTGACAAATCTTCCCTTCACACCAGCGGCACATGTGATGCGTTGTGTATTGTAACTAACACTATCGTCCAACAGAGAACCATCGTCTACGACCGCACATCTTTCGGACGCTCCACCCGCTGATGCTGACACGCTTACGATGACTTCACGTTGTTCTTGTACTATGTCATAGTTGAAACATAACATACAATTTCACGTTGATTGTTTCAACAATATCATTGAGTGTACATATGTTATTAGCGATCAAATCCATTGGTATCATAGCCAACATTATGGGTGTAACATCCACCAAGAATCACCTTACCAACAACGTTCACCTACATGCATATGAGTAATATTCGTATAGGGCGGGCGGAATGATATCTGCAGCCCGGCCTGCTGAGTTCACATTTAAATAGCATTTCCATGTTTCATCGCCCGCAAAGAAACACATTGGTGGTCAGAATTTCTAGCACACGTGCAGCAGCAATTTCTTTAGCTTGACGTTCCTTGATGCTCGCCAGTTTGACACATGATAAATGTCAATTAAAGAAAACAACCGACTATATCGACGCTATTCGTATAAGACTATGCACGTATAACACATAGGACCGGAATGAACCACTACTTGTCTGTTCGAAACGTACTGCAGTTTAGAGTAATTAAAGCTAGTGCCAGCTCCTAGGTTTTATTTTGTCGTTTAACTTTTCCACGTTCTAGACAACAGAGTTTCCATTGCAAATTACTTCTCTGCCAATTCTGAACAGAAGAGCTGGTACCCTCCCTTTAAAGAACAGTACAACGGTAAAGCACTCTTTTATTTGTTGTGAACGCCCGTTTGAACGATCCTGAAGTGTCTCCATACTTGCTGATTTGTATACACGAAGCAGGATCAGGAGTTCCAGGTTAATGCTTGATTTGTTTACTCGCAATTTTATCAATGGAGTGTGTAGCAATAGTAGCAGTTGTTGTTTATACATAATTTACTGACTGTTACACTAATACTGATATTCTGGCGACCAGCGAAGATACAGATCCTGATGAAGGAACTGCATCTTTTCACGCTATCTAGCGAGCTGTGAAGATAGAGTTCCTGATGAAGAGCACCGATGGTGATCCAAACGTCGATGTGAATTGACAATTATTAGTTATGAAATAGTTGTGAAATAAGAAATCTTGTTTGAACACGTTTATCGGTATTGTTTCACAAAGGTGGCGCGAATATTGTTCAGCCTATATTGCGTATCGTGTACCGTACAGTGCAGTGTGTATCGCGATACACTGGTGCACTAGCGTACTGTTCTGGTACTTAGCAATGAATCACAGTACGACTACACACGAACGTCACTGATTAACTCTCACTTACCTTGTGTTCCAAACACCTGCACTTCACATAGTTGAAGCGGGCGTTTTTCCGTCCGAGATATCTTTACGCTGTGGCCCTTCGCGTCTGGCATACAAGGAATCAGCTTCGTGCCCTTTACCCAGTCGTCTTTCACAACCGCGCATGTGTGATCAACAAATTCGTCCAACACTTCGATCACTAAGTCACGGAGTTTACTTCCTGCGTGGAACAACAGAAAGCAGTGTGGATTCAATCTATATTACGCACACATGCTCAGTCGAAAGTAAAACGGATTTATTTATGCAACGCTGTTATTATGTTTACGCGCTTATTGCCAATTTTCATCTCACAACATAATGACAATGATGTACTGTCGAGAGCCACTGCTAGACATTCTTAGCGCCATAAGCGCTCGAAGTCAATTTATTTATGATCAAATCATCGTCGTCGCGCCATATCAAAACCAGCGCAGAACGCAGCGTTTCATCGCCCATTTCGTCGCATTGGCAAGCAACCGATATCGGCCGGTTAGGCAATAAACTCAGAGTATTGTGCACGTGGCGGTTACGTAATTATTCTTGACTTGCAGTAGCGCAGAGAAGGCGCTTTCGAACCGTGAAGTCGACATGGGCTGAATGGACGCGATGGCCATGAGCAGCTCTAGGTCAGGACACTGGGAGGATGTAGACATTGCCTGTTGACATTTACTGCTCGAATATTTAAAGTCGACCAAGCCTTGTTTTGAGACGTGATAGGCAGTTGTTGTGGCGTTGGCTAGCAACCTACCGAACTGCTTCTAGCTTTCTTTGTATGGCCGTTGTCCACCACGAATACGTTTCCCTCTAGCTAATTATCCATAGAACACAGCCTTCTGTAGTCTGCTGTCGTTAATACGGGTGACGTGTACAGTCCAACGGAGTTGGGAAGCCGTTAGATTGGTTTATAGGCTGGACATATTTGTTAGCCCGTCTCAAGATTTCAACATTTTGGATGTGGTCTTTCCGTGAGATCCTGAGGATTTGCCGTAAATGCTGGAGATGCAGTTGGGAAAATGTGGTGTGGTGACGGTCAAGAGTATATGTCTCAGCTGAGTACAGTAGTGTTGGAAGTATGATCGCCTTATACACCATGCACTTCGTGGTGACCGTAATGCCAGGTTGTGACCCACCGCTCTTCCACAGGCAGCATCGACATGTATATAATTGTTAATTTCCACACCAATGGTGTTGTCACATGCATCCGTGTTGCCCAGGTAGCCCTATGTGAAGTTCTTGATTGATGTTAGTGGGGTGCCATATCCTGCAGCATGTAGATTGAGGTTTGCTCGAGTGGAGATTAGTATCGTGTTGTAGTATTATATTCTATACAGCGTAAGTCCAAAAATAGTTGCAGCTCGTTCAAAGTGTTAACAAATGCCCCTGGTGTTTTCTACTGTATGGGCAATGATTGCCGCGTCATCTGAGTCACGCATACTGTCAATATGAATGCAAGTTTGACGTATTCTGCTAGTGTTTATCATCGTGCAAGTCAGATATGAAGACAGTTGAATCAAAATGCCGTCTGTAATATAATAATCGTTTCAACTTACCAGTCTGTTGGCCAGTTTTTGACATCTTAGATAGAACCACTTCCCATATCACGTGCACAGTTTCCAAATCCACTTGCCACCAGATAGCCCGAACGAGGCTTTTGTCGCTACAACTTTTTTTGACATCTATTTTGTTAAGCACCGGCTTACGTTTTAGTGACGTTGATATAAACTTCCCATGAACAAGGTTTACTCTCCCACTTCCTGTAAAAATGCAAACGCATTACAAATCATATATCAAGTAATCCGGCTTGTTACCTTCTTGCATATTAGCCATATTTGTCCACGTTTATTATTTTTAAATTTAAGCGTTATTTTCAGAGAAGCTCTGGAAATAAGCGCGGATATCGCCGTTATTTCTAGAGCAGATCTAGACTGGTTTGGATGTGCATACCCATGTTGTGCTTAATGATATTTTCAATGAATACACGTGGATAGACTAATGATTTCAAATAAATGCGACGCTATAAATGTTATATTTATTTTCTATTAAATAATTGGCTGCATCATTTGGACGGGAAGCTTCGGAAATTACGCTTAGATTTACGCTCAAACTTCAGCGGTGCATATCACGATAATTATCTAACTGATACACGCGTAACTCCACCCAGAGTTATCTATTGCAACGACGGAACTTATTTCAGGAATACATACGAGCAGGCCGCTTGCAGCTCTCTACACGTAGGTAGTTGTCCACATTAGGGTTATCGGTTGTACGATTGACGTTTGCTGAAGTGTGCATATAACATCCTGTTTCGGAGAAGTCAAAACCTGCGCATGAATCCTTGACGAGACAGGCGTGTTTACACTTGATGAGGGTGTCTGCGTTCGGTTCCACTTTGGCCCCAAGGACCTGTTTCTCTGGCCTTATCTTGAACCCTGACACGCAAGCTGCAGACAAAGACGACAGAAAGTGGGCATATGTTACATTCACCACTGTGTAAAGTTCCGCGTGCCTAGTTTGTCAGACAATACCTATTAACAAAGCAAACATTTTTATATTTTCTATTAAATAATTGGCTGCATCATTTGGACGGGAAGCTTCGGAAATTACGCTTAGATTTACGCTCAAACTTCAGCGGTGCATATCACGATAATTATCTAACTGATACACGCGTAACTCCACCCAGAGTTATCTATTGCAACGACGGAACTTATTTCAGGAATACATACGAGCAGGCCGCTTGCAGCTCTCTACACGTAGGTAGTTGTCCACATTAGGGTTATCGGTTATACGATTGACGTTTGCTGAAGTGTGCATATAACATCCTGTTTCGGAGAAGTCAAAACCTGCGCATGAATCCTTGACGAGACAGGCGTGTTTACACTTGATGAGGGTGTCTGCGTTCGGTTCCACTTTGGCCCCAAGGACCTGTTTCTCTGGCCTTATCTTGAACCCTGACACGCAAGCTGCAGACAAAGACGACAGAAAGTGGGCATATGTTACATTCACCACTGTGTAAAGTTCCGCGTGCCTAGTTTGTCAGACAATACCTATTAACAAAGCAAAATATTATAAAGGTATATGTGATTTTAAGTAACTACATATTAGAGATTTACAAGAGGAGTTTGCGTTTGATGACTGTGTAAACTGTGTTGTTGTACCTCTAAGTGTTAGATCAGTCGAACAATTTACGTGATATCTCCATTTAAAATATAATATAACACCTTAGCTCATTGACTCAACTGTTGATAAATTGAGTACTGCATAACTATTTTGAGGTTGATTAACCCACTTATGATACCCCTCTGAGTTTTCTTTTCTTATAATTTAAGTACAAAAAATGAACTTGTTAGTATTAAGGTGAGGTTTGTGATTGGGTACACATTCATTCCGATGCAAGTCATGTACGAGTAGGATTTCATGAAAGCTGCAGTCGTTTGACTGTTATTTAGCATTCAAATTGTTCAAAGTGTTGTTTATGTTGAACACCATACGTTAATTATTAAAACGAAACGCATCAACACCTTATCAATGCGAAAATGGGACACACAGGAGAAACGAAATCATATTTACGGTAACAAGTTGTATTCACACTGTTTATATAAATGGTTGGCTCAGATTTATAATATATTTTTCTTGATCTCTACGATAATAATACAGAATACAAACACATTATTTGAATAGCTGCTTTGAGTGGCGTATAATTAATTACAAAACGTTCAACTTGCTAGCGTCAGTATCCATGTCACGTAGGCCCTACAACAACACATTGATAACACTATTCGATAACGGCAAAGGCCACAGGTGTAACTGAACAAGTCAGACGTGGACCTGGGCAGGGCATACATTGTTCCTCTGCATTCATAAGGTAAATATACAATTAGTAAATAATACTAATAACAAGTTACCCTAACAAATTCCTATACCGCATAGCCAGTCATAGCAATGGTCAAACATGGCTACGTATTGATCACGGGTCATAAACTTGTTTACTGACAACTTCAACATATCAACTGATATGAATACACTAACCGCTGCGTCTTGTAGTAACCACCACATGCAATATTTCGTACTCTGTCGCCAGGTCGACCTGAAGCCACGGGTTCTTCTCATATTTAGTGCGTGCACAACTCTGTTCGCCCGTGTCAATCCTGCCGTCTGTGGCAAGGGACGCCGGCGCAACTGTTGAACTCTGCACCGCCCTTTTGCCGAACGCGAGGTTCGTTAAATTTACTGGAAAACAAACAATATCATAATCAATAAGAAATATATTTATTAGGAGTAACATTTGTTTGGTTTATTCGTGAGAATGTTCATCAAGTTGGAAGTATATTATTCAAGTACAATTTCTGATTACACATTAGTTGTGTAATCATAAATTGTACTTGAATGATTTGTTTGGTTTATTAGACTATTTTCCTGTATCCTCACTTGCAACAATAAAACAGTGAAGTAATATTACAATTTGTTAAGCCAGTTTGCTCTGTTTTGCTTAACACACCATATGCACCTGTATCTATCATGGACAACATGAACAGTTGTGTGTGTGTGTGTGTGTGTGCGTGCGTGTGTGCGTGTGTGCGTGTGCGCGTGTGCGTGCGTGTTTGTGTGTGTATGTATGTGTGTGTCTAATTATGTTTACCTGGGTGGCCGTATATCTCTACTTGGCATACAATTAGCTTGCGATATGGCCCAGGCATTGTGAACTTTACGGTAGTTCCCCTTGTTCCAACAGGACATTCTTGATGGATTCTTTCCCTCATTGTTGTAAAAGCACATGTCATGGGATGCACATCATTTACTCCCATTCCCACTTCGATGATGATGTCACTATGCATATTATCTGTAAACAACATGGACTAATCCATAATGTTATTATTTTAGTAACATAAAGTCTTGCAAACACAAACATTGACTGGACAAAAAACAACAGGAGAGAGAGAGAGAGAGAGAGAGACAGACAGACAGACAGACAGACAGACAGACAGACAGACATACATACAGACAGACAGACAGACAGACATACATACAGACAGACACACAGACAGACAGACAGACAGACATACAGACAGACAGACAGACAGACATACAGACAGACAGACACTTATACATCCTCAGTAACATTACTACAAAATACACACATTCATACACAGACCAAAGCATGCCCACACAGCAATGCTTCTGAGGATTTACGCGCGGAAGTGTAATTGTCAATGAGGAGTTATACAACTCCCCAATGATCCGCGTTGGCCTGCGTTACCCATGGTAGACGTTCCTACATATACAGTTTTTATACACATACATACGCACACGCACTCGTACACACGTAATAACAAGTTCATCGCGAGGACGTAATTTAAAGTATACAATGGCATATGCAGATGATATACGCTACTTAACAGACCACACCATCTTTCATGAAGCCTTGAATATGTATCTGTGACATTATTTACCACAACACTTGGTGCGACTCCATATAGCAACCTGCTGCACGTCGTGTTTCACAACTAAATCAACCAGCCACCACGGACTTTCTGACAGGGTTGTCTCCGCACAGTTGTTCACAGTGCCATCTAACGCTGCTGAAGAGATCATGTCAGCTTCAGTGGAACTCTGTATAGTGTTCTTATTTAATGCCACATTTCTAAACTTCGCCGAAAATTCATCTTGAAGAAACTCCGCTGAAAACAAAAACAGTCACATGGGAATAGTAATAATTGTGCATACACATAATCAAGGCCAGAATAGAATGATAAGAACATACTATTGCAACATGCAACATTGGAACATCACTCTGATATATAATTATATAAATGTTGCATAACAATGCCATTAGCATTGTCATTATAACGTGTTATTTATCATCAAAACACTATTGTAATGAACACAATTTACAAAAAAGTACATATATCTTATGAAGTAGTATAAGTTAATAGATTTATTATAGTAAATAAACGAAAGAAAGGATGCCCACAGTGGCAACTGAATGGTATCACTAAATGTTGGACATTATGAGAGAATGACTGTTATCACCATATCCAGTATACAAGACGTCCATGTCAGTCATTAAATAGACAAAACAACATAAGTAGCTACCAGAAATAGACTAAACGTCAGAAAATACGCCGTAACTGACTATTCCTCTACATGATAACAGGTGAAACTGCCATGGTTACTGAACAACCTCACATATAAGGATGTAACAATAGATGAACCTATGCCAATTAATTATGGTCATCAACATATAAATGTAAACCAACTAAACATACCCTCATTATATCTAGCGTGTTTTATGTTGTACCTAACTATTCCTGCCTGCCTGCCTGCCTGCCTGCCTGCCTGCCTGCCTGCCTGCCTGCCTGCCTGCCTGCCTGCCTGCCTGCCTGCCTGCCTGCCTGCCTGCCTGCCTGCCTGCCTGCCTGCCTGCCTACCTTTCTACCTACCTACCTTTCTACCTACACATGCACACACACGCACGCATGCACACACACACATATATATACATATATACATACATATATACATACACATACAATAATAACCAAAGTAACGTTTGAAAAAAATCTACATACAAGCACATATACTTACGCACACGTGTTGTGTAATTCATTATGTGGTTGTATGCAGTATTTATTATTTTTATGACACGACCACAATTATGATGTAGATAACTGTTTTACATTACATATAAACGTTTTACTTATGTATCTATCTGTATAATTTATTTACTTTATTTTTATGTACTTAATATTTTATGAATGCCGCACATGAATTTCCCTTCCGGGACAACAATATATGATTGTATTGTACTGTACTGGACCACACTGCGTGTTATCAACTCACTTTCATTCATTCGTATATTTTGTAACAATGAATGATGTCATATTTTAATTAATATTGCTATATTGCATACCATTCGTCCCATATACTTCCAATTCGCAAATGACTAAATACTTTTCAAAATTCAGCTTCTGCGTCAGCCTGACAAATCTGCCGACTGTTTGTGGCCGACAGGGGATCCTTCTAACCTCGCCAAATTCCAGCCGATTATCCTGTATGCTTTCACATATTGAAATCTTGTTCTTCTTCCGCGCGTCTATGGTGATGCGATAAAGCCAAACCCCTGTGAATAACACAAATATTCATTATACATCAACTTGGTAATACAATATATAAAAATAGCTCGTCGCGACAGCCAGACACCAACATTAATGGGAGAGAGAGAGAGAGAGAGAGAGAGAGTGAGAGAGAGAGAGAGAGAGAGAGAGAGAGAGAGTGAGACAGATAACAGAAGGAGAACGATTGAGGGATACTTTGTCACATGCCTACTAAAATTCTGTAGTTCGCTACACTAAGTAGGTTTTCGATGTACACGCGCATTATTAAAGGTTAAACGATTGCTCTACAGGTAAATAACAGACTGATGTGATGTATACAGGAAATGGACCACAAAGATAATTACAATGAAAATGAAAGACAAGTTAAGACTGACATGTGTATATGCTGTGTCGCTTTTGTTATATGCATTCGAGACATTGCCATTAACAGTAAACCTACAACCAAGAACACAAGCTATGGATATGAGATATTACCAAACGGTCTTACACATTCCTACACAGACCAAGTCGCCAACTAGAAAGTAATACAACAAAATCACGCTACATATATGTAGATCAACATTACAGAAATCATGTCTGCCATTTGTCAACAGAGAAGGGAAAACGTCAACTGAGATGGCATAAACATGTCCAGCGATGTAATGGCCTGGCAAGTACCATCCTCCAAGGTACAACCCGAGGGAAAAGGAGTAGCCGACAAAAAACCTGTCAAGACAACATTAAAGAGTAGAAAGATCTCAACTTCTACTAGTCACAAATGGCAGCAGAAGACCAACAGAGGCAAACATGTAATACATATATATGTACATATATATGTGTGTATACCTGGTATATATATATATATATATATATATATATATATTATGTATATGTACACATACACACACACAACACACACACCACACACAACACAACACAACACACACACACACACACACACCCACATACACCCACACACACCCACACACACCCACACACACACACACACACACACACACACACACACACACACACACACACACACACCGATTAAATAAGATACTATATACAGTCACACCCAACTTACAGCAACACGAGTCTGCTCGGTTAGCTATGACCACCTCCCTGATGATGTAGACGATTTGCAAGTCAACCTGCCACCAAGGATGTTTTTGCAACGAAGAATGATAACAATGTCCGTGGAGTAATGCGGGATCTCTGTTGCCATCCACTGCTTTCGAAGGGTGGTGATCGTACCCACCGGACCATGTGACAGACTTCCCTAGAGCCAGATTCGTTGACAGATTCGTTTTCACTGCAACACATCATGCGACACGTGAAATAAAAGCACAACGCCCAAAACTATTTATTAAAGGAAAAACAAATTCGTTTTTTTATTGCATACTATTTGTATACTATTAGTACATGCATTTATAAATCGCCGTATCTCCGGGACCAGCCAGTTCATAGGCGCGTATACACATTAGAATAAAACGTACATAGAATCAGACAATAGATAAAAAGAAAAAGATCTAAAATATATATCATGGTAATTTCATTATAATATATATATATATATATATATATATATATATATATATATATACATAATTAAAAAGAAAGAAGTTAGAAATATATATACATACATGTGTATACCGTATACCAAGTAAGTAAGATATAGGATATTGTTTCTAAGATAATAATAATAATAATAATTAGTTAACTTCTATTGCGCCTATATCCTTAGAAACCAAGCTCAGAGGCGCATCAAAACAAAAAGGATTAATCGATCTCATAGTCGGTAAACAAATCAAGTTGTCATCAGATTGATTGATATTAAGTCAATTGCGTAAATATAAATAGATAAGATTAATTTAAAAAATCAAACATTATAATTATTCTAAAATAAAATAATAATATCGAAATTAATGACTAAATAATAATAAATTAGTTGCAAAACATTACTAATACAATTAATGATTCATAAAATACATTATCATGAGAGTGTCACACAGAATAGTTCCTCTTTGGAAGTACGCTAATTTAAATTTACTGTTCGACAAATATGGTGTTTACTGTTACAACATCTTGAATGTATTTGGGTGCAAGCTCGTGCAAGGCGGAAACACAAGTATTAGTAATTTATACTGGACACGCCAGCGAACCGGAACCCAGTGCAACTTAATCAGTACCGGAGTAATATATTGGTGCTTTCGCTGCCTTGCGATCAGTCTCGCTGCTGAATGTTGCACCATCTACAACTTGGTCATGAGTGCCTCCATAATGCTATACAACACCGCGTTGCCGTAAGCCAGCCGCGATATCACTAGGGCATGGACAACCATTGTGTTACTACCGAAGCGTGTAAGACAATTGTCTTACACGCTTCGGTAGTAAGAAAATGTCTTATCTTTGAGATTGCGTAAAGATGGTAGTACGCAGACTTGCACATGCGTGTCACATTTGACGACATTGTCAGTTCACAGTCGATCATAATCCCGAGGTTACGGATGGTCGGTGATGGCATAATGTTACTTCCGCATACACTAACACAAGAGACGTCTTGCAGATGTTTACGATTGGGTGCCGAGATGATAATTGCTTCGGTCTTGCATTCTTTCAGCAGGATATTGTGTTCTGACGTCCACAGTTCGACGCGACATACTGCATCGGCAGTTTCTCCATCCCGCACTCCACTCAGGTCAACATACAGTTGGGCGTCGTCTGCATAAAGACAGTATTGAAGTTGATGCTTTCTGAAGATAGCACCCAATGGCAGCTTGCCTCAACATTCGCTTAGCGTGTAACAGTTCTGTTGTGTGCCACTGGGTGTTGGGCCGCACAGTAATTGACCGTGTGATCAGTGTAGCGTGGCGGTCTAACAGTTCTTTCAACAACGTGTTGTACTCTTCCGATAGGTATGCCATGTTGCGACACGGGCTTGTTAGCAAGTGTGTTCGGAACTGTGTAGAGTCAACGGCAGCATATTTCCGATATGAAACGTGCTTCTTCTTCCGATCTGGCTCTGGTGCTTGGAGAAGGCGGTGCACAGCATGATGATCGATGAGCAGGAACTCCACCTCCACTGACGTCACAACACTTTCTGAGGATCGTAAAATTACAATGTCCAGAATGTTGCTGATGGTGTGCGTCGGATCACGAAGATATTAATTTATTTGCGAGGATATGTGTTTCACTTTTTGCGCACCTGGTGATTGGTCGATGACCGATCACTGTGGATATTCGTTGTTGCTTACGTCCACCTCGGCTGCCTTGCTTGGTGGAAAGTCTAGCAGCAATGCCAAGTGTTCACATAACAATGTCCACGTGGTGGCAAATATTCGTGCGTACAAATGCGCCGCCTAAAGGTATTATGTGTAAAGCTAACTTAAATAGCAATTATTTTTCCATAGCGCAGATAGAAGCTGGGTTTTGATTGGTTGTATGAACCAAGGTGGTTCCGGTCGATGGTTTTGCTAGATTTTTTTTAATTTAAGACTGTTGAAATGAGATACGTCTACCGTTGATGTTGAAACCTAAATGAATATTTGTTTCTTTTCATGATCTGGTAGACTTCTCACGAATGACGTGATGTCACTCATGAATATGAACGGACATCATGGGAAGACTCCTTACGCGGGCACTGAGAAGATGAAAGTAATCAAAGGTGATTATATTTGTCCTTGCTAATGAAAGCATTATTTTCACTCCACTGAACCAAAACATTATAATTTTGTCTTAAGAAGAAAGTTAAAGCAATTAATGCAATAAGATGTACATGTTATGGGTCCAATAAAAGTGATTTAATGTAAACGTGGAATGAGGAGTACTAACATTTTTCCTGAATTAATGGAACATGCAGAATGGTGAATCAAAGCATAATTTATTTATTTCTAGTCTATCCAAATAATGTTTCCCCCAAAAAACACATTGTTTAATAATAACTGGATAAAGTATAATTTGTCCATAATTAAAGGGCGCTATTTTCAAATGTACGGTGTTTCAGTCATGTTATGAATATCATGTTTCAGCGAGTGTCCTGAAAAAGCATGGAGGGACGCAAACGGAGGTCACGGCAGCTGTGGGGGGATGCCTCAAATATGCACCAGATCGAGCGGGAGGAAGTGGCCGAAAGACACGAAAATATAGTATTTTAGTTGCATCAAAATGTATCTATGTGCAATAAAACGATGCGACTTGTACCACGACATAATGCATATCTGTTTAAATGATATAGATATACTGATGATATTAAGGGAAGACACCACTTGATAAGTTTAATTTATTTTAACAGTAAAATGTTACAACCTACGTTTGTTCACGAAATAACAGTATAAATATTAACACTTGTCTTAAGAGTTCATAAATGTACGTTTTATTCCTCAAGCAGTATACTGTCAACATTTGGGAGTGGTGTCTCCGGGGGCCCCTTCAGTTCATTGCAATTCCCCAAATCGGTATATGACATCGAAACAACGTCGACACACGACGTCGATACAATCTTCATATACAACGTGTTTCCAACGTTGTTTCGACGTCGATATGTGGCGTAAAAACAACGTCGTTACTCGACGTCGGCGAAACGTTGACAACTGACGTCGATCCAACTTCCATACGCAACGTGTCTTCGACGTTGTTTCGACGTCAATATATGACGCCGAAACAACGTCGTTACTCGACGTTGACAAAACGTTGACAAATGACGTCGATACAACTTTCATTGTCACCGTGTGTTCGACGTTGTTTCGACGTCGACATATGACGCCGAAACAACGTCGTTACTCGACGTTGAAAAAACGTTGACAAATGACGTCGATACAACTTTCATAGTCACCGTGTTTTCGACGTTGTTTCGACGTCGATATATGACGCCGAAACAACGTCGTTACTCGACGTTGAAAAAACGTTGACAAATGACGTCGATACAACTTTCATAGTCACCGTGTTTTCGACGTTGTTTCGACGTCGATATATGACGCCGAAACAACGTCGTTACTCGACGTTGAAAAAACGTTGACAAATGACGTCGATACAACTTTCATAGTCAGCGTGTTTTCGACGTTATTTCGACGTCGATATATGACGCCGAAACAACGTCGTTACTCGACGTTGAAAAAACGTTGACAAAAGACGTCGATGCAACTTTCATAGTAACCCTGATTTCGACGTTGTATCGACGTGGGCACCGACGTCGAAACAACATCGCTACAACGTCATTTTGCCCGCTGGGCTAGTTCTGAGTATACCACTGATGTGAATAAATAGCCAATGGCTAGTTTGTGTAAACTCTTTTACGTGCATAGCATCAAACGGTTAATTTGTTTGCCCTTTAACCACGCGAACGCACTCCTTACATAGTTTCTCATATATAACACTCCTTACATAGTTTCTCACGTATGACACTTCCAACATAGTTTCTCACGTATGACACTTCCAACATAGTTTCTCACGTATGACACTTCCAACATAGTTTCTCACGTATGACACCCCTTACATAGTTTCCCATATACAGTGTGCACCACATATAGTTTCATATAATATGGTGCGAAAAGTTCAAATTTCTGCAATAGTTTATTGTAATTTGCAAATATTCGATTCCCACCCGTTGTACCGAGGGCTTGTGATCCCCAATGGAACACTGATTTTGACAGAGTCCCCCTGTGATTACAATAATTATTATATTATTTGCATGGCTATATTGACGCCGTTTACAGCAAAAAAACATTTAACTTAATATGACATTTTAGTACAACGGTTGTTAAAAAGCATTTTAGTGTGTGTCTAGATCGCTTTTGTGTCGTTATTTTCTGTTTGCTTCTCTACTCCTCGTGTACCGTCCCAGTCAATGATGTGGTGTTTATGTTGTTGTATGGTCCACATGAGCGGATATATTGATGGTGGACATACATCGTTTTCTCGTTCCTCGCGTGTTTCTTTCATTGCGTGTTGTCTATATCCATTCCAAGGTTGTTGTTGTACAGTGTTCCAATCTCCTCAGTGTATTCAACATCACAGCATTATTATCCAGGTCTTCGCACGTTATAATTTCACACCTAATCGGTGGAATTCTGACTTTGTTACTAACGCTTGGGTTGAAAGAACGCAATATTGGTCAGCGTACAATGTCTTTTTATATGCTGTTGTATTCTACTCCCAAACTGGCTCGACAAGGCAACAATAAACCATTTCGTTAGCTAACGTTTACTAAGACACCCAACCCAAATGTAATGCCCAACCCAAACGTACTTGCCAATATAGCCCCACCTGCCCCTGATAAGAAATAACAAGTTAAGATTGCCCATTAGAGATATTGAGAAAGCAGTTAGTTGCTTATTGCTGCACTCTCTAAATAATACAAACACAATCTACACTTTCCATATAAGAATCTTACGTACCATGCGTTCCATATACTTCCACCTCGGAAATCACGAGGTATTGCGCTTTTGTAGCATTCTGCCTGATCCTGACTACACTGCCAACTGTTTCTGGTTGACAGGGGATGCGCCTGGTCTCGCCATCTCTCAGAGTACGCACAATGATTTCGCATATCGATGCCTTTGACTGCATGAGTGCTTCTATAACGAGATCGTGAAGTCTATTCCCTAGTAGCAACAAAGAAAAACCTTTGGCGTGGAGAAACTAATAAAACGGGAAAGAGAATTACTCGTCCTACGACACATTTAACTACATACTGATTTCAGGCTATTGTTTATGTTGACTTTGTTATTTAAAATAAATTAAAGTCACTATTGGATCACTATATTCCCAAGATTTGTTTTCCCGATCAAACCATTACCCATTGTATAAACTCAGGTGTGACTGCATCATTATATGAATGCGTAACTTTTTTTTTAAACTGAGCAGTATTACGTATTTGTGTTGTTATGTATTTCTTTATCAACATAACATTTGATCAACGAATACAACAGTTGCCATGTTATTCCAATATGGGATGGTACAGAACCTTCCCTTCTAGTATCACCAACTTCAGCCAGTTTTCTCTTACAATGAATATGAGCTGAAACAATGTATATAAGAATTATTCGAATGCACATCAGCAGCATTCATCCACATTATCTGTCCAGTTAGTCACGTACTACTGGTGTCATCCATGCTTTCTGTTTTATAATCGCAAACTGAAACTTGTTCAGAAGTGGTTATTATTACAAATCAGTAATATAATTAAACTCACCGTTTTCGGCTCGATTAGTTATGATCACCTCCCTGATCACATACACGGCTTGAAGATCAACCCGCCACCAGGCTCCCTTTTCAGATTTCGTATGAAAGCAGCTACGTGCATTAGTGCTTCTGTCGCCATCCACACCTTTTGCAGCAGGAACATATCTACCGAGAAGGGACGACATCTCTGTAGGCTTACCAAGAGCCAGATTGTTTGTTAAGCCCTCCGTAACTGTAACAAATTCACTGTAGTAGGACACTAACAAGATAATAGGTTGGCCGATATCCACTTCACAAACACACGCACGCACGCACGCACGCACGCACGCACGCACGCACACACAATAATTATACTCATACACACACAACACAACACAACACACACACACACCACACACACACACCACACACACACACGCACGCACACACACACACACACTCACACACACACACACACACACACACACACACACACACACACACACACACACACAGATATAATGAACAATGATGCAATACCATAACAGGTCAATTATCACAACTAGTTTCCATTGTAGCGCCTTGCATATTAATTCTCATATTTTTATTTGCACTGCGGTACATTAATATAACCATTCATGTCGAGTTTTATGTAGATGTATTGCACCAAGCACCTTTTTACCAATCTGCTTCTCTTTCTAATATAAGTTCTTCAACCTGGATATCTTATTTAGTGCATTATACAATTGTCGTCACTGTCCCTAAATAATTTTTTGTCATGGGACATACCCGATAAGTACTCAAATCGCGGTTGGTTGTCATACAACTATTATGCAAAGTAAGTCGTTTTATCCAACAACTAACTTTCCCATCTTCGCAAGGATGACCTTCACCCAACTAATATAATCCTCAAATAGTATGGAGATATCTTGAGGTTGCACCAATACATTTGCCCTTTAGTTATATTAGGACCAGTCACTTATCTTAATTTAAACACTACAGTATACACGCATGCGCGTATAAGTTCACTGTTTTATATAGTTCGCATGAATTAACAATTCGTGTGATAATAATGTAATCTTACGTACCAATTCGTCCATAGACTTCTACTTCGCAAAGTATGAGCATTGTATTGTCGCTTGGATCCTTTTTTACCCGGACAAACTGGCCATATGTTTCTGACGGACATGGGAGTCGTCTAGACACACCCGATCCAAATAGAGGCCCAAAATAATTGCACTTTGTAACATGCTTATTCCTTCGTACTTCAATGGTTATGTTATGAAGCAGGTGAGCTGTTAACAGTACACGGTTAATTGTACATCAACAATAGACTGATGGAGGGAGGGTACGATAACAAAGATGAAAGAGAGAAGAGAGAGAGAGAGAGAGAGAGAGAGAGAGAGAGAGAGAGAGAGAGAGAGAGAGAGAGAGAGAGAGGAATAACTAGCAACATAATCACATATAAATATAGACTCCTCTCAGTGTTTATTAATGTGATTTCACGATGCATACCTGATTAAAATGTATGATGTTCGAGTAATACATGTCTTTTACATTAATAAAACAAACAACTGTTGAATAAATATATTTGTTTTTCATGTGGGGAAAGTCAAATGTTATTATCCCCAGGACTTGTGTCACTCCATGATATTGTAGTGTAACCGTCCGTTGCAACGGGTTTCTAAACGTTGTTGAAGCCGGTTGATTGTGCTCCCTTTTCCCAACCACTTTTACCAGTGAAACATCGTAAGATTGATGACGTAGTTTTTATATGTGGACTTGTTTATGCATATCCGCCATCTTAAAACAGGATGACAATGGTGTCAGACAAAAGAAAGGTAATACACGTGAAATCGTTAATTCGGTACATCTATATTATTGTTATGTTGTTCTTAAAAAGATATGCAAAAACATTGTTTTGTTATGACTGCCATTTTATATAATGGCGCAAAAACATATTTTATAATTAGAATCCCTGTCCTCACCCATCTGTATCTTGATATAAATATATTGGCTTATATTGCCATAAGGTATGGGAATCTGATTTCAGTCATGTTTAAAATGACGAAAATAATCATCACCATTTGTAAAGATGACTGTGGTGAATACAAATGCTACTATGCTACCTAGAACAGTTGCGTGTACACTGTTGAATAGCTTGATGGTGGCGAGTTTAAACAGTAACCCTTTTACCTTCAGAAACAACATTCATATAGCTGCCGTTAAAAAAAATGGCGTTCGACAGCAAAGTCTATAATTTCCATATGGTAAGAACTACGTACGTAACCTAGAGCCATAAAGTTGATGTAAAAATGACGTTTAGTGACTTTCAAATATCCGTCATTCTGTATGCCATTTTTGTATACCACATCACACGAGTTTTAAAGATGGTGCCCGACAAAGTGTATTACTTCCATTGCTTATGAACTACGTAGTCTAGAGACCCAGCGTTTATGCCAAAATGTAACATTTTTAGATGCAGTTTTGTATTACTTGTGACCTTATCCTTAGATATTGTCGAACATTGAAGCCGATGTAAAAATAGTGTGACGATTTTAAAGGTGTTTCTTCTATAAAAAGGACCGGACTACATTAAACATTCGTCTATTGATGTCGTAATGATGCCCTATATCCATACTGTGAACTGCTGTTCGCTCGTCCTCCTGACATTCATCGCATTTGCACGCTAGACGTAATATTCGATACGAAGAAGAAATGGGACAAAGAAACATGTTGATGGTCGTAGGCAGTTGCCTGCAAACATAATTATTTCACCTGCTAAGTGAACGAGTATTTCTGAAACACTTCATGGCAGCGTGACGATAACGTAAAGAGAGGAGGTGGTTAGCATAGATGGAATTAATGTGGATCGTCTATTACCGTGTGCAAACGAAGAGTATCATACAAACTATTGACACTGACAGCGTCGTGTTAATTGACATCTTTGCCCACAGACTTGGCTGTGAACGTCTGACAGTAGCGATCGGCACAGGGATTTCATTCCGATGCGTCGACGCAACTGGTCGATATTGACAATGCATTGCCTGTTTCTACGCACGGGTGTGTTACCGCATCATGTTTCGCCGGCACAGGCAAACGCACGGCTTAGGGATCATGGCATAATTCCAGCTATGTAACGCCTGCATTCTGTGCTCTTGCAGATACTCCACCGGAAGCTATCCTGAGAGGCGTGTTGTTGTACTGTTCGATGTCGCACGCATGTCCTCTTCACGTCGAAAGAACTACATGTTGAGAATATTCCACCAAAGCGTCATGAAGTTGAGTGCACGATGCGCAAGAATAATGGCCTGATCGTCCTCGTCACCACTAGTCCAGTTCCTTGTGTAATTTCGTTCATATTTTTTTGGAGATTTGCAAAACTATACATTTTTGGAAAGAGTTGGACCTACTGAACCTGAAAAGTAATGTTTACATTTTTTCTAAACACTCTATGGCGGCCATCTTGGATTTTCAAAATGGCGACTATTTTTTGCTCACATTTTGCAATATCTCGGCTTCTAAGTATCTTAGGCTTTTGATTTTGGTGTCTAAATATACATTTTCAGAGACAAGGAATCTAATGAGACAACTTACAATGCACTACATTTAATGCAAGACAGTATAAATCACAATGTTTACTCAAAAAATGATCAAAATATACTTCTAGTCTAGTTCACTATGTACAGATTAAACCTTTCGTTCACATTTTTTGGAGATTTGCAAAACTATATATTTTGGGAAAGTTTACAACCTACTGAACCTGAAAAGTAATGTTTACATTTTTTCTAAACACTCTATGGCGGCCATCTTGGATTTGTAAGATGGCGAATATATTTTGCTCACATTTTGCAATATCTCGGCGTCTAAGCATCTTAGGCTTTTGATTTTGGTGTCTAAACATACATTTTAACAGACAAGGAATCTAATTGGACAACTTATAATGAGATATATATATAATGCATGACACTATTTTGGTAATTTTGGAAAAAATACATGAATTCTAAGTAACAACCTGAGGCTCAAATGCTAAATATTAGCCAACTTTTCGAGCATTGAAAATAGTCTAGTTATTAAAATCATTGTTGTCTAGTCTAATAATTACATGTACTATTAAAATCATTATTGGCTAGAGTCCAGTGTCCCATTGTTGTTGTTTCAGAGAGACATGGAGTCGACCACGAATGAGGTCCCCAAACCTATTGGTGGACGGCCGTGCCAAACCACTGATTATAAACTGTGTGTTGTGTGTCAAAAAGAAGCCGAACCATTAGTGTTGCACCCAAGATTAACGTCATACCACAACCTCCTAGAGGCAGTGAAGGAGCATCCACCAGCTGAACTGCTTTTGCATAGAGGGCCATGTCATAGGTTATGTCAGTGGTGTACTCTTCTCCAACTGTCAACTCCTTTAACTGATGTGCCTGCTTCATCACTGTTAGCAGAGTTGACCACTCGTGTGCCACTTCTGGGAGTAGGGGCAGGGCATTAACCTCGGTCAGCGGCTTGCTTGTTGACACTAAGGAGTTGTAGCCAGCCCCACCTGGAATTTGGCTTGACCTTTCATCCTTTATCCAGGAAAGAGTTGAGGCAACAACCCATCCAAGTTGTGTAAGGTGATAGCTATCTGCTACACCAGAGTTGTTGATGCTGAACTCTCTCGCCCGCTTCTGCGATGCAGTTGTTTTTGGCGTCTCACACGGTATCATGGCTGTATGGTATAGAGTCACCAAGAGACTCTTTGCCTTTGTGTCACAAATGCGTAGAGAGAGGGTGTGTGATTGGTTCACCAGGTGCATCAGCCTACTGGTAGAATGCAGTGACTGTCCCATGTGTTGTACCCTTGCCATCAGCAGTGTCCTCAGCAAAGTCTGTGTTGTCTGAGGCAAAGAACATAAACGTGCCATTCTTCAAGAAAGGTGGCACATACAGCCCCTGGCACTGCTTTGTGTTCTCCACTACAGCATTGGCAAGGGCTGTTTCCATGATGAGGGTACGGCTGTAGGATGCACAGTGACCCTGTGCATTGAGCAGATTCACAAGTTTCTTGTTTCTTGTGTCGTGATGGATAATCAGGGCCAATCCCAGTACTTGGGGGTTTCCCTAGCTTGTTGAGACCGGAATCCAGCACCCTCGTCACTCGGCTTGTACGTGACTTGCCTCTTGGATTTGAAACCAAACATCAGGATTTTGGCTCAAATGGCTTTGCACCCCTGTCAACAATAGCTGTCCGCACTTCTGTTTGGAGTTTGTCTGCAGGTCCCGCCATTATCAAGCGGATCATGGTATACAGTTCCACCGGTACATCTTCCAGGGTACTGGTTACTACTATGGAACTGGACGTCTTGGTGAACTGCTCAATTCGTTGGCGAAGGAGTCTGGCTGATTGGTAAAGGTTTTTCATGCTTTCAGTGTCATCTGCAGTTCTGATAGCAGTCTGGACCATGTCTGCATCACAGGCCTCTGGACAGTACAAGACTTCGCATGTTTCTCTGTCAGACTGATGTTACGTGTGGTAATTCAGAAAGGATTCTGTCTTTCAACCATTGCCTGGTGAAGGCAGGTGAATGATTTTCCAGGGCCTCTGTTCCACCCAAATGTAGCATGCTGACATATGTGTTATCGATGTTTTGGATTGAGAGGAATGCTCCATCTCTGGTCTGTGTATCTATGATGTTCAGCAGTTCAACGAAGCTGGATCCTTGTGTGGGACTTTGTTTTATATTAGGTGCTTGGTTGGTGTCATCCAGCAGAACGTGGAACACGTGTTTGGTCCAGCAAGCTTTATGATACTGGATATCCATAGCATGGGCATCACCATTAGCAATGCAGGTAGGTACTGTATCTAGTTTTCAGTTCTAGATCTGAAGACGCTTGCATTGCTTGCTTTAGTGATTGTCCGGCATTCCCTGTTCTGACAGTAAAGAGTTTCTGGTCATTGTCTGTCTGTCAAAAAAAAAACACATATCCTTATTCAAAGGTCGTGTTGATGATCGGGTATATGGTGCAGCTGAGCCAGTCATGTTATTCACGTCATCAGCACTTCTTGATCTGCGACCTTTCACCCTGGGAGTGTGTGACCCAGTAGACATGGAGTGTTGCTGTCGGTCTCTTGCACGCTCTCTCTGGACTGTGTTCGTCATCCTGGAGTAGCAAGTACGATGCCAAACAGCATTCTCTCTTTGCAGTGTTTCTGTTGTGCAGTCTTTAAGCCGTTACTGCACTGGAACACAATCGGCATCATGCAAGCTGGCTCGCTCCTTCACTGCCTCTAGGAGGTTGTGGTATGACGTTAATCTTGGATGCAACACTAAAGGTTCGGCTTATTTTTTACACACAATACACAGTTTATAGTCAGTGGTTTGGCATGGCCGTCCACCAATAAGTTTGGGGACCTCATTCGTGGTCGACTCCATGTCTCTCTGGAACAACAACAATGGGACACTGGTTTCTAGACAACAATGATTTTAATAATACATGTAATCATTAGACTAGACAACAATGATTTTAATAACTAGACTATTTTCAATGCTCGAAAAGTTGGCTAATATTTACCATTTGAGCCTTATCGATACTTATTTTTTTCCAAAATTTCCAAAATAGTGTCATGCATTATATATAGCTCATCATAAGTTGTCCCATTAGATTCCTTGTCTCGAAAATGTATGCTTAGACACCAAAATCAAAAACCTAAGATGCTTAGAAGCCGAGATATTGCAAAATGTTAGCAAAAAATAGTCGCCATTTTGAAATTCCAAGATGGCCGCCCTAGAGTGTTTAGGAAAAATGTAAACATTACTTTTCAGGTTCAGTCGGTTCTAAGCTTTCCAAAAATGTATAGTTTTGCAAATCTCCCAAAAATTGGAACGAAACTATTATTCGTGACATAGTGAACTGGACTACACTCATTGTCTTCTTTCCTCTTCATGTATGGAAATAATAGGCTTTGTCGGGCGTCACCATTAAATGGTGCATATTACAGAAAGACGGATATTTGAAAGTAACACAATTTCAATCATCATATATAAACGCCCCACATTTTAACATCACGTTTGTGGCTCTAGGGTACATAGTTCTTAAGCTACGGAAATACTAGCCTTAGCCGAACGCCATCTTTAGAAACGACCGCTATATATTACAGTTGCTGAAGGTAAAATTAATTTGTTAACATCGCTATCCCTCATACTATCCAAATACATAAATGCTCTATGTGACGTTGTTTTAAGGTATTGTGACATTTCTATTGACGACCGCCATCTTTACAAAAAGACGGACGTGGAAACAAAACTGTTATATTTGAAATCCTTATACCCTAAAATATATACCAGCTTACCACATTAATTGTTCTAGGTGCAATACTTATTTAGATAACGGAAATTGAATTTGGAGAGCATTTTAAAATTAACCCATATTTTGTAACGCAGCAGATGAAACCCGCCAGAAATCCATTTCTGAATGGCCCATGTCACTGCCTAAATGTCCGTTTGACCTCAAAGCCCTGGGCTCCCAATGAAATAGTAGCTCACCGTTTCCTATACCGTTCGTTATTATCACATCCGTGATGACGTAGACACCTTGCAGATCAACCTGCCACCAACTTTTTGTTGCTTTCACTTCGGTAGCAGAGCAAGTTTTTAAGTTAGTTCCGCCTTCTCTATTCCCATCCACAGCTCGCGAAGACACAAAAGGTGCGTGTTGAGAGGTCATCTTGGTAGGTTTTAAAAGGGCCAGGTTAACGCGACGACTTTCTAAATCCAACTTCACTGCAACGAATTATACATCACGTCACATGTTATGGTGTCCTCATACACCGACTTGTGTATGTCGATGGCTATGCTCTTACATATTTCGGTCACCATCTACAGGGCATGCTATCATGTTGTCTTTCTGCAGCAACATCCTACATCTAGCCACAAAAACGCCATGCATTATCAAACGCCGGAATTCGAAGTAAGTGAAGAATCAGAAATATACGCTATGTCCAATGAATCTGAAGAAGCTGTTTAATGAAACGGAGGGGGGGAGGGTGTGACGATGACCTGAACATAAACAGGTTTATAAGCTTGTACATTTGCAAGTCTAAGGAAGAGGTTGTGCGTTTTGATTATGAAAATGGTGATGTATCACAATTTACTGACAACTGACAATTTATTTTCATATGCAAATATGGTTAGTTTTGCACTATATTTGATGGCCGAATCATTCATGCATCATATGTATATTCATATAATACGTATCAAGATTAACATAATATGTACAAATGTCAACATCTGGCAATGTAACAAACTGTGTCTGCAATGTTCCACCACATGAACAAGGAAAATGCACGTGGGTACTCCATAAGTGGTTACTCCACTCATGTTAAGTGTTGTGTCTCGTTTTGGAGAACAGCATCGATGTCAAAATCCAAAAACATATAAATGGAAAACGAAGTACTTTTGAAATATTTTGGTCAAGAATTCAATAAACAGCATTTCCCGCTTTCAATCTGTTTAACTTTCGTATCTCCAATAATCAACTTATTGATTGTCCACCGTTGCAAAAATATGTTTTCAACAACTTACGTATGCACAATTTTTAATCGGATAATTATATATATATATATATATATATATATATATATATATATATATATATATATACATATATATATATATATATATATATATATATATATATATATATATATATATATATATATATATATAACACTGACTGCATTAGTTTGATGAACTATTGCCTTACCAGGCTCGCCAGTCACTTGTACTTCACAGAAGTGTATCTGGAATGGTTTGAGTTCACTGGAACTTATCCAAATATATGTCCCTGTCGTGTCCGGGAGACATCGGAACACATTTTTTTGTCCTAACTTCCAGGATCTCCCAAGAACTGAGGCACACAAATGCCGATCCTCTGTCACCACGAAGCTGGTTTGGATACTCATGGTAGGGAAGTTGTGAGCTGAAAACAGTACCATGTTAAATGTAATAATAATTCACTAACCTTTAGCGCCTAGATTAGAACAGGTCGCTGGATATTTTCTAGGTTTTCTTGCTGGGGTGAGCATAAAATGTAATTATGCAGGTTATTTGGATGAAGTGGCTTGTAATAATTGTTCATATCTTGACAATATTCATTATCGCGATGGTGTTACATTGGTACTGAGCGAGTCAAATCAGCAGATTATCCAAATACCTATGACAACACGTCGAAGTTTTGAAATGTTCTTGCTAGCGATATTATTATTATTATTATAAGGATGGGATTCCAATAATCAACGTGCTTCTAACAAGACCTGTTGTTAAAGTATTAGCGAGAGAATGTTTGAAATATATAATATTGAAGTTATTACCTAGATTCCGCTCTAAGGCTATTGGTGTGATATTTGTACTTTGGATATGCGTTGTGGACAAATCCAGTTTTATATGCTGAATTGGAGTACCAATGACGACAAAGCCGCAACGTATTTTTTGGATTTACCAATAGTTTGCTGTCTTTAATCTAGTGGACGGCGTGTATTGGAGACAATCTCTATGCGTTCTTAACTGAGGTTTTCATGTTTATAGTAGGGCGCCAAAAAAGGTTTAATATTTAAATGCGTGCAGGCGACGATGAATAATATTGCAGACAGCCAATCAAGCAACCCTAAGAGTGTCGACATTGCGGATGGTTGTGCTTTGTTCCAACGGTTTGTGGGCATCCTGGGATAACATCTATTCTGCCCCTTCATAGCACATGGTAGATGCTCTTTCAAATGATAATACTGCCATAACATTTACATTTGTCATTTTACGGAAAATATCACGAAGATGCCCGATTTGGATTTGTTGCTCTAGCGTCTAGTCAGTCGAGATTTTGGCGAAATATGGTGCCTTGCGGCATTTCCCCCCAAAAGCTATTTTTCCAAGACGGCACCGCGAAAGCTCCCGTTTAATGTCAATTTAAAGACATGTTTCATCAAACTTGTGATTTAGGGGTTGCCGTTATATTGCATAATACATAATATGCACGCATATTTTTCTAGATATTAGACTGTTTGTATTAGCACATATGTGGACTTTAACTATTAAAACACTGGCCCTTGTGAACAATCGTAGAACAAGAACACGTTTAGACCTATAGCTAGTTCGTTATGAACCTACAGCAGCATTCGGGAGTAAAGATGGTGACACTGCGGATGATGTAGAGTTTTTCCAGTTGCAGTCGCCAGCTTGGTTTCACCTGCCACTCAGTACGCGCGCATAGTCCACGTGGGTCTACATTACCATCGACGGCCAAAGAGCCTACATGTTCGCCATCAGTGGTGCTCAACTCAACAGCAACGAAATCTATGATTTTCGACGCTGCAACAGAACATAATAAATCAATCCACCTAGTGTAGTGTTCGAGAAGACTTATATCAACATTTTTATCTGCTAATGTAGCTGAGCATTAAAATAACGTGAATATTTTCTGTATCCGGAAACAATTGCGCTGTCGTGCTTATATATTTCCGGTCGTCATAATCGTTCCGACTGACGTTTCTGCGCATGCGCGATAAATGTAAAATCATCAATTTGCAACGAAACAATAAAGTATTTGTTTTGTATAAATGCCATGACCTGTTTGTTAACTCACCTGTGATGATTACTGTGAAGAGTTGCTTAAAATGTCGTTCAATACAGTAACATATTACATTTGTTTAAATCACTGTCACGGATCAAAGAGCACTATAGTCACGTGATTTATGCTTGCTATCAAAACATGCCTCAAAACTTGTTTGTCTCGTGTTAGTTTGCAACAAATAACTTTGCTGAGAGGTTATATACATCCTTACGAACAACCCTACTACACGACCGAACTACACGGACACAACATGCAAAACGTCAGCACAGCAACATACCTTGGCATCAACATAGAGGATAACCTGAATTGGGGATTCCACATAGACACCATCACCAATAAAGCAAACAAGACTCTTGGCTTCCTCAGAAGAAACCTAAAAATCGGAAACAAGAAAACCAAAGAAACAGCATATAAAGCCTTTGTCCGCCCAATCCTGGAGTACTCAGCCACTGTCTGGGACCCACACACTGCAAACGACATAAAAACGATAGAAACAGTTCAACGCCGAGCAGCAAGATGGGTTACAAATAGACACCACCAAACCTCCTGTGTCAACTCCATCATCGACTCTCTTGCCTGGCCTACACTCCAACAACGCCGTAAAACAGCTCGACTTGAAATGTTTTTTCAAATGTCACCACCGCCTCGTCACCATTGATTCTGAATATCTACCACAGCCAACATAAAACAGATCAAGCCACAGAAAGAATAACACACACAGCTACAACATCCCCTACTGCAGGACACAGTACAGAGAGATGTCATTCTTCCCCCGGATCATACCCGAATGGAACCCAGGAAATAGTGGCAGCCAAGTCCCTGGACTGTTTCAAGTCCAGGCTTGCTGCCCACCTGTAACCACGACATACCACCATGGCCGCCATCACTCATGGAAAATACAGAAAATGACATATCTCTGGAACTATTTGACCAACTCCAATGGTGTTGTATTATAGGGTTTTCAAACATGCCTGATCATCTGGAATATGTTTCAGTTCGATACTAGGTCAAGGTCATGCAAGAAGGTCAAAATAAAGGTCGTTTTGACTGGTTTCAAGTCGATTGGAGGTCAAAGTCATGCAATATATATATATATATATGTATATATATATATATATATATATATATATATATATATATACATACATATATACAGAGGTTCAGGTACAAGGTCAACATCTGAATACAAATAAGCAAGTAGAAGTAACTGCACTGCATGTCAGGCAACCGATTTAATTTTGTCCATGAAACATCTACAGGGAAAAGACAGACAACACATTGAATAAATAAAATTTGCGCGAACATTATTTTCTTAAAGGTTAGATTCTTTAAACATAGAAATACAACTCATCTATCATGTAACATTCCATATTGAACACTTATTGAATTAAATCAGTGGTGCACAATCAGAATTGTGGCATTTGCAAAGAGCAGTGCAGGGGAGGTTGTTCTTCTTGCATGAGCAGTGACCCTTGCAAGATGTCTTGCAACCACATTTGATTAGTTCCAAGACGGCAACTGGTGCTGGTTTGTAGAGACACCGGACTGGGACATACTCGTCCCCGGCAAGCATCCATCCATTTTCGTCTAGGGGTAGGAGGCATGGATGAGGTGTTGTATAGCTTTTGTCCCTCATAGCCACAACGTGCGTAACACATGGGGCATCAATGTTGCTCTGGTCGGAGGAAGCTTCTCGCCCTCCAGATTCCTGGACCTGAGCAATTCCCAACGCAAAGCTGGTATGGTTGTTGCACCTCCAGAGCTGTATACTGAGCAAACAAACTTCTCGATGGGCCGCACTTCTTCGGGCAGCTCACCGTCCACCAGCTCATGGCTTGTGAGCACCCCTTCGCCAAGGAGTTGGAACGCAGAGACGATGGGGTCATCATTGGGCAAGGATAGATACGATGTGATCCAACTCTTCCTTGATATGCCAACAAATTTCCCTCCCCAATCTGCACCTGTGAAGTTATGGAAACCGATCAGACCTTGACACTTCTCTCACTCAATGACACTCACACGCTCACGAATGTTGATCGATCGATACTTGTCGCCTTTTCCAGTGAGGAAATTGAGCTTGGTGAATGCACCAAGTCGTCCACAAGCCACAAGGTCCATCACCAAGATCAGTACGTCAGTGTCAGGCGACCATACATCTATGTCTCTGAGAGTGGAGTCACCGATGGCATCAATTACATGCAAAGGAATCATGGTGTCTACTTCCTCGTGATTGTGAGTGGACATCGACTCAGCCAAGGAGTGGGGATGATTGATCTGAACAACTGTGGTACCTTTCAAGACCACCAACTTTTTCTTCGATCCTTTGTATTCTTCCAGAAAGGTATTACCAAGAATGTTGAAGAGGAGCGCCTTTGTCTTTGAGGCAGAGAGCAGCTCTTTGAGGGTAATCTTAGCAATGTCCATCTCGTCATGGGTCGCAAACTCCATCTCCTTTCCCTGTGCTCGCTTGGCTCTCGTCTTCTGTTTCAGTGACTGAGCGATGTCATAGCGGTCAAATATGATGCGCCCCTCGTCGTACGGTTTCACCATTCTTGTAATTCTCTTCACATATGCATCCTTGAAATTGATGATATTCTTCATGCCTGGACCTTTTGTTTTTCATACATTGAACTACAGCCATACTGTCAATGATGATAACATGGTCATGAGGTTGAACTGAGTCATCACCTAAAATGTTGAGGAGGTCATAATGTGTATTATCTTGTGTTGGTGCCTGGACTGGTGTTTGTGCACGTGGTGCCTGCATGCTTGCCTCGGTTGTTGTCTCTGTCTCAGTCCGAATGGGATTTGCCTCTTCAACAGCATGTATGATGCTTTGTCTGTTTGAATGAGGAGTGATCCATCTGACCTAGGTGTGACCGACATCTCATAATTACCAATGGTTGCAGGCAGGCGAGGAACTAGCTCTGGGCGTGACTGTTGGATCACAAGAAAGCGGGCAAGGAGCTGTCTCTCTTCTCGGAGCTTGATGACCTTTTCTCCTACACTCACCAGTGTTTTCGCCATCCAGGTGCTGAAGTTTATGAGCTTCATCTTCTTCATAGTGCTCCACACAGACAAGGATGCGTCAGGTACAAGACGTTCCTTAACAAACTTTCGATAGCCATCCAGTCCCTTCTCATCCCGGTGGAGTATATCCTCCTTCGCAGCTTCCGGTATCAGTACCGATGACACGATGCTCTTCAGTGGTGTACCCACGATGAAGGGATTACCTTCGCAGTGGAGCTGGATGCAATCCCTCCGCTTCAGTGCATTTCTCGTTGAGCGTAGGGCGATGTCTCCAGACAGCTGATAATGCTGACCTGAAGAATGGAAGGCAGTTGAGAAGCGTGGGAATCTACACAGCCAATCATTGACAACAGAGGAGATGTGTGGCAGTGTGATGATAACACGATCAAGTGAGACCTCATCTTGTGTAATGCCCACAAGATGACCAACCCCTTTCAACTCCTTGATCTTCTGCTCAAGAGCTTGGCTTGATCTGCAAATAGTGCAGTGAAGGGCGAGTCAGATTTTTTCACACAGAGTTTCCCTCCTTTAGTGCATTCCATGTTATCGGGTCATCATTTTCAAGCTGGTTCATTAGGGCAAGGTGGACAGGCATCAGGCGAGCATAGTGGAACAGGTCATGAGCATAGAAGTACTGGATCTGATCATCCAGTGCTGCCAGATACGCCTCCCAGTCGCCCTGACGGCATGCACTGATGATGTGCATGCAGTAGGCACTGAACTTGTTTCATGTAGTTTGTCAAGAATTGGGCCAGCTCGCCAGCATCCATGCCAGCCACTTTAGGCTCTATCTGTTCAGCATATTGAGATGCTAAGTCGTCATAGATGTCTGTAATATTATCACTCCTCTGGTGAAGGCTGGACTTGAGTTCCTCACACTGCTTCTGGAGAGGCGCATCAGGCGGCATTTCCCCAGGTACTGCACAAAACTTGAGGAAGGAACAGGCAAGCACATTCATGAGATGATATTCAACTCCTCTCTTGAATGCTTTCCCTGTGTATATCCCGCGAAGGGCAGCTGAGGAGTAAATGCCGGTCTCAACAGCAACTGTATCGAGTCCACTTCCCTCGAGATACTTGCCCAGCCGTGCAAGGCAGCAAAGCAAAGATGCTTTGAGAATCCAGCGATTGCTCCCTACTGATTGCTGGATCTTGAGAGCCCGTTCATACAAGTCTAGGTCGAGTGTGATGATGGTGCGCCGTTCTGGACCGACCACAACGGCCGAGATATCTTGAGTGAGGGTGAGGACGCTGTACAATGATGCGTAATCCGTCGGGGATGTCTTGAAGAGTGGTGTTACCACTTCGCTGTTGTCCGGACTGCAGGAGCGATTTTGTAGCAGCCCACGTGGGCATGACATAAGTCTTCTTCAGCTTCTCTTTCGTTCTTTCCTTTTGTGTCACATTGAATATTGTGTTATAGGTATTGTCAGCAGGTTGAAATGCTAGACTGCAGATAATAAAATGGCACTAATAAAGTGACATGCTTCTCAATAATATAAATCATTTATTGTGTACAATAAAAGTGGTTCAAACCCTAATTTCTGTGCGAAATGTCCCAGTTCCATAAATACACACACTCATAATTTTGCACTGAGAGAGTCACAAATGACCTTTACTTTGACCTTCTTGCATTACCTTGACCTTCTATCGACCTGAAACATATTCCATATGATCAGGCATGTTTGAAAACCCTATAATAGAGTCTAACATCATTGAAGTTGGTCAAGTAGTTCCAGAGATATGCCATTTTCTGCATTTTCCATGAGTGATGGCGGCCATCTTGGAATATGGGCCTTATAGGTGTCTAAAAAATGTAACCCAATATTTTTTTTATAGTTTATACCCAAATAAAGTCAAATCAATCACTATCTCACTTTGGACATCCGATTCCTACGGGACTGTGAAATCCATACGTGGCGGTCTCCACTAGAAGATTGAACTCGCATATTCGTCCAGGGCGTATGGGTAGGACATGTTGGGGTGGCAATTTTAAAACGTTTTAGTGTTGAAAACTAGATTAGTAGTTAATGTAATAATATTAGTAGCGTAATATTTCAACACATGTCTTCATGTGCAAAACAGGCTTAAACTTTCTTAGAAAACTAAGCTAAGCAGTTCAGCATGTCGTCGTTTGACTTATGCCTATGTAGGCCTACCTTCTTCGCCGTAGACTTGCACTTCATTTAAAGAAAGTGTCTGGTCTTTTTCGGTAGGTTTGATCGTCACAAATCGACCTTCACTGCCTGCAGCACATGTTATATGGTTCGACTTTCCTGGTACAAAATATTGCCTAGCCACGCCACACCGTATTTGAGAAAACGGTTCGGATTGCGACAGGTCGACGGAGACTCCCGGTAGGCCGTCGGCTGGATGAATGTGAACACCAGAACACTCGGATGAAACACCAACAATTAGAATGAAATGTACATGCTGTGCAGTTATGCAAGTCTGAACAATGGATCCATTAATACAAGTTATCGCATGCACGCACACACACACACACACACACACACACACACACGCACGCGCACACGCGCACGCGCGCACACACACACACACACACACATACGCACACACACACACACACACACACACACACACACACACACACACACACACACACACACACACACACACACACACACACACACACACACACACACACACACACACACACACACACACACACACACACACACACACACACACACACACACACACACACACACACACACACACACACACACACACACACACACACACACACACACACACACACACACACACACACACACACACACACACACACACACACACACACACACACACACACACACACACACACACACACACACACACACACACACACACACACACACACACACACACACACACACACACACACACACACACACACACACACACACACACACACACACACACACACACACACACACACACACACACAAACCGAAGATAGTTTCCCCCGAACTAGCAGTATTGCCAGGTTGCATGAATATACATCATCATAAAACTACCGTCTCACCGTATACTCCATATACGTTCACTTCACACAGCGTCAGTGACTGCGGTTCAGTTCCTGTGCAGCTGATCCTGACGATGCTTCCGATGGCTCCCGGGCTACACGTGATGCGTCTTGTTTCTCCCTGGTAAAACGCTCGGTGCACCCTCGCACATGTCGACCTCATAGACGAATGTGGCACCACTGCTTCAATGGCAAAGTCATCAAGATCGGAGTAACCTGTTTGATTAATTCGAATGGTTGGTTAACACATAGAACAAGCGCATGTTCATACATCCACATATTAACAGGAGGAACAATTCCAATGCAGAGGGTGTCCATATTATATAATATATACATATCCTTTAAATGTGTAGTCATGTACAGAACGTTTAGATACGCGCAGACACACGCACACAAGTATGTTATTATGATACATACTCTTGTCCAGTGGCGTTCCATACACTTCCACTTCGCAAAGTGTCAAATATTTCTTTTTGTTTTTTGATGTCCTCCTTCTGATCTTGACAATACTGCCCACTGTTCTTGGCGGACAGCTGAACCTATTCTCATCCGGCTTCAGTGTGAAATCCACGTCTTTGCATATAGACACTTTGTCCCCCATCAATACTTCTATGACCAGGTTTTTATTGTAGTTCCCTGTTAACAATCCAACGTTAATTACACATTAATTTGAGATAATAAAATCTCGAAAGTCATTGGCGATTCGAGGCAAAATTTGTGAAAGAAATATTGACAACTTTTACACCGGATGTACCAAACTCTACCGACGTTCATGCAATGTCAAAATCTGATACGTCACAATTCACTTAATTGTTTAATACATTTCTGGATGACAAGTCTTGAACAGATCACCTGTTGAACAACATACGTAAATGTGCCTCCTAAATACGTTCTAAATAACGTAGTATAGTATAGCACAGCACGGCACGGCACGGCACGGCACGGCACGGCACGGCACGGCACGGCACGGCACGGCACGGCACGGCACGGCACGGCAAGGCACGGCACGGCACAGCACGGCACAGCACAGCACAGCATAGCATAGCGGCATGGGCCACAGCAGATTACACCAGGCTCAGTGTGTGTATTCATTCACCAGGCTTTCGTGGATTTAGACAAAGGTTCCACCAGCCCTATGTTCAAACCACTTATTCTTTCATTTCCTTTTCAACTAGTGATAGATTATCCATATAGCATTACATAATAATAGAGAAAATCACACAAGCTCAAATAAGTCAGCAAAACATTCCAACATAGAGTGAATCACACAAGCTCAAATAAGTCAGCAAAACATTCCAACTCACATAGGTTTTGGTTATATATAACCACCTCCCTGATAATGTAGACACTGGCCAGGTCTACGTGCCACCAGGGTGCAGTTTCCTTCTTGGTACGGCTGCATGTGTGCTTTGAAATCCCCTTTACCCATTTATTGGGTTTTCTTCTACCATCTAATGCGTAGAAATAGTCAGAATTTTCTTCTGACGAGGACATTTTTCCATACTTCAGAAAAGCCAGGTTAATATTCTCTACAACAAATCATGAATGACTTACTGGAAGTGTCAATTATTTAAATAAATGCTCCATACTATATTTACCTGATAACGCTTCACATAGGGACACCTGTCATCACATTTCTAGATAAGTACATTATATATAATAAAGTGTAATAATAATATATCCGGAATAAATTCCGCTCAGAGGCGCATAAGTTACATTGTAACACATACATATTTAAAATATTCATAATCAGTTTAAACTTGCACGTAAAGACGAAATGTTAAATGATAATAAATAGATAATTAAATAACGCTTCACAAAAGTCCTAGTTCATAAGCTAAACTTATCAGCAATAAATAGATAAAATAAAATAATTAATAAATAATAAAATATATTAATAACTTAATAATAAAGTAAGTAAAACAAATAAAAAAACTATAATTACAGTTAAAATAAATTCGTTATAAAATACCCTACAAGTAGTTTACAAATGTGGCCTTAAAATATGTGTTTTTAAGTGGGACTTAAAAAGTTCAAGTGAGTCTACAAAAGTGTAACACTGATCACCCATGCGCTTGTGCTAAATACACCAATTCGGGGGAATAACATAATGCAATCTAAAATAACCTATAGTTCTGATATACACACATAAATACAGTCATACACATACACACGTCATGCACACTCGCACACACACATACATTTGCGTTTCCCTAATCAGCAGAATTGTTAATTCTGACTTGACACCTTTATTGTTCAAATCTTGGATCAGTGTAGCATACGTGTTCGTTCTGAATAGATGGTCTCCCTCAGTGTAATTTCGTGGAGCGTGGACAGAAAACATATTGCCGCCTAAGTGGATTGAAGACTTTCAGCAAGACGGAATTGTGACTCTGCTTTAATATTTGATCAAAAATAACCGGGTACGTTAATGTAAACTTATTTATTACTCTTTTTTCTTCATACGTTATCTAACTGCATATATACATCTGTAATATTATGGATGTAGCCTATGTGTGTTTTACAATAAAACTGGGATATATGCAATACCAAGTTTTATGCTGTCAATCTGCCGAGTGGAGGCGACATGCACGCTGTTAGCATGATTGCTCTCTGATTGCAGTTGTATTAAATAATCAGTGCACGTGAGACATACCTTCACGATAGGTAGTTATGGTCAACTCTCGTATCTCGTACATGCCTTGTAAATCAACCTGCCACCAGCTGCCGACAGCTGCGGCCGTGTGTGCGCACGAACCTCGTTGCAATATCACACTGGCGAAGCCATCCACGGCATTTAATGACGCATACTTGGGGTTAGGTGTGGATGACTGTTTTGTCGGTTTAAAAAGAGCCAGGTTCTGTCCAAACAATGTTTCTGGAACATCTTAAAAAAGGCACCGTCTCACTCAATTACATTAGTTTTGTGTTTGTGTCTAAAGTGGGACATAACTATAAAAAAAAATTCTTAATATAATTAACATATGTTAATTACGAACAGACTAAATGGTACCCGCGAAGATAATGTAACATGTTTTGTTATTAGTAGCACAGAACACACCATTTACTCGGTGTCAAAAGAGAACTACGTTTCAGCAGTTTCTTTCGCGGTATCATAGCAATACTACAAGTGTATTTTGGCATTAGTTGTGTAAGTTTCTGACAACCACTTAATCAGTCATGCGAGACTGTAACATGCTGCAGTTGTTCGGCTAGTTAATTTGTGCGAATGCATGCTAGTGAAACATGTTTAAGGATTACTTTATCTAATTTTACCTCCATATACTTCAACTTCACACAATGTCACCGCCCGGTTGACACGTGCAGTGAGTTGGATTTTGACAATGCTGCCCACTGTGCCGGAGCGACACGCAAACGATGTCCTCTCGTTCGTTTTCAGGACAGACCGTACCTCAGTACACAGCAAACCTGGCAGGCCTTTTGCCGGTAGTTCTGCAGTTATCTTAAACTTGTTTATCTCCTCACCTACAACATGTGGTATAACATTTGTGGGTGGTATGACTCAATAATAGCTATTTTATGTGTGTCCAAGTTGCAAGTAATGAGCGTGTCAAGCGGAGTGACGCAGCCATGCAGACAAATTACCACCCATGGTTGAAGCGGAGTGACACTGCCATGCAGACAAATTACCACCCATGGTTGACACTTTAAACAATATAACTGGCCATAGAAGTACAACTAATCAAACAAATCATTTTTTTTCAAAGAAACCACAAACTAAATTCTTATTTTAATTGTATTAGTATGTACTATTATAATACTATACTATTATTATATTATAATTAAAACACGCTTATTTTAAAAGGTGATACTTCAAAAGTGTTTTAAACGCTTGTAATGTAACATGAAGTTATGAATGTAATACTGAACGAAACTGAAACTAGAAGACATGTTAATGTTACAGCAATTACAATTTTACTTTAACTACATTCATAGTCGGCATCATTTAGGACCTCGCATGAATTTGCAATGACACGTGGCCAACCTGCCTACCGCATAAATGTCACCCCAGATGTGTTCAAAGACAAAATATACACTAACAATTTGCAATATATCATATATTGTTCATGTCTCCAAGATTTGTTGTTTATAACAAATTAACTTACTTTGAAGCATAGTATTTGAAACGTACTATGCTCCAAAGTAAGTTAATTTCTTATAAAATAACATATAGCAGGGATGTCTTATTTGATATCAGAACCATGTTTGTTACATAACTAAGCACTCTCAATATAAGCACTATCACATTGCTATACATGTCAACAAAACCAATAAATACAATACAGTTGATGTTCGATATATGAAGCAGACACCTAATAAAATGAGCACATATATCATTAGGTAAATAGGATGGTTCCAGTAATAATAACAAATGTGTCTTATCAGAGGCAGCGACCCTGATTGAATAAAGTACATTGTTACGTTCAATGAAAAAATAACAATAGCATTATGACTAAAGTAACGACATATGTGCATTTTTTATTTCTAGCATAAGGATATCCATGCACATACCTGCTTACATGTATATAACATTATGATTTTTTTAAATTAATCATCACGCGACATATCAGAAACAAAAGTAAACTTACCAGTCCGAGTAAATATGACCACGTGTTTGATATCGTATACCGCTTCTAAATCAACTTGCCATGCACTACCCACTTTTGGTCCAATTTGTAAGTTGTAAGTACTGGGTCTTGGATCAATTTTCCCATCTACCGTAATATCCGCACGCGATTTGGTTGTTGACAATAGCCATGCACGCTTCTTCAGAGCAAGATTAGCCTTTTCGTGGGGCTTATCTATTGCTGAAAGACATCATAACGTCTTTTGTTCAATTATGTCATTTGTTTTTAGGAATATAAAAAAAATGTCTGAAAATAACTGTACCAGGTTACACACAATGAACGCTGTTAAAGTGGATATAGAAGATATAAACCAATATCGTCAAACAGCAACATTATCAGATCCTTCCTGAACCAGTATGTGTATATGCTGACATTGTTATGTTTTCGCAAAATGGGCGAAAAAAACAATAAATTGTAATCATATTAAAATATAAGATGTAACAACATAAATTACAGTGTCCTCACCATAATTTCACAATCGCACATGTTTAATGAATATTTCCATGCACAAGGAATATTAACTTGCATGATCATGTGCTACTAACGTAATATATGTATACCCAAGGCACAGCAGAAGACAAATTAGCCTAGTCTTTATGGTAGTGGCACAAACAGTGGTAATACTAACGGTAAAACAGTGCACTTGTAGAAAACTCCACAATAATTACACAGAGCCATAAAATCAAGATTAATCCATCTAATTAGTGGATTTGTCTCTCGTAATTCCCTTGAACCACGCATAACGGCGTAGCTTATATTAATAAAGAGTTTTTCCTGTTGTAGATTAATTACTATGCTTGTCTGATTTTAATTATTATTAAATAAATTTGATAGTTGCATGTTGAAACTGATTAAGGATGGGAATTTATCACAAATGAGCGATAATAGACTGGTTCATAATATTATGATCAGCCCTGAATAGAACATCACCATTTGCAATACACTAGATAATCCTTTCGTGGGTTTCCATTAGGCCAAAATGTACAAACTCGTTTTTAGTACTTGTCACCATTCAACAGCTATACAATCATATTTTTTAAATACACATGATCACTTCACGTCAATACGGTTTCATTGCAAATGCACTGAATGAATCGTCAATATGAACTTACCAGTTTCGCCAAACACTTCTACTTCACTCAGTGCGAGGGGATGACTTGATAGAATTCTGATCCTGATTTTGCTGCCGAATGTGTTGGGCGGACATGGAATGTGTTGTATTCCATCGCTCGGAACAGTTTGTTCAACAATGTGTCCACACATTAGCGGTGCACTGGGATGAAAGGCCTCTATCACAAAGTCACGAGCTGGTCCATTCTCTGTAGGATATGTAATAGAACCACGTCAGCCCAATGTGTTGAACTGTGACACAGTGCTTGTTCTTTGTTTTATTTATGTCATCAGGATGAGCGAGGGGAAGGCGGATAACTGCAGTGGGGATGTTAGTTGGAGATGAGATGATGTGCATCGTAGCAGTTTACGCACCACAGACTGGGAAGTTCCAGAAGACAAGGAAGCATTCCAATACAAGGTGGAAGAAATTATTGGGCTTGTAGAGGAAGAGACAAAGCTGGTTGTGCAAGTAATCTAAATGCACATGTCGTTAAGCGAATAGTGAGGAGACATTATGAAAGTACGATATGGAACAAGAAGAATAGAGGGAAGTCGAAATGTTCAGCAGAAATCAGAAGGAGCCAAACGAGAATATCTACCGAAGTGAAACCAACAAGACAGAGGTAGATATGCTGATAGTCATAAACAGCCTGTTAAATAAGGTTAGGCGCGGCATGAAAGCATATAGCGAGTCACCATAAACCATTGGTTTATGGAATATGGATAGGAAGAGGGAAACAGAGAAGTCGGAAAGAAAAGACAGGTGCTCAGATAGTGGAAATGTAAAGAAGTGATGGTTCAATATAAAACTGAAGTAAAGAGCATGTTCAGGCTACTCGAAGAACAAATGGATGATGTGGAAATGGAGTGGAAGGCATTTAAGGATGGTTGTTTTAGAACAGCTGATGAGAAGTGTGGCCGAACATTGTGAAAACCCACACATGGCAAACAGAAGAAAGAACAGTTATGTGGAACAAAGGAACTGAACAAATACGAGAAGAAAAGTGGGCACTGAAGGATGTAACAGAAGAGAGATGAAGCAAAGACAAGGCTGAAACAGAAGTAACGGAAGAAGAAGGATGCAGCAAACAAAACAAGTGATGAAAAACAGCAGTAGTTTTGCAACAGGAACATGAACGTTGACCCTAATGCACTGGCAATGGAGTGGCGAATGTGAACTCGAAACCATAACCTCTGGTAAAATCAGTTTAATCCTTTCGTGTAGATGGTCTTACCTGGATAACAGTAACCCCACTTCTTCCCTTGGTCAAAGTTCCTGGTATTAGAACACCACTTCTTGTTAGGTGAGTTCACTGTTGTACAACTGTGATACGTCGTACCGCTATAAACGAAGGGAAGCACGCAAGGTTGCCCTCCGCCAGGCCCTCCGTAGGTGACAGCTAAACAGAACACAACACAACATGACTCAACCCACATTGACATCTTTAAATATCTTCATATGAGTGTCATGGTATGAGTATTACTAATGCACCAGTTATACAGATCAGGGCTGTCAATGATTTGTTATGATTATTACAACAGTTGGTATGCAGACATTCTGTTACGACGTTATAGAATCATGATGTGTAATAATGGTACAATAGAATACTACCATATACTGAAACGGTATATAATTTATGGGCTGTGATGTAAGAGGCCAAATATGCAACAGTTATGTGTGTGTGTGTGTGTGTGTGTGTGTGTGTGTGTGTGTGTGTGTGTGTGTGTGTGTGTGTGTGTGTGTGTGTTATGTGTTTACATTTGTGTGGATGGATGGGTGTGTATATAGCACAGGGGCCCTCTACACACACACACACACACACACACACACACACGCACACACACACGCACACACACACACACACACACACACAGACACACTTATAAGAAATAACATTTACCATAATTACATATGTATATGTCTACAATGACGACAATCACGCCAATCTCTTAATTACACATGAGCATTCATAGATACCTACAATATTTATAAAACTGGGTTATGAGGTATATGTATTTTGCTCACTGAAGTTCCGAGTGATATGTTGAATAATCATTGTTTTTATATAAGTTTGGTACATACTAACCATAAAATGCATTTCGTTCGCATGTTATCAATATACTATAAAGAACAATTCCACAAAGAATCACTGATACAGCTTAAGCGGTGCAAGAGATATTATTCTATGACATATGAATATTTTATTTATTATTAAGAACCGTCACAAAAAGTCGAAGTTCCTTATTTAAGATTGCCATAACTATAACTTGAACACTATTTAAATCATAACGCTAACATTTGTGATTCTTGCTTGACTTACCAAAGGCTGATTACTTAATTACTTTAAAAAAAATGAAAATGTGGACGTAACCGTTTTCTGAAGGTGAACATAAATTGAGATGTTTCTTTTATAATAATAACAATATTTATTTTGTTTAGCGCCACATCAAATGCTGTTCACAGCGCTTTACGTGCAATAACATACAAAGTTGGTGAGAGAGTAAAAATAAACTAAAATAACTAACCAAGTAAAAACAATTACTACATATGAATAAAAACAATGGTGTTATATGTGTATGAAATTGCTAAATAAAATACATACAAATCATAATGACTATCACCTTCTTATAACAATAATAAATTAATATTCATGTAAAGATCAATAAGAGGCTTATATATATATATATATATATATATATATATATATATATATATATATATATATATATATATATACATGAACATTAATAAATTAATATATAAAATAAACATTAAACATGATCAGCTAATGTAACAGAGTGTTAGTAATCATCCAAGATACGTAAATGCTGTGAAAATGTGAGTCTTCAGCACATATTTGTATACAAGCGAAAGACGTTCATGTTGTGCCTTGACTCTTAGCACAGCTGTCTTGAAAGTAAAGCGTTGTTGTCGAATGATAAGGCAACATCCTACACGATATTATTGTTTGCGGTAGCGAACAGCAGAGCATAGCAATAGTCCAAACGGGATGTTACCATGAGATTTACTACATGTTCCGCTGTTGGTTGAGTCAGGTAACGGTGTGTAAATCCTATGTGTGCAGATGCAGCGAGCAAGTAGCCTACTCATCGTATGTGTCACTTGCAAGTTCATATCCAAGTGTTTCTCAAAATGGACACATCGATTGCTAACATGTTCAGCCGCACCGATGCGCCCAAGGAGTCCACTCACGATAGCAGATGCCGACTTGGGAACAACCGGTATAGTTTCTGTTTTCGAGTCATTCATGAGCTGATATTTCGACGTCATCCACTCCTTCATGTCATCAATACATCGCTTGATCCGACGCAAAGCAGTCGCCTGAGAAGATGCATCCAGACCGAAGTGACAGAGTAGCTGAAGATTTTTTATGTAGATAGGTATTTTAAGTAGTGGTTGTGGATATCACCGATTGGCTGAAGGTACAATAAGAACAAGAGTGGTCCCAACACTGAACTTTGCGTTAACTCCTGCTAAGAGAGTCGTCTCGCTGGACAACAAGCGGTCGATGACGACACTTTGCTTGCTATCATATACATAGGATTCAACCAAACGTAAAGCAACTCCGGCGATGCCGTAACGTCGTTGTAAGCGATCCAACATCTGAAGTCGTTTGACTGCAAACTCATGGTCATTTGCATGTCACAGAACAAATAGCTTGTCAGTTGTTGGTGACGTTGCAATAATCCTTCGGGTTTGGATTAGCAAGGTTGAAAAGGCTCATAATATTAATACGAACATTGTTACAGGGTTACTAAAGTAACAGACTATTAACACAATTTCGTGGGCAGTGTACCGTCAACAAATGCATAATGGATTATGATACCAAAAAGATAAATAGACATACTTAATTTACGGAATCGCATAAATCTTTCAAACATTATCAGGAAATATAACAATAAATGATATAATACACGACTCCAGGCTGACAAGGGAGCCAATTAAGGCTATAGCCAGTAAATTGAGAGCATGATAATACAATGGGATGAATACTTTAAAAACTAGCAGCTGTGAACCCAGCGGCAGTTTTACGAACATTGCATTAATTTATTTTAGAAAAAGAAAACTCTAGGAACTTACTGCACATTGCTAGTTAGTAGACACTGTTTCGCAATATACACTTCCTACTTGGACTATCTGAAAGCTTTTACCTCATATGACTGATACTTAAGCTAGAAACTTATCAGACGTTGACACAAGATATAAAATAACCATTTCAGTATATATGTGTGTTAGGTACCGTGCGGCACTTGCCGGTATTTTAAATGGACTTGATGGGACTTGACCAATCACAGCGGCTGTACTATACGTTGGCGTTACGAAAGTCGGTTGTCGAGTGATTAAACTGGTTTTGACACAATGTGAGTTGTTTCTGTATTATACTAGTGTTGTTATCAAGACATAACAATGTGTACATACATACATACATATTATATATATATATATAATATATATAATATATATATTTATATATATATATATATATATATATATATATATATATATATATATATATATATATATATATATATATATATATATATATATATATATATGTATGCGTGTGCATGTGCCTGAGTGTGTGTCCGTGTGTTTGTATATGTGTGTGTATGTTAAACTTACGGCAGCATTTTTCTTTTCTTGTTATCACCACCTCATAGATAAGATAGTAGGCTTCTAAGTCAACCATCCACCAGTCTCTAGCCAAAGCATAACGATCGTCTCTTATGCCATCCACAGCTGCACAGGAGCGTCTGTCCTGATCAGCAGGTGTATACGCCTGTTGTGTAGGCTTTCCCCAAGCTAGACTGATCATGTCGACTGGAATTAAATATAGTGTGTGAACAAGTAAACAATCGCAAAAAATGTTAAGGTGATTAATACCTGAACTACGTATCTAATGTTTGTTGTTCCACAATCTTCATTCATAATCTTCGTACTGTATAAGGAACGCACAGGTGTAAGTGTATTGTAATGGAGGGAATTTTGTATTAATTATGTTAACATCATGATCTCAATCTATTTCTACACGTCATTACACTTGTGTCGTATTAATCACATACGCAGAGTTCTTAGTTTGTTACATATATATGTACCATTAGTGACCAGGACATGGGTAGCTCGGTAAATATGTAGTCAAAAACACCAATGCTAAGTGTTTATATAGATATGGAAAAAATGAAAGATAAATATTACGTTCATCATTACTGCAGCCACATTATGATTATGCATGCAATGCATGGTATACGGGATTAGAAGTAACAATCAACAATAAATTGCAAACAAAATCAAAAAGATGAGGTGCAGTGTATCTGTTTAAATATGATTGTAGGCACCATATACAGTGATTTTAAGAAATCAAATTATATAGATGTAAAAAGTAGATAAGACTTCCTGACTGTTTCTTAAATGTATTACGTTTTTATTTGTTCAGCTCCCTCATGCATGTGAAATAGGCTTCATTATAACACACGTCGAACCACTGCTTCTTACATTGTGCCTCGTGTCAATTTTATTTTAATGGAATTAAACTGTGGAACGAACTTCTATGTGAGATACAGTCCATTCAATAAAAACATATATTTAAAAAATGCACAAATAGTTTAATGAGTTAAATGAAGGCGAAAGAGGAAAGTGAAGAATTTGTATTTTTTTGTTTTTATTTATCTAGTTTTTATTTATTATATATATATATATATATATTATTTATTTATTATAGCTAGTTTTAATATGTTGATGTGATTTGCTTGTACTTATTATTTATTTTAGGAGGTATTATTTGTGAGATTTACTATGGATATGAGAGAAGAGGTACAATTTATTTCTTCTGCTCCTATTGTTGTGAATAAAATATCACAAATGCTGCTGCCACCTACTACTACCGCTACCGCTACCGCTACCGCTACCGCTACCGCTACCGCTACCGCTACCGCTACCGCTACCGCTACCGCTACCGCTACCGCTACCGCTACCGCTACCGCTACCGCTAGCACTGTACTACTGGCATAAGGCATGGTCACGAATATGCGGTTCAGTTCGCCAGACGTCGGTTTGACAATATTTATTATAATCGGGCTACATACGTAATCACCAACGTGGCAGCAAGCACAGTGATTCACACAATAGACTATAATACAATACATCCCGAATACATATACGCGTAAAAGGACTCCTTTTAACGCGAATCAATATATTCTCACCCTGTACGGCGAACACTTCTAATTCAGATATGGCAAATTCTTGTCCAGGAGATCGTCCGAGGAATCGGATCCTGACTTTGCTGCCTTTCGTGTCATGAGTACACGCAATGTGTTTAGTCTCACCCAGTCCCAAGGCCGGTCCAACAGTAGCACAAGTTCGCGGTGCGTTTGGTACGTATGCTTCTATCACAAAGTTACTAAGGAAGTCGGCTGCGGAAGACGGAATAAAACAACGTCAGCGCACTATATGTGTAATTTTACCTTAATGAGTAATTGTGTGTTCTAAATAAACACATCTAAAACAGTTGTGGCAGCTAACACTAGCAACACATCCCGTTCTTGGATAATGCCAACGCTATACAATTATTACTCTTGAAAAAAGCTTGGAGTGTATACATTAAAACGGGCAGGTAATGTCATTCTTGAAAAAAATGTATATACAAGTATCAAAACGGTTTAGTGTTCAACATAGAAATATTTCAAATAATGTATTGGCAGGAGGGACATGTGAATGTACGTGATGCAGCGTGGTGGTAAAAATTGGGGAAGGGTACAGATTTATTTCATGGGATCAAATGCCGAAAATGAGCTCAAGGGGTTAGTAGCGTTTCTATCTGTTGATTTTGAGAAAAAACCCTATTTAAGAGTCCAATGTTGTGTCACTTGAAATCATATAATGTTTTATTTATTTCGATCTTATTAACCTCTCTCTCTCTCCCTCTCTCCCTCCCTCTCTCCCTCCCTCTCCCTCCTTCCCTCCCTCCCTCCCTCCCTCCCTCCCTCCCCCTCCCTCCCTCCCTCCCTCCCCCTCCCTCCCTCCCTCCCTCCCTCCTCCTCCCCCCCCTCATTTGTTCCTGGCTCATTTAGGTGTGGTGACCTTTTCCAACTGTTTGAAATAGTTTGAACAAAACATCCGAAAGTTCCGTTCATTATAATGTTTTCACATGCATTTAAAACACTTTGAACACAACACCTGAACTGTGCACAATGGTGATATTTGACCCTTTTATTTTATTACAAATTAATATATTTCATATTAGGTGTATACGCCTTGTGTGGCCAAAATGGAACATCGTTTGGCTAGGTGTGTGAACGTTTAACCGTTCCAAATCTGTGTTATTTTTGGACAAAGTAATATTGTGATACTAACATATGCTTTCAGCCCAATGTATTAATTATACAAGATATGGGCTTATAATTCTTATATAATGTGGTGTCCAGTTCTAGGAGAATTCAAAGAGCATACTGGTACCATTTGGTGGTGAATAATCGAAGCGGGGGTGGTAGGTAGCGTGTTTCCGACAATATACATCAACAGGTAAACTTTGTGACACTTCGATTCTGTTTTTCAGCAAATTATTATATTTCATACTTAACATTAAATATAAAAATGTTAATGTGTCCGGACGCCATTTTTATATGTATGACAAACGTTGTGAATACAAGTTATTAACTAAAGTACCTACTAATTTCAGTGTCACAATGTCGGCAGACAGACACTCAGGTAACGAATGAAGACTGCATAGTTTCTGTGGTTTGGCTTATCTTGCACACACCAGTTACTTCAACTTACCGCAGCAGTCTTTACGGTTGGTTACCACCACCTCCTGGATCCGGTAAAACCTTTCCAAGTCAACCTCCCACCAACAGATTACACCGGTCATGATAGCCATATCTGAATCTCTTTTGCCGTCAACAGCATATGCTGAGTGGTGAGCCTTATATGTATTCAACTGCCGTGTTGGTTTATGCAGGGCCACATTCGAAAGCCAATGTGCTACCATCAGAAGAATAACGTACGTATACTGTTTTGGCACCTAATAACATGACTAATTATTTTAGAAACGCATAATACTAATTGATATGATTATTACGTATATTTGGTGCCGAACTTATGGTTGTTAGTATTATTAGTATTAATGTATTCAGGCTCCGTTGCCGGAGAAGAAACATTACATACCTAGTCGTACATATACTCACATATAAAAGACACGCAGTGAAGAATAATGTCTGATAAAATAAATAGCAACAATACATACAGTGGCCTGATATAATAAGTAAAATTCATTGTGTATATTAGTTAAAAGAAAAAGACGCGTAATATATTAGAGTGCTGTGATTAATGTTCATGTGAAAATGGCTTGGTATAACTATCAATTAAAATGTATCAAATTTAGTCAACAAGACTATCATTATTTGGACACACTAGTTTTGGGTACATATTGAGAACTGAAAACTCGCTTAGTTGGTGACTCGCCAATAGATACTACCCTGTCCAACAGGGTTCCAGGTACCGTTACACCATAAACAATAACACGAGACAATAGATGCTGCATCAGTCGACGCACTGGACTTTCTACTTTAAATAATGTACTGCACAAGGATAGCACAGTTCTATTTACAATATCGTCGACTTTTTTCAATTTATAATGCTTTAAGTAAAGGTGCATTGTGTGATCGTTTATGTAATCCAGTACTTCGTTTAACCTCTTATGCCCTGAGTTTCTGAGGGCCTCAACACTTTCACCAGACATGGGTTCACATAATGAACTGTATCGTAAAAACAATTGTTCTCAAATCAGGATTGAAACACTACATACAGCAAATGACACTACCACCAGAAGTGCTATGTGGAATATAATGTATACTAGTACAAAGCAAAATTATATTGTATAAATCAGAATAGATTTGCCTACATTGTGTCAAAACATATTACAAATAATTATAATACTATTTATGTCAACAATCCAGACAAGAAACAAGATGGATGATAAGATACATCAAAATCTGTTTTATTTTGTGTGTAATGCGCAATTATTTAACAGCTCAGAATCGAATAAAATATCGCCGATGTCAAACACGGCTGTCAACATCGCTGCTGCTTTTCACATTTTCATCCAAATCATCGGACATGCTAACTAAACAACTGCAATTCTTGCTCATGGACATCGCTAATATGAATAGTGAAACATATAGGACCGACTGCGGATTTTATTTTGCTAGAAAAAATATTTTATCTTGATAGATATTTGTAAACTTGGTGTCAAACTGTCGGTAAATCTCCTGTCTACATCCGGGTATAATTTGATGAAGTTTCCACGAAAAACTAATAACATCTAACGATTATTGTACCCACTAGTATAAAACCTCGATACATCGGGGTTCAGTGTCCATGAGGTTAATTAATCTATCCATTACAGATTTAAGTCGACGCATTTGGGTGGCGGAGCTGCTCGTGCTCATCATGTTAACATATGTTGACATATGCATTGATAAAGATACGCCTGAACATCAGGAGTGGCTCCTGGATAAAATATACCGGCACTACCAACGCCATAAAATGACCGTCTGCATTTCGTTAGTTTATTGGTGACATGGCTGGCATTATTACATCACGTTTAAACACATTACCAAGTATATTAAGCGATTCTTCATTATAATATTATAGACATTTGCCACCAAGCCTCCACGTTGGTTCTTGGTATAACGGACATTTTACAACAATTATGCATTTCGATTTTTCAACCCCAAATATGAATTTCCACTGTAGTGTAGCATTTAAAACGCCCAATTGTGTGTGCAGTCTTCGTACAAACTCGATGACATCAGGCAATATTTCAACAATACATTTGAATCGTTTGTATTCAGCTGATATGTATTTCACTGTCCGTGACTTTTAATATCATTAGGTAAGGTTTTCCACAAAGTCACCGCGGAACGACCCTGTACGACTGAGTACGCCGAACAATTCGCATGTTTGTAGTAATAGTTATCTATGACATATGACATGGACGCTTACAGGTTTGCTTTTCGATGTATGATTCCATAACGAACATCAACACACAAACTGGGAAATGTGTTTGTTTTTAATTTACTTGCGTTAACTTTGACATTCAGTGTTTACTCTTTGGTAATACCGCATATCATGTAAGGGTCTATATTTTGCTATTAAAACGTGTCATTGTGAACATTTAAATGATTAACTATAACTTACCATAAACCCCAAACACTTGCACATAGCATAGATGAAACGGAAGATCTGCTTTATTTCTGATCTTGAGGGATCTGCCCTTTGTGCCCGGATTACATGTGAAGCGCGTTGCACCAACACTCCATGCCGGATTATCTGCACATGTGTGAATTACGGATTTTGACTCCGACGCTTCAATCACAATGTTACGAAGTCCAGGTTCAATAGCTGTTAAAGAAAATACACACATGAATTAGGTTTATACATAAATGACGTGCAATGCCTTTTACAATACAAACTTCAACCTGGTAAATACCTTTACGTGTAGTCAATGGTAAAACAATGACGTTTTGCTGTTTGGTTTGTTTTAATCATTTTTCCACAGTTTAACGTAACTGTCGAATCTATTCTGCTGAAACTGGGTGCCCTTTCGCAAACTAGCTTTTCGAAGCATAATAGGCAAGTTCCCCGTGCTAATATTTGGATTTTTGAGATTTGCCAGCCTTTACATTTTTAGAAATATTATGATACGCTGAAACCAATATTTTTATAATTTAACTCGGCGCGGCCATATTTGATTCGGTCACTGAAGACCTATATTTCTCAATATCTCAGCCAGTGTTGTCAGGTCAAATTATAATTTCTAGCCCAATGGCCCTAAAAAGCTAGCCCAAAAATAATCCCTCAAATAATTATAAAATATACTTTTTGCAAATTGCTAACGACACATCCCTACCGATAAAGAGGGAAATGCATTTCAAGTATTTCACGCACAAAGTATTTACCTAATGGTGAGTGGGTGATTCCATCATGCATTCCTTGCAGTTGAGCGCCACCTACTGTTTTAGGGTGAACTATAGATGTTATAATTCCTTGTTTTGTTTTAAAAAAGTGTACATCATAACGTCACAGAATTCTCCGCCTAAATGGCGTAATCACACATAATTATGCTCTACACTGCCTACACGGTCGCGGCACATAATTGCGTTAATTAATGGTGTTTACTGCCATATATGTAACATATTTCGATATTTGATCAATATAAAACATAATGTGCAATAACTAGATTACGAAATATCCAAGTGAAAGTTAGTTAATATCTATGTTTTACAAGTTTATATATTAATAATGTTTGTGCTGTATACACTTAATGGGAAATTGAGTAATTTGTTTTTCTAATTGTTGTACATGGGTATATATACGATCTTGAGATATATATTCGGTATATATATATACTTCTTTTTTTTAACAAAATAAGAATACCATCAGTATCATGTATTGTTGTCTTGAGGGAAAATAAACATTATTATTATTATCAAGACAATATTCATGGGCTATATAGCAACACAAAATTGTAGTACCGGGGTCTATTGCGTTTTGTCCCTTCTCCGTCATCACAACCCCCGGGCTTCATGCCTGGACTTACAAGACTATAACAATAATCTATGGCTGCTGGCTGAACCTGAGCAGCATCTAAGATTAAGTTTGGATTACGTTACTACAAGTAGCGCTACGAAGAGAAGAGCTGGTATTGATGTAATCAACAGCAGCGACCCCTGGACATGTGGATGCATGGCCCAGACTGGAGTGGGCAATGCATGTGTCTGTATTTAAAAACATTAGGAGGCTTTCAATTGGTAATTCACAGTATTTATTATGTACACATGACGTAAAACACACCACATTTGAAACTAGCCCAAAAATAGCGGCATGTGCATAAAAAGAAGCCCAACAAATCGCAACCCGCAACTGCTGATCCCCCCCCCCCCGGAACAGGTCTAAAACTAGCCCAATTCCGCGGGAAAACCGCGGAGTTTGCAACACTGACCTCAGCTGATAAACCAGGGCTAAGCCTACATATGCAGGATCACTGAATCGATTAAGATAAATTGCAGTGACCAAAGTCTAATTAAATCACTAGTGTATGAGACTTAAACACACTACAATCCATAATTATATCGTGATGGCCCTGGACAACAAGAGCGGTGTCATGCTGGTCCAACTGGACATGTCAGCAGCATATCCTGTAGACCATACGCTCCTGTTGGCTTGTATGAAGAGCATCGGTGCCATTGACGTGGCGCATCAGTGGTTTGAATCATGCTTATCTTCAAGAAGTTATGTCTGCCAGACCCAATCAGACCCATTGGAGCTGCTCCAGGGAGTGCCACAAGGGTCTGTTCTTGGCCCAATATTGTTCACACTCTACACTAGATCCATATGGAATGATCTCCCACGCATTATGCGAAAATGTGACTCAATACACCAGTTTAAGATTCATCAAGACTCACTTATTCAAAAGAGCGTTTTACTCATGAACTTTGGTGGACCTTTAATAGTGTCGGTCGATTGGACTGTTTATTGTTTTCTTCAGGATTTATTTATTTATTATTTTTAGCTGTTTTTAATACTCTTACATTAATACACTCTTCCTTTTTATAAGTATATTATTTCTTCATAATAATTTAATTGGATATTTATTTGAAGCAATGTTTTTAGGATCTTTAACTTTTAATTTCTTTTATGTTTCTTTGTAACAGCGCCTTCGAAGAGGGTTACTAGGAATTGCGGCGCTACAGAAATGCTTTTATTAATAATAAAAGCATTTCTGCAGCGACTGACCTACACACATTAATCAAGTGTGTAAAGCTGATGTTTTATAATAAATAATTTAGAACATGATAATTTATATATTTGTTTTCGCTGATTTCTACATTTTTTGTATTTTTTCTACTATGTTTTATTACATTTGATGTATTGTGTATACAATGGGGAATGCTCATCCTACACATCTACATTGCATGAATGTTACAAAAGAGGATGCTACGGGTTATGCAAAAAGCACAGCGATATGACCACACAATCCCATTGTTTCACGTAGGGTATTTAAATGTGTTAAATTATTCGACGCAAAGGGATATATACTGTTCTTACGAGCCTGTCCGCCAACCATCAGAAGGTTTACGCCATGTCTCGTCGAACAGTTCAACTCGTTGAGGGGCAATCTTAGCTGTATTAGATCAGTTCACCCTCTTAACGTACAATATAAGAAAAACGTATTTGTTTTTGTAAGCACATATCAATTCACATTGCCCAATTTATTAATAAGCACTGAAAATCTAAATCATGAAATACAAGAAGAACATTTATTCCTAGTCGATTGTGTCACGCTTGCAGTTGGTTAGTGATGATGAAACATGATTTATATTTGAAAACAATACAATTTACATCCTCCAAAATAGTTATATAGTTCCGATCACTAAGTACTATTATTGTGAAAGACAATGTTTTTATATTATGTTCTATGGTCATAATATCAGCAAAATAGTAAACTGTTTCCAAAGTAAAATACACGGATTTCGTTAACTAATTAATTGCAATTATTTTCATACTATTAAGTTACTTACCGTTCATCCCGTATACCTCCACCTCGCACAGATTAATAGCAATGGTAATGCTAGAATCATGTCGACTGATTTTGAGAAATCTGCCGATGGTTCCTGGTAGACAGGTGATCTCTGTTCTTAGGCCTAGATAAGGTCCTATTTCCTTGCATATCGTAACTTTGGACTTGTCTCGTGCTTCTATGATGATATCATGAAGCCATTTCCCTGTTTGCAATACATTATTAATTAATTATACATACACACAATTACATTACATGAAAGTACTATAATAAAGTGACATGAGACAATATATAAGACATGTGGCAAACTCGTGAAAACGACTAAAGAGGCAATGTGAAATAAACAACATCTGCGAAAGCAACTTATGTCACGTACATGAGCGTTTCTGGCAAGAGAGGCGGGCCGGTCGTTCACCTAGCTGGAAGCTATGCAGAGGTTTCAATTCAGCTTTGCTCTAACGTACCAGTTTTAACTTGACACGTTGAATATAAGAACACAACTACTATCCACCAAAGGCTGTAGTACTCCTTTAGTACTCATTTATATATCTGAATGAACTGGAGCAATGTAGAGTGAACGAACTTGATACAGCAGCACAGCATTCGGACCCGGCTTCTCTTAGTCAAGTCCATAACTTTAGCCACTAAACAATTGCATTACTAGAAATTGCCCAACGTGCAACACGTCTTAACATATATCTTTGTTATTATTATATATACCCACCCAGCCTGCATGCACACATATGTGCCAAAGAACAACTAGCTGCTAGGCATCCCTTAAAGCTGATGACGTGGAATTCCTGAATATATGCCTACAAGTACCATTGCTTCTTTACAGCCCCTGTAGAAACTCGGAGCAAACTAAAAGTACAAGCTCCCTCTTCACAAAATCACCATAATATAATGATGATACTGGATTACCAAAAGAAGATGACCAAACTTAGGAATATCAGTCAGAGACTTAATAATAAGTAGAACACATCAATGTTATTGACCCTGATTCACATATGTTCATGAAATGTCTTTACGTTTGTATAAAATGCTATTACCATATTGGTAAAACATTTTTAAAAACGTTTTAGATACTCTCACTTGATATTCCTCGCACTGCATAATTTGTATGTACACATGGAATTTAGTGTGTGCATCGAGAAAGCATAGACTTCATGCAAATTAAATTAATTAAAATGGGCCCTGCAAGTTTGACATAGCCATAATGCAGTGCACTATTCTGTAAGGTTTCGGACTGAGACAGTATGCCCCTCGATAGAAAGACTTGGTGGTTTTGATATGAGTAGGCAGGTAGCAAATTATAACTGACTACCTGCATAGAACTAATTATCCAGCTGGCAGAATTTGATGTGCCACAAACACCACAGTTAGGCCTATGCATGGTGAAAACCATGGATGAAAACGAATCAAATGTTTCTGCCGCTGTTTACAGCGAACTGTTGAAGCACGAAGGTGAACACGCTTACCATATAGGTCGTGCAACGGTGCAAGTCTCACGCGCGGAAACGAGGCTGGGGACAATTGGGGGCAGGAAGTCCATATTATCCATGTTAACGTATAGGACTTCGTTTTGTTTTTGGTTGTAATAATCTAACTGTTCCAGTCTAACTATTTCAGTTATACTGTCAGAAGGATTGTTACAAGCACAAGCAGTGGAACACTATGTCGGTGACAATGCTCACGGAATTCATGAATTGTAATCGATTATTTTGGTGGTTGCCATGGCAACGCCGGCTAGTACTTGTGTTTGGCGATCTTGACTAATAATGAAAAGTGCCATTTGTCGCGCAGTACAACCTGTTTGGGGCAAACGTATACATGTGTTATGATTATGTGCATTTAGACAACTTGTCAGATATAAGTGCTTATCGAAACCACAACGTACAGCTATGTAAAATGCAAATCCCGTAAAAGATACATACGACCTAAAATTGTGTGGAGTGTGTATTATTTGCACTACATAAATCGCTATGTCTGTGATTGTGTGGTAAACTCAATATTAAATCGGACATTTCAGATAAGAAAGGTATAACACAAGATATTTATGACCTGATTTTCCTAGTATTCATCAGTCGGAAGTTACAACTGTCATCCATCGAATATTATTCTTAATGTCCAGTCCCCAATCAGCTCCAGTCGCGCGAAGTCTCGCCATGTATCGTGACCCACTTGCACGCCCTATTGCGTAGTCAGTCGTATTTGTCTTTGACGTGACCACAGGTTGTTTGTAGGTGATTTATATGATGCACAAAACCAATTGAGCCCAACATTTTTCTTTGTGGCACGCCTGCGTTGAAAGTAGTATACTTTGATTTTATCCTGCCGATGTTCACTTGCTGTTTGCGTTAGCATAAGAATGATATTAGCCATTTGATTAAAAACGTGGTAGTCCAAGCGACACACATTTACTCAGCAGAGTATCGTGGCCTGTTCTGTCAAATGCTTTGCTGAAATCGACGAGTAGCATGTAGATCATGGTTCCGTTGGAATCGAGCGGAGATTTCCTCCTATGCACTAGTCTCGCTTAACCGACCGAACTACGCCGAGAAGACAGTCTGGTACCATTTATGGCTTTTGTTTGGTATCCGCGTGATCTATACAATGCTGCCACCTCACGGACACTGCCGTAATATATATTTTTATAAACAACTGCAAATTTGTATTTCTGTTTATTTTGTGTTAATATAAATTTAATTCTGAATAGTTTTATAATACAGCATTAGTTGATAAAAAAGGTATCCTTATTTAATCGGTATGCTATCCATGTGGGGCTAGACAATGCTGCCACCTCACGGATACTGGTTAATCCTGCCGTAATTCTTATTTTATAAACAACTGTAAATTTGAATTTTTACTTACTTTTGTGTTAATATAAATTCAATGTTGAATACTTTTCATATGATATTATTATCTTGTAAAAGTATATCGTTATTTTAATTTTTATTTCCCAGTTGGCCTGAGAGCCAATCAGCGTCTCTACCCTAATCTGGGGTAAGGCTACCCGGATGTAGAAACTTAAGCCCATTAATGTCCCAGGCGGAGTTGAGGGGCTTAAAAGTGCTGCCACCTCACGGAGTCTGGGTAACCGAGGCTACCTAAGCACTAGCTCCACAAGTGCGTAAACAGTGGACGTTGATTGCTGTTAAGCAAGTAAGTGTTTAAACAATAGCTTTGGCATAAACAACAAAGCCGTGGTATGTGTTTGCAAACTAGTTATGTCAATGTTTTTATATAATCAAAAGCTGACTTTACCATCCACATTGATCGCTAGGTGGCGTAAGGTGGTACATGTTTATATTTCACTGCTCGTTCAAATTATATTTTGTAATCCAAATGATGCGCTTTTGTGTTTGACATTACTACAGTTTTGAGACCAACACACTACTTTAGGTAATCTTCCAGTTAACTGGCCTAAGTTATTAGGGCCTTTCAAAACGTTTTTACCACCTTTTTCGATGTGTATGTTTTCGGAATGTCATTATACATCACTTCCGGTACAAAGAAGTCAGACATAAGTTTTTTTAATTGTATTTTAGAACAATTTTAATGCCGTCGAGTCGAAGTAAATAAGCCGATGTCACAGGGCTCGAGCGTTTGGCGCATGCCAGACGCATTAGAGCCACAAAGGCGATGTCTTAAAAGTGAGTGTGCATTTCGAAGTCGAAATAAAAAGCAATTGACAATATTTACTGATAAATCGACGACATTAAACTGATCTAAAACAGAATTAAGAAAATAATATCCGACTTCTTTGTAACGGAAATGATGTAGAATGACATTCTGAACATATACACATTGAAAGCAGGTGGCAAAACTGTTATAAAAAGGCTATAATAATTTAGGCCAGTTAACTGGAAGTTTACCCTACTTAATTTGGAGACGCAAAAGTTTGATAAATATGTACCAGATACGCCGCTGAAATTAATCATTTACAACCTACTGTGCGATAATACTGGACGATTAAATTTTTCGCGCCAGTACGGTCATAGCGGTAGCCCTTATAAACGGTTGACGAACAGGCCTTTTTCACAAGACGTTTCTTTGTATACCCAGAATCGCCCTGGTGGTGAAGACCTCTAAACGGTTCATTTGCACGGGCACTAAACGTGTTATTACTTTTATACAGGCTTGATTGAGCGCGAAATATTAAACGATCATATTTATATTTAGCTCATTCTACATTTCGCATTTTTCAGACTTATTTACCTTTTACAAACTCATTTAAAACTACTGATTTATTTTATTAATTTAAAATATCACTTGACTATGTCTATGTAACATTTTTCGACGCCTATTTTTTATATAGCGATTGCTTAGATTTATTAGTGTTACATCTGAGAAGTAGTCTGATTTAAAGCCATCGCAATTGTAGAATTAGTGTGACCTTATGCTCTCATCTATTTATTTATTATATATTATGTTATTATGTTTTAGTGCTGTTGACCCACGCCGAGCAATAGAACACTTTAGAACACATCTGGCTGTTTTCAGTCACTAATTATTTTAATGATACATTAATGTTATCACTTGAGCATATTTTGTCAAATGTTACCACTATTCTTATTGTGTGTTTTATTTTTAATCCTGTTCTGCAGCTTCTAGAAGCCATGATTTTACCTTGTTTAGCACACTGGCAGAGTGGTCGGATGTCATTTCAACGCCCTCAAAATACATGAGCACACAAGAATGATTGACATCTTTACACAGTCTGCCATCCCTTAATTTTGGCTTTAACCGGAAATTACTGCCAATACCCCATCCCAAGCCAACATTTAAATTAGCATTGACCCTACTGCTAGCGGGATATGTCAGTCTAAATTCTGGACTCTCTTACCGATCTAATAATTTCTAAAACAATTGATATTATTGCTGTCACTGAGACATGGCTCAGACCCTATGCCACTGCAGCATGTATTGCTGACATTTCCCATCCTGGTCATGCCTTCCACCATAAACCACGTCCAGTCGGTCGAGATGGTGGCATTGGTTTTCTAGTTTCAATTTTATTTAAAGTAGACCTGCACACCAGCCCTGACTATACCAGCTTTGAGTCTATGTGTGTTGACATATCAAATTCATGCTTCTCTGGGTATTTCATTTCTATTGATCGCCCTCCAGGTCACCCAGCTAATTTTTTCGAAGAATTCCAGGATCTTTTGGAAAATGTAGCAACCATGCACACGTAGTTTTATATTGTTGGCGATTTTAATCTTCACCTAGATACACCATGTGTAACAACTACCACGTTTAATGATATCCTGGCATCATTTGACACACAGCAACATGTCAATTTTCCAACACAAATACATGACCATTGACTCGACATCTTGATAACTCGTTCCTCTGGTAAAATCATTCCGACACCCCCAGCTGCAGAATCTGTGTCACAAAAGCCGCCTGTTCCTTGAATGTCTCCGGAAATAATCAAATCTAAATGGCGCCGTCGCTATCTGGAACGTGTTTGGCGTAAATCTCGTTCATCCTTAGACAGGTCACGCTACACACGGCAATGTCACCGACAAATGTCAAAAGCAAAGTCGAATTATTACTAATATATGGGCTCAAATAACTCTGCTACACCAAAACAGCTATGGAAATGCATAAGTCAGATCTTATACAGGCGGTCTGCTCCTTCTCTACCAACTCAGGCGTCAATCAGGTCATTGTGTAACTCTTTTTCTAGTCATTTTAAAGACAAAATCAGCCTTATACATTCAGCTTTCACAGGTCATACTCCAGACATTGTAAATGCTGACTCTCCACAACTAAATTCACAACTCGCAATGTTTGAACCAGCCACAACTGCTGAAGTGAGACAAATAATCATGTCGTCCCCAGAGTAAATCCTGTGATCTCAACCCACTCCCGACCACACTACTGAAAGCAAACGTATTAATTACACCAACAACATACGTCATAAACGCATCACTGCGCTCCAGCTTATTTCCTGAAGATTTTAAATGTGCGCAAGGAAACCAAGTTCTTAAGAAGACAACTCTGCCCAAGGAAGAATAAACAACTATAGGCGTATTTCCAACCTTAGCTTCAGTTCAAAAATACTTGAAAAGGTTATAGCAAATCGCCTCAGGCCTCACATCTACATAAATGGTTTATTATCCAATGTGTCACAGTCTGCGTATAAATCAACAGAAACGGCTCTTTTAAAAGTACACAATGACAAAAACCTTAACAGCGGTAATGGCAAAGTTACTGCACTGATCCTGCTTAACCTATCCGGTGCCTTCGACACCATTTACCACAACATTCTCATTACACGCATATCAATGTGGTACGGGATATCTGGCATAGCCCTGAGCTGGTTTACTTCATAGCTTACCGATAGACGGGAAGCCATTAAAGTAGGTAACTGCTTCTCAGACATGCTGCCCACCTCTTGTGGTGTCCACCATGGTTCTTTGGGGGGGGGGGGGCCATGCTTTTCACTATGTATACAACACCACTAAGCTATGTTATCCAGAGTCACAACTTCGATCATCACCTTTATGCAGATGATATAACAATATATTTCCTTAATCACCTCCAGATACTTGTCGCTCCCTAAACAAGCTCAGTGATTGTCTCCAAGATGTCTCCCTTTGGATGAAAAACACTAAATTAAAGCTAAATGCAGATAAGACCGAATTTCCCACCATTGGTACATCAACGCAGCGTGGACAACTCGATGGCTTTTCCCGACGGATACCCTCAGTCAGAGTATAACACCAGCTGCCTTAGCTTTAAATATCGGAGTAACACATATATCGAAAACATGCCGTTGCTGTTTTTACAATATCCGTGATCTTCGCCGTTTTCGCCGGTTTATATCACTTTCCGTTGCTAAAACCATCACCACAGCTTTAGTAAGCAGCATACTTGACTACTGCAATTCCCTCCTTTACAATACAGCAAACAAGACTATAGCAAAACTTCAACGTGTCCAAACTTGTTTAGCAAGGGTAGTCACGCGTTCTCCTCGATTTTCTCGCTCATTCCCGGTTCTAAAATCATTGCATTGGCTCCCTGTGCACTATCGCATTATTTTCAAGGTTTGCACAATAGCATATCAAGCACTCTCATCTACACAACCAGCATATCTAAATTCGATGCTAACTCTAACAAGAAATTCCAGACTGGTTTTGAGCAACATCAAACTGGACATAGACGTTGAAAGGTAAACAATTTTGACGAAGACGCCACCAAGAGTAGATGCCACACGAATAGGATAAAAGATCGAATTCCAACTGGAATTGAGAAACCGAACTAGACGACATCGACACCATAAGCGAAACCATCACAGACATGATCCAACACAGCGCGTCAAGAATAGCTAAAGCAATTAACAAGCCACATAAATCGAGGATATCATCACCAACACGAGCCCTGATGACGAAATGACGAGAAATTGCGGGAAATGGCGACAATAAACAACGTATGCAGAAATATGCAAGACCATCAAAAAGAAAGCAAGAGAGGACATCAGGAAATACAACCATGAGATCATAATAGAAAAGATCATGGCTTCAAAGAGCCTGAAGAAAGTCCGAAGAACGCAGATGCTAGGCCAAAACAGACTGATCACACTCCTGGAAAAGCAAAGCAGGGTAGAGAAATCCGTGATCAAGATAAGATCATAGAACGAATAGAGGAATTCTACACCGAGCTGTACGACAGTGAACAGAATACCAGAATCCACACTGACCCACAAGAATGACCAGAGATAACATCATGGGAGGTGGAAGCAGCACTACGATATATGAAGAATGGCAGAGCAACAGTCAACGACCATATACACATCGATACATTGAAAGCAGGAGAAGAAACCATCTCGAAGACCCTTGCTAAGTTGTACACTAAATGCTTATCAGAAAGACGAATACCCACAGTCTGGAAGTACGCTAAGATGATGATAATCTTCAAGAAGGGAAATAAGAAAGACCTCAAGAACTACAGATCGATATGTCTACTATCAAACATCTATAAAGTACTCACGAAAATACTAACGAAAAGGCTAGAGAAGACACTCGACGAAAACCAGCCATAAGAGGAAGCTGGATTCAGAAGCGGATATTCAACGACAAACCACATCCACGTTGTAAACCAACTGAAGGAGAAGTAGTGAGGGCTCTTAATGTAATACATTTTCACATCTGGACAAAAGCATGACATTTGGCACAGATGACCTCCATGCCATATTATTTCAGAATTTTGATGGAAGCAACCTGAGATGTTGATGCTTCCACCATTTTTTGCAATATTCAAAATGGCTGCCATCGAAAAAACAACACTTGCTTTTCCATATTTCATGAACAGTTTCACATAAAACATTAACATTAGGCTTAATTTATACATATACGGGTACTATAATTTCAAATATGGTATATTTGGACTTATCCGACATTCACATCCGCCATTTTTAAAGATGGCGGCCGTATTCACCAATGTTGCTATATCTGATCAAGTATAACACCTAGAGTCGTTATTTTGGCATCAGTGTATAGATAAGTGGATAGCGATTTCAAATTTATCAAACATTTCACATCTGACATTAATTTGACCTTCACAACCGCCATTTAATAAAATGGCGGCTATAAAATCGAATTGTTTATATATCTTTAAAACGAGATATTTGGAGGGATGCTATACGGACACTTTTTCAATATATACATATATTGGGGTAGATATTTTAAATATTTAACTTCTTGACCTTGACCGACATTCACATCCGCCATTTTTAAAGATGGCGGCCCATATTAATTAATGTTGCTATATCGTATCAAATATGGCACCTAGAGTCTTGATTTTGGTATCAATGTATAGGTACCTGGATAGCGATTTCAAATTCGTCAAATATTTTACACCTGACCTTAATGTGACCTTCACAGCCGCCATTTAATAAAATGGCGCATGTAAAATCTAATTGCTTACATATATTTTAAACAATTTATTTGGAGGGATGTTATATGGACGGTTTTGTCAAAATATACGTATGCTGGGATAGCTATTTTAAATATTTTACTTTTTGACCTTGACCGACATTTACATTCGCCATTTTCCAAGATGGTGGCCCTCAAAGCTAATGTCGCTATATCCTGTTAACGTTACCACCTAGAATCGATATCAAAGCTACATGTACAGCGCAAGTGGTGCTGACTCTGTCATGGAATATGATGTAGGCAATGCATATCACATTATGATAATTATAAAGTTTAAACATAAATATGTTGTGGTAGAAAACATGAAGTTTAATTCAAATCGGTGAAAAGAATATCCTTCAGACCATGACGTAGGGCGTAACATCAGTCACAGATGTCCGTATTTGTAGGATCGCATAGCTTACACTCTATCGTTGTTGATGCACCCGCCTTCACAGTTACACAGAATAGTGCACTTGATTCCTGAACACGAAACTCTGGGTGCCATTCTGGACTGTTCTAGACGACGCCAGCAAAGCGTGTGCTCTCCTCCACCACTGTGGATGTGGAAAGGCGTGCAGAGGAAACTGCAAATGTGCCAGAGCAGGAATCAAGTGCAGTATTCTGTGTAACTGTGAAGGCGGGTGCATCAACAACGATGGAGTGTAAGCTATGCGATCCTACAAATACGGACATCTGTGACTGAAAGCTGAAAACTCGAGCAGTACTGACCTTGCTTCAAGAACACGGAATAGAAGATGTGTGTATGGAACTCCTGAAGGAAATCTACACAAATAGCTCGAAGACTACACAAAGGAAGCAACAATATCAACATCAGGAGAGGTATACGATAGGGAGATACCATATCGCCCAAGCTGTTCACGGCAGCACTCGAAAGCATATTCCGACGACTGACTTGGAAAACCAGAGGCTTGAATATAGACGGCGAATA
>OZ024856.1:25222638-25430138 GCA_964017155.1 Oasisia sp. SBJ-2009
TCTAGATGGCAGGTGGACACGAAAGCTCTTCCGCCTATCATGAGTCTGGTCAATTTGTCTATCTTGCTGAGGTATAAAAACTGTAAATTTATTTTTTAAACATGTTAACAATATTATCACCCACACAATCAGCGATAATCTGTTCTAATACTTTCTTTCTGAAAATAAGAACTTCCTAATATATAATCTACAGTACTCATTTGCTAATGTAACTTCATGTCCTCTAGACTTTCTATCTTCATTGACCGAAAAAAGAAAGCATCTGTATCAATATTGTCATATCCATTCAATATCTTAAATTATTTGATCTGATCTCCTTTCACTCTACTGGTCTCTAGTTTTGTTAAACCACATTCTTTTAGACGCATTTCATAAACTACGTTCCCTCAATTGTCAAGCATTTTAATTCCTTGTGATGGACAATTCTGCGCTGCTTTGAAACCTTCATATCAGCACTACTAGTTAACCCAAAGTTATTTTCCTTTACTGTAGTACTTAATACAGTACCATACACTGTATATTATACATCTTACCTCACACGTCCTGTGTGAAGGCAATTAGATTTACCAAAATTGAACAACATTTGCCAGTTCTCAGACCATTCGAGCAAACGATTAAGAGCATCATGTAAATGCTGCCACTTTCAGTCTTTCCAAACACTTTCGTATCATCCGCACATTTCAACACCTTGCTTCATCCAAACCATTAATATACATTAAGAATAACATAGGTACGGTGCTGACCTCTGCGGTACCCCACTCCAATATGACACCTCCCACCAACTACAACTCGTTGAGTTCGATCAATAAGTTATTTACCAATTCAGTAAAACATTTCCTATGCCATGCGCCTTTAGTTTAAAGGGAACCAGAAGGGAAATGTTACATGCTATGCACGTCAGAGTTAATGCAGTCCAACCATTTCGAACGGTAATCACATTTTTAATATCAATCAATCACTTTATCACTTTATTGTCCTTAAAAAGGATATGCATTGTACAACAATATATGTGGCTTACTGGTCATATAATTTCAAAGAAGAAATGTCTACTGAAATCAAGCACGGAGGCTTCCAACAACGCGCTTATGCATCTTTTTTTATTAGATATATAATTCACACGTTTAAAACAAAACTGATACTGCGAATGTCGTTTGCTATCATGCTATTTATTCAAATTAGGTAACACAAGTGAGTTATTCTGTGTTCCTGGTTACCAATTATTTTCAGATCAGATACAACAGATAATATAAAATGTTACAGTAAATGATGAATAATTAGCTATGATGAAGCGGAACGAATACTGTAAAAATTAAACAAATCACTTTGCACATTTTCAATAGTGTTAGTTGCAGTGTCTTGATATATTGGGACAACCTCCAAACTATTGCCACTACCGCACACTGCACCAAATTAAATCACGCTGTTCACCATTGAAGTGTAAACAATTTGGTACACAATTGGCATACATTAAATGACCTGTTTTCATAAAAGAATTAGTAAATTCAAACAGCAAAGCCTTTAGTAGTATAACATATCCTGTTTATTATAGGGATAAAACCAAGGTTCTAGCACAGAACATGCAGCCACGCCCCAGTCCAGACAACTGTCAACATGGCTGTTGTCTGGTCAATAAGGCGCAGGCAGTGGGTGCTGTGGTAGACAATGCAGCAGCACGTTTACCTGCAAACCCACCAGCCAGATGGAACGTGTGAATGATATATTTGTCAGAAATCTTAAATTGCCAGCAATAACTGTCCCTGCCGGAATTGCAGTCCTTGGTACATATATGCCCAAGCTAATGGAACAATATCTGCTGACGTTTAGAGTCAGTCGATTTGTTTATGATCAGTCCAACTGTTTATTTACAAATCGATTGATGTGTCTCAAGGATAACATATCTCAAATGCAGAGTGTTACCCCTCTTGTTGTTCCCTACTGAGGGCACGGATGTTCAATCTTATGGCTGGCACACACTGGTATGACTCTCTGTACCCATCGACCAAAAAGAAGAAAAACAACAACAAGCCCATGCCTGCCATGTGTTCCCCTGGTAAAACTCTCTGCCAACATGAGATACCTGAAATAAAATAAGGCCATAACTATACCAACTATGGAGTGATGCAATCTGCCACAGTAGGTAAAGCTATGGACTCTCTGCTTTATATTCTGAACTAAGAGAACCTAGGTTTGAGACACTGTGCTGCCGTGTCTAACCTTGGGCAAGATTGCTAAATCTACATTGCTCCAGGGTTGGATCCAAATATGTATTTGAATTAGTATACATAATTTGTTTGTAATTATATTTGAAATCACAAAACTCACACGTAGAAACGATACCGTCAAAACGTGGGATAACCACATGAAGCCTAGTGCCGGTACGGTAGTGGCGCCACGTATCGGGAAACAGTGCTCGGCTCCTCATTGATATGTAGTCTGTATTTGAAAGTATTTACAAATACAACTAAGTACACATATAAATACCAACAAAAGACAAAGGTGCCTCACATAGTCTGACTAGTCCAAGACTCAACACAGAATGTTTTCACACTTGCTCTGTAAATATCCTGACCTAGCATAAAAGACAGTGCATCTATAGAACTACTCACTAGCTGGCACAACAGTAACAATAAGGGTAGCCTAGTAAATATGCGTGCCAATTAGTCAAAAATCTACCCACTCACTAAATATATATATATATATTATATACTTCCACTATATCTGAAACACGGGTCATGTATTTGTATTGTATTTGAATCAAAACGTGCAATGTATTTGTATTTTAATTGGGAAAATGTATCTATATGACATTTGGAAAAGTAACGCATTTGGTTTGGCCGATTTATATTTGATCCATAAATCTATATTTGTACTCAACCCTGCATTGCACCAATTCACATAGGTGTGTAAATGGGTAACTGGCTATAGATAGTGGTGGATATTTGTACACAGTCTTCATGCATTCATTGCATGGATGCTTACTTGGCTGGATGCTTACGATAGTCATCAAGATGGTATTCAATTGAGCAGGTCAGCCAGGGAGTAAAGTGTAAAGGTTCTGGACAATCCTAAGTATTTGATACTGCACTATACAAGAACATAGCTTTCTGATATTGTTGACAGGTGACATATAAAAACGGAGGTATCTCAATGCGTTGTCAAAGCATATGTTATGTTTATATGAACTAATTTTAACAATTCTCAGTGTTATCACAATTACCCGACACTATCTGTAGCTTATGAAATGTCATTCATATTATATATAATTTTTTTATCATATTTGTTTATTTGGTGTTCTCCTACTATATATATATATAATATAATATAGGGCTATCTTCATTGCCAATAAATTTGTAACAATACGTTTCACCATTGTTATAATACATGAACATGTATTTACATGTTTGTTGGCGGACATACTTGCCACTTGTCTAGCCGAATGTGATTACATTTTAAGCACTGGCTGCTCCAAACACAGAATACAAAATCTATGCTATTTGAAACATCTGAAACAATGAACCGAATATGTAAATGAGTTTTACATTAATGATAAACAAATGAGAAATATGACTAGTACAATGGGACGTCACAGTTACAATGGAATCTCACAACTACCGTGGAACGTCACTATAATGGTTACCTGTGTAACAGAACCACGTCGCAGTGTTTACATAAATATTTCCACACTCGGTTTAGCATAGAACAGTATAGCGTAGCGTAGCGTAGCGTAGCGTAGCGTAGCGTAGCGTAGCGTAGCGTAGCGTAGCGTAGCGTAGCGTAGCGTAGCATAGCATAGCATATATTAGTTCTGCTAGTGACATTACTGTTATCCAGTTTCAAGGGTATTGTATAGTAGTGACATTCCACTGTATATATATTTCAGCTAAGACACTGGTGGTGATTGTGTTTCTGTATTTATCCTTCCAGACACTGCCTGTGAATGACATGCCTGCTAAAAGAACACTGAATACAATGACACACCTGGCTCACGTGGTGAAACAGATAAATGTACGTTGCGAGTAAACTGTATTTTCTTGTCTCTATCACAGTTGTGGACACCTTGAAACTCGGATTCCTGGAAACTTTGTTTTAAGTGAGAAGATATTACCTGAGGTAATATTCACATACATTGTAAAACTGGATACGTCAGACATCAAGCTCACGACACTGGTACGGAGAACGAGACCTGCGACCCAGGAACCAAGCAGGGTCTGGCGCCGCCGTGGTCTGGCCCCTGGCCCCAAGGTGTCACCGAGCGATCAATTCGCTCTAATTATTTAAATTATTACGCCGTCCGGACTTCACAATGATAAGTATTGTAAAGACATAATTACATGAGTGCTGTCGAGTCGCAGCCGCTTCTTGACAGCAGACAATCATTTTGATGAACCAACATTGGTCAACAACTTTGCATTTTCCACAGCCACACCAATAAGTTACTAGTTATTCGCCTCTGCATTTCTGCTTCCTGCTGGTTTTGCTTGTCATTCTTACATCTTGCAATGATAGCCCTTGTCGTTTAGCTTGAAAGCGTTATCATGCTTTAATTTCTGAATAGTTTTGGCTTTCATCGGACGAAGAACGATATCGACATGCGACATCTTGTCTAAACTGACTTAACGTAGCACAACACCAACGCGATTGTTTGGAATATCAAGTATACAGATATGTGATAGTAATCGTTACGTCACACATTGGTCAAAATAGCGCAGCTTATGAACTTCGATAGGTTGTTAGATCGTGTTACTAATAAACCACTGACGTTAAAAATGTGATTACCATTCAAAAAAGGTTCACTTTCATTGCATCTTTGTGGTGCATGTAACATTTCACTTTTGGTTCCCTTTAAGTAGTAATCTTTGACGTGGTACTTCTTGAAGGTTTGTTATTTATGTAGATTACATCTACTGGTGATCCCTCGTCTACACATTCGTTAAAAACAACAACGACATAACATGTTTGTTAAGCATGACATCCCTTTTGCAAACTCATGTTGAAATGGGTTTATCAAGTTATGTTTAACAAGAAAGTAATCGACCATATGATTTTAATTAGTATTTCTAATAGTTTGCAATTCACCGATACTAAACTCCAGGTCTATATACATAGCTGGCTAGTGGGTGACTCATGACTAGAAGAATCCAATGTATTTTTACGCTATAAGTAATAAAACGAAGCGTGCGTACATTTCAATCTTTGTGTGCATGTGTGCATGTGTGTATGTGCATGTTTGTGTATGCGTGTGTGTGAGTGTGTGTGTGTGTGTGTGTGTGTGTGTGCATGTGCGTATGTGCGCGCGCGTGTGTGTGCTTGGCCAAGTAAGGATGCGCATGTATATACATATACCATGCATACATACATGCATGCATGCACGTATGCATACATACATACATACATACATACATGCATGCATTCGTGTATATGCATGTATCAAAACATGTCATAACTCTATCCAGTACGTATAAACACACAAGCTCACCGCAACAGTCTCCTCTGTTGGTAATGCTGACTTCTGTAATAGCATAGATGGCTTGTAGATCCACCTCCCACCAAGCGTTATCGTTTTTTGTGTGGATGCAGCTGCCTCTGTTATAAACACTGTTTTTATTACCATCCACAGCGTTTTGGCTCCAACCAAAACCATGCGCTTTGCTAATATGTGTAGGTTTCCAAAGAGCCAGGTTTCTTGTCAAATTGTTATCTGCAACGATTCATATGACCTATTAATTACCTCTGCATATAAAAGGCTATGATGAAGGGTTGCATCAGTTTTACAACTATTTCAATACAATGAAAACATATTCTGCTGTAAACATTTCAGAACCGTAACTCTGATGAGAAATCCCAGTACTAGAATGCAACGAATCTTACTCAACCGAGCTAAACAAAAAGTAGAACAGTTGGTATAACTATAAATTCATCCGATATCATTTGAAACTGGTAAAAAAGTAATATAACAACATAAACATGATATATTGATTTAATAACCATGACGATCATTATTGGTTGGCCTGACCCGAGCATGAGTGAACCGTTTCCATATGGATAGATCAATCATTCATTAAAGGAAATACAAACAAAGCATTAGCTAAATAAATTCGTTTTCCATGTGACACAAAATTTAACATTGTACATCACATATGACGATATTACAAACAAATCAGTTAAAACAGTTATATCAAGTTAATGTTAAACCAGTCTGCGTACGATTCCCGCAGAAAGACGAGATTTAATGTGTTAAGTAATCACGTGGTATCGTTACTTCATCGTTGACGTAGCTCGCATCACGAATATATTTTGCCATGCATCATATCACGTCATAAGCAGCACCAGAATGCGTTGTTGTGCGATATCCCTATGTAATACAAACACTAGTCACCACAACGTTAATAATAATTAATAATTGTAAACCTTCTATAGCGCCTATATCTTAAATAAATGGAAAAATACACCGGGACAGCCAAAAGTTGTCACTGGAGCATGGAACCTCCGCAAATGTATGGTGGAAAAGCAATGTCAAACAAATATGTTTTCAATTGTTTACGACAGGTACCTATAGTTTCAGAAGATGTAATCGTAATAGGGAGTTGATTAAAAATTGTTGGCGCAGCCACAGAGAAAGCACGTTTACCAATATTCATTTTAGTTTTGGGAAGAAATGACCGACATCCTTAATTATGAACTCAGCAGAATCCCCCAAGGACATTTATAAGATTTGTACCTACAGTACTGTCAAGTACTTAAAACTCTACTGAACAAAAATGCGCCGGTGACATCTAAATCTGCATCACAAAAACGATCAACCCCATGGATAACTGAAATCTTATAATCTAAAAAGCGTCGTCATTATCTTGAATGTATATGGCGTATGTAACGCTCGCCTTTGGATAGATCACGTTGTACTAAAGAATGTCACCCCTGTAACAGACAAATATCGAAAGCAAAATCGATGTATTACAAAAGCATGGTATCAAATAACTGATAGTCCACGTCCATATCAAATAGATATCACTCGGTTCAGGTAAATGTCCAGACGATTTGAAACATGCGCACGTAAAGCTTGTCTCCCTTCTAAAAGATGATTTAAAACATTGTAGACTAATTTCTAACCTTGGCTTTTTAATTACTTGAAAAAGGTGTATCAAGTCGCGTCAGATGTCTTCTTAGCTAAACTCACATATCAAATATGCCGCAGTCAGCATACAAAGAATTTCATTCTACAGAAACTGTTCTGCTTAAATGGCGCAATGGCATTACACTTAATCTAGATCAAGGCAAAACAACAGCATTCGCCTTGCTTGTCTTCCAAAGTAGTGGTCACAATAATCTTATCGAATGTTTATCTATCTGGTACGGCCTGGCAGACACAGCTCTGAACTGGTTTTCAAAATGTAAAGATAAGGAATTGTTTTATGACCGCATATCTCACTTCATGTGGCATTCCCCAGGGTTCTGTGTTGGGCATTTGCTCTTCACCTTCTACGCTATACCACTCAGTTCTGTAATCCAAAGCCAATATCTGGATCACCACGTATATGCAAATGATACTCAGGTTTACATCTCATTAGCAACGTCGGGTGCAAGTCGTTTATTAAAGGGATATCCCATGCAGTTAGTGAGAGATTCACAGCATTTACTTACATCTGTATAATGTACTGGGTGTGCATAGTAATTGTGCACAAAAATCGTTAATAAAAACTTAATTATATTATAATTGTACTAGAAACACTCCATGTTGGATTCAAGGCATTTTGAGACTTATGCGCCAGTGACCTAAGCCGCTTACGTCACTGCCGCATGCACGTTCGAACATGTTACGTCTGTCCAATGGTATTTGATGTAATCAACAATGCGCTAGTGACGTAAACGATTTGGCTTGCATCACTGGCGCATATCCTTCGTCTGTTCAATGCTATTTGATGTACCCAGTACGTCGCGGATTGCTTACGTCACTATCACAACTATTAGCAAAGATTCCGCCAATCGTTGCCTCCTTCAACAAGGCGCCAGTGACATAAACGAGTTGGCTTACGTCACAGGCGCATTAGTCTCAAGTTGGCAGCGCCCTAAATCAAAAATAGCATGTTTGTGATACCATTAATCTATAACTAACTGTTTATTAACGATTTTTGTGCATAATTACAAGGCACAACCAAAATAGTACACATATGTAAGTTAATACTGTGAATATCTCACTGACGACTGGAGTGTCCCTTTAAGCCAACTAAATGATTGCCTACACGATATTTTGTACTGGATGGTTGACGGCAATTCCAAGTTAAATGCAGACAAAACTGAGTTTCTTCTGGTACTCCAGAGCAGTGCAGTAAACTAGATGTTTTTTCTTCCTAACATGTATCTTGAGTCAAAACTTCACACCAGATACAATGTACGATATCTAGGTGTGACCTTTGATCATAATTTCACCTTTAGACAAATTGACATGTTGCCATTTCTGTCATATCCCCGACCTTCATCACATTACACCTATCACATTAAACCTCTCACTGTGGCTGTTAGTAGTTGATTTGGTTACTGTAATTCCGTCCTTCCTAATTTTGCCATTAAAGGCATTGCTAAACATCAACGCGTGCCGAATTGTTTAGCAAGTGTAGTTTCCCAATGTCCTCGTTTCTCTGGCTCAGTACCACTCCTAAAATCACTGCATTGGCACCCCGTGCGATTCCGCATAATGTTTAAGATTATGCGCAGATATACGCCGGAACTCAAACTGTCTCGGTCGCCGTGCCTACACTTTGGAATAAACTTCTTGACAACATTAAATCAGCAGAAAAGTTATTACACTTCGCCGTGACCCGAAAACCTATCTGCTTAATATCGCCTACCTAGCCTTGCTTCTCAGCGCACCCATCCAATCTTTGACGACCTTTGCACTGTCCACTGGTTTTGCTGAGCCACTGAACGCGGATTTTAAGGTAATTGGCGCCATCAATTCATTTATTATTATTGTTATTAGAAGAACAAACAGTTATCTGACGGTTTCACTCGAATCCAATTTTAATGAAAACAAATAAGCTAAACAAGAGCCATGGTTAACATTTTACTGGGTAAGACTGCCTTCTTATTTTACACCCGCTGTGGGCAGACCATTCTGAGATGGCAGCCAGCTGTGAATTACATTGCATGTTGCTTGCATTAAAATTTGGCACTCGAAAAACGATGCATGAAAAATATATGAAATGAATTGCACTGTACATGGATTATTGTTTGAATAAAAAAAGTGTTATTAACAAATTCTGTGTTGCAGACAATTACGTTTCAAAAATTACGATAACAAAATAAATAAATAAGCAATGTCGTCATGCTATATACATGTATTAAAACATCCCAGAACACACCACAATGATCCACCACAATGATCCTGTAATTAATGCAGTCATGCATGTTAGTTTTATCATAGTAAAACATTTATGAAATGTTGACGGTTAGTTTTGAAATTATAATTGCTTTTGTAAACAACGCCAACGTAACCGAAGACTTTGTAAATCATGCTATGATTTACAAAATGGCTAGCGTTTACCAATCGTATTGCCGAATGGAATGTTCTTTTTCTATGTAAGTTCAAATACCCAAAAATAAATAAACCAAACGAGGTACGGGCGGTGATCCGATCAACAAAATGGTTGCATATAGGCGAAATGAATATGCCGTCGACGGGTCATCTTCTTCGTACCATAACAACGAAACGTCGCACAGACAACGTAGATGGACGATAAGGTCTGCTTGATCGCTAGCGACATTATTCACGTTGCAAACATTGATATCCGACTCGAAATCGTCTAGAAATGATCTCAGTAAAATCCGCCAAATGTCGCACGATGTCAGAGGTCAAATAGACGAACGCATCTGAACATCCTTCCAAATAAACTCACTTAATTCGCAAATGAAAACACCTTTTCACAAGATGGCGACAGCACATGTTTCCGTTGGCTACATAGAGCTTACAGGAACAGCTTGAGCTGGCTGGTTAATGTAAAAGAAGAGTCTGGTCGCGGTAAACGAAAGGCCCAGGAACTGTGAGTTTTCTAGGTGGTTTTGGACGGTCTGCGCATACGAGAAGTTGGGCCGTTTTAGACGTTTTCAGAGTAACTATATCAAATATAGTCCACATCAGATATTCTACACAGGTCAGCTTACATATACTGAACTCAGCTTCAGAAGAAACACTGGATAATTCGTAATATCACTAGAATATTCAGTGCACTGAGCATTATTCCGACGATTCCCGGTAGCTCAACCACTAGGCGTGTTGACTCGGTACATGCAGCTTCTTTTACGATACCGGTTTGATCTAGGCATGTTGCATTTTTAAAACAAATTTTTGACACTATTTTTGTTGATATCTTCGCTATTTAATAATAATATAAACCAAGTAAGTGTTATACAATGATACACAGTTTATAAATACTTGTATTTTTTTACTAGTAATTTATCAACAAAAAAAGAAGAAAACATTGTAATTATGTAATTAATTTTTACCTTGAATAAATTATTACTACAAAAAAAATTATATTTTTGAAGAACATTCTATTCACCTAATTTGGTGAAAAGATAACTAAATAATTTCAAAAAGTGATTTAAAAAGTGCTCCATGTCTGGTTCGAACCGGTGTCATGGAAAATGCTGCAGTTACCAAGTGAATGCGCCTAGCGTTTGAGCTTATGGGCATCGTCAAATTACGAATTATACAATCTTAAGCTGAATACAGTATATGTTTGCTATGTGTATGTGCATGCGGGTAATTACATTAGTACCAGCTGTTCTCTACCATTGGAATCCCTCTTTCAAAAACTCCTCTTTTGAAGTTAGTCAATTGAATCGCACTCTGGCTTTATGGTTCAAACCAGGTCAGGTGGCCGTATTATAAAAAAAAGCCAGACAAGCATTATACAATGTTACGGGTCATTATATTGGCATTCCCACCAGTCATGAATCCCGCTTCAAATTTGGGCAGATATTTACGCGGTCCCCGCGGTTGAAGCAGTAGTGATTGGTGAAGTCAACTGCTATACTTGTATATTTCACTCCCACGGACTTTGGAGACGCTCAGCCAGAGGTACTTTAGCACAACGAGCCCTGGCTTGCGATGATGTGTGTATACTGCATGGTGTAGCTTATCTCTTGTGGCTGTATTCGATGCTATTATTCTGAAGGCCGAAAGTCTGTGGCGTTCAGCCACAGTGCCAAAACCATCGCGCTTGTTTGGCGCAAAGACAAAATTGGTTTGTTCCCCTATGGTGACTACTGTTTGTATTACATCGGAATATCGTACAGTAACTAATTCCGACACTCCTTTGCACCCAAAAGTCAACATTATAAACTTGCTCTGAATACATGCGTGATTCGAGCTTACAAGCATGACGTCACATCTCGGTATCTCGAAACCGCAACAAAAATGTTCATATTCGAAATTCAAAAATTAAGAGCATTCTGGAACCGTAACGACTGTGTCTATTTTAACTTACAGGGCTCGGGCGTTATCTCTACACTCCAGATCGTGTATACTGCTCCAAATTCAACCTGCCACCATGCATGGCCATCCTTGCTGCTTGCGAAAGCACATTTCGTTAGGTCAGGATAAACCGCTCTTGATGATGCATGTGTCACATGAGTTGTTTCTGACTGACTCGTCGCTCTCCCGAGTGCCAAATTGTATTCTGTAGCGCGCACTTCACCCACTGGAATCATCACAAATATACATGGATGGATAACATGTTACCATGACAATTAGGCAAAGATATCAAGACAGCATAAACACGTACGTTCACATTTCCTGAAATATGAAGTGTGTTCGTTGCATGACGGTTATTTTAGCGCCTACATAAAGTTAGGAAGAGACGAGTTTCTAGTTTCAATTGATAACAACAGGCAACTTCCGCAAAAAACAGGCAGTTTCCGCGAAATACCGATAATGCATCAATACAAACAAGCATAATGTTATGCTGTGTTTATAATTATAAACACAAATGTCATACATGTAGCATTTTTATATTGCGCAGTGCACGCTGACGTTGCTGACTACAAGGCGTGACAGTGGTCCCTGGAACACTGGACGTCATGAAGACAACTACCTCATCAGGCCAACCCGTCATTAAACAGAATCCGTTGTGTAATGTTAAGATTGTTTGAATGCAAAAGCAACTGCCTTATCAGCAAAACCACTATCTTGGTCATACACCAGCAAAAGCAATCGTTGCACGGCCTACTGTTTTCAGTATACGGTATATAAGTCCATTCTTAAGGAGAATAATTGGACACACGCAAGCATGCACGCACTCACGCATGTTGCATGCATATTAAATATTGTAAATTGAATTCATATGTACACAGCTCGTCTCACCGTTTATGTTAAATGCTAAACCAAATTAAAACAACATTAACTCCGACTAACCGTAATGTCCGTGTACTTCCACTTCACACAGTGTAAGAACTTCTGTCTCGTTGTCACTAAGAATTTGTATTTTGACTTTGTGCCCATACACATCGGCCTTGCATGGGATCAGCCTTCTCTCACTCGGTCCCATGGTTGGTCCCACGTATGCACACATCATTGTTTCTGTATCTGTGAGCAGTGCTTCTATAGAAAAGTTGCGAAGTCTTGTATCTGTGACCAACAAAACAGTCACATTTATTATTTACATTTAAAGTGGCAATAACAATTTGACAATATATTAGTAGCACCATATGAGGTGCTTGTACATGTTTTTTTTATAATTCAATCATTCTTGCAGTCAATCATTGCATGTATTAATTTATGCGTTGCGTTTGTGATCCACGCATTTAAGATGAAACGTGTTTCGATGGACTACGAAATGAATCGATCTACATGGACAGTGATATAGATGTCCCACGTGGTCATGTATCGAATATGTGGTGGCCATTATCAACCAGAATATTTGATAATTTGCGTACAGAAATCATCATGTTAACCACTGGTTTTACTGTTACGCATTGTACCTTCATCCATACTTTTTCACATGATGATGATAAATATATCCTAATGTAAATAAATATAATCTGACATATATGTTAAAACTATGTGATCGTGGAATAGTAAAACTGTGGTGCATGTACATTTGTTGGTTCATTATGGTGTACCTTGTATGACCACAGCATAATTCAACAAACGTACGCTTCATTTATGTATCACAACGTACGTTTCATCTATGCATTATCACAAATATACATAAACAAACACTAACATTTATATTTCTTGTAAACGACATGCAAAGAAGGGAAACTGTTGAAATATGAAGGTTAATATAAACTACACAATCTGAGCTACGTTGAACGATGTTGGTGTGTACATAATGCATTTTCAACACAAGATATTATGTGAATCGTCAACAGTTCCTGACGATTAAAACATTTATATACGTCCAAGGTGCTTATCCAATAAGCGCCGAAAGCTGCCTCTTTGACACTGTTGTGACGCGTTCATTGTTCATTTCATTTTCCTCGACGAGTATACATATACACGAATTAATATAATGAGTTATTGTGCATTTCAAAGTATAACTTGTTTAATTGGAATAACCCCTAAACATAAAAACAGAATTAACTTAGATATGCATGAGCAAATGCTAAAATGGTCATGCACCTCGCGGACGTCACATCTTTCAGCGTAAACGTGAATTCAGCGACTACATGCTTCTTTCATTATTGCGTTTGCTGTACGTGGATCATATGTGTGTATTTCCTTCTGATTTATATACCCGAAACTAGGCATTAGATAGTAGATTATATACTTCCCATACGTAATACATTAAAATTACTGTTTCTCCCCCTGTGCAATACATTATTTTCAAGATATGTAAAATTATTCTATGACAGGCCATGAGTCAGATCCCAACATTTGGACAACCGGTACATTGTTAGGGATGAATGCTGATAGTGTTTTTTGATAGGCCTACATCCATACACATGGACAATTTGATAGCACTGCAGGACTCAAAAAGATTTATGTGCAAAATCACTCTTGTTCACACTAACCCCATCTTCACAACACAATTTCACTGAAATTGCTTTACACAGAAAACTATACAATGACTATATAACCCATGAGTACAACAAATCCTGAAATTGTGGACCCATAATCCCGCTACAGAGGCGTAGTAAAACAATTTAATAATATTGAGAATTGCCGATGTTATGATATTTTATCTACCACAATGTAAAATGCAATCTAAGCCATTGTATTTTTATCACCACAATCACTGAACGTCCTCAGTAATACCTCGTATATCATCATGCTATGTGCTTATTGCATTAGAGTGTTTAATCATCGTCATTCAGGCTTTCTGCAAAAGAAAAAACTCATTAAACTGTCTGTCTGGCAACCTTGTATACCCAGACGGTTCTTATTTTGCAATAATATTTATCCATTTCATTGGATATGGAACAAATGTGACAGCATTGAAAAGCACATCTATGAAATCACCGTTTTAATTAATTTAGATTTCCACCGTAGTTGTTTTTCTATACAAATTACCGAAGGGGCCCACACATATTTATTATAAAATAATTATCGGCTGTCCGAGGTGTGTGAAATGTATATATGTGACAAAAACGGTAATTTCATAGACCATACTGAGTATTTTGTAATGTTATCAGCTGTGTTCCAAATCTACGAATGCAGACCAATATCTTAGTTCAAGAAGACCTTTCAATGATGATATACAAGATTGTTAGCCTAATATGGGATTATTTTGTTGAAAGCCTGAATGTTAAAGATAACATGGCAAGAAACAGCAGGAAAAGTGATACGACATCTACACTTATTGAAGTAAAAAAAATGGTTATCAAATATTACATTGATTACCACAACACGTGCATAGTTCATTAACTTGGCGAAATATAATAATTATTTTATAATGGTTTATGTGTGACCACCCCGTCAGTAATTTCCATTCAAACACATTTAAGGTGGAAATGGGAAAAGGGTTGACAAGACTGTTTTGGGAGAATACTGTAAGCTTTGCAATGCTATTATGCAATTTCCATATCTACGGATGTAGAACAACATACTGGTTCAATAAGAAAAATCAGTGATAAAATACAAGATTGCTAGCTAGAAGTGTATGCCATTTTGTTCTTTGCTGAAAGCCTGATTATCATGGATATCATTTTGAGATGCGGAAGACACAATGCCATAAATTCAACAATTCTCAGTACATTCGAGTAGTAATCAGATTGTTATCAAACATAACTTGTTTACAGCATCATATAAAATAACATACATCTGGGACAGAAAACAATTGATTTGTAATGGTTTGTGTGTGACCCTTTAGTAGTTTCAGTTACGACCGCCAAAATGGGACAAAATGTTAAACGAGATGCTTCACAGAGAATACTGTGAGCTATGCATTGCAATCAGGTATTTGCAATACCTAGGGATATAGATAAACATTCTTGTGCAATAAGAACATTTAATGAAGATATACAAGATTGCTAGCTAGTCAGAAATGTAACATATTTTGTTCGTTGGTGAAAGCGTGCTTATCAAGAATATCATTTTGAGATGCTGCAGAAAGAGTGCCATAAAATCCACAATTCACAAGTTATTGAATAAGTTTGATAGAGTTATAAAACATGACGAGTTTGCCCCCCCCCCCCGCATCATCAATGTTACTCACATGGGATAGCTGATACTTATTTTATGATGATCGTGTGTGAGCCACCCCTTCGCAGTAACTTTCATACATAAAGTGTTACGGTGGAAACAGGAACATTATTTAAAATAGTGATTTCACAGATAATACGGTATACTTTCCAAGCTATCACACATTTTCCTTGTCTACTGATGTATACCAACATTGTGATGCAATGATAACCTACGAGGACACGCAAGATTGTTAACCAGAACTTTGTTCTGTCATTGAAAACCTGGATGAAGATGATTATATTTTGAGACGCGGCAGAAAACGTACAATGCAATCTACAATTATTAATATATTAAATGTTGACACTGTGACAAAACATTACATGTTAGCCAACTTACACCAGTCACCTTCCCGGTTTGTTATTACTACGTCAAGGATCAAGTAAACGGCCTCCAAGTCCACCATCCACCACGGACGCAAGACTTCGGTGTACGAACAGGAGTCTGCAAACCAATGCGTAACACCAGCCTTCCCATCTACTGCTCTTGAAGCATAACCGTTGAACTTAGTGTTAGCCTGAGTTGCCGGTTTTTTGAGAGCCACGTTATACAGAGAAGCCTTCGCTAGAAATTCTGCAACAACAACAACAATAATAATTGATTTTAACACCATCAAATCCGGGAAGGCTGTGTAAATAACATGTAAATAACTAAACGTTGTGATGATCAATTTGCATATGCTAATTAAATAATGATGATAGTAATTTTAATATAAAGTACAGATACTGTGACAATGACAAGTACAGTTATTTACAGTTGTAGCCTTTGGATATTGATATTTTGTCATGGCATAGTCTTTTGTTTTGTTACATAGAATGACATAATATTGGCTAGTTAGCCTTTACAGCTGATTTCAGGCAACACGGTACAAAAAGTAAGCATATGATAAACAATCTAGAGGTAGACCGGTGAGACGGTGTATAATTAGAAGGAAAGAGTCTTTGCCCAATTAATTACATAAAGATGAAATAATAATAACACCAATTAATACTCGTAGATAACAACATATTCAATTTCAGTTCAATACTTTTATTCCAGACTCAACAGGGCATATATATGACTGATACATCTAACCCCGATGCCTTTGTTGACATTAGGCATTGTGCAATCTGACCTACTGCTGTATATATTAGAAAAATATGTATCGTTGTTTCAGTTAAGTGTTCATATATAAGGTTTTTCCAGTGATTACGTATTCTGGAAATGAATCTTCAAGCTAGGAGGTATATAATATAATTTATAATATAGTTAACAGAGCTATCACGTCTACACATAAATGTATACACCATATTCCTAATAATCCTTTGGCAGCATTGTACATCAAACAGAGTGCATAGCCTGATAGGATGCTGGCAGTTTCATATTTTGATATACCAATAAACAGCTTAAAACTATTGTGATATGCAATACATACATGGGTGAGCAAGATGAACATAACAGTGTGACTTTCACCTACGAGAAGCACATACCAAGCCTTTGTAATAAAATATTTCTTTTACACATACATTTCTATTAATTGATATTATCATCATATGAATGATCATCAGAAATATAGCGTTCGATATACTTATATGTAGTTACAACCTGCAGATTAACGCCTTTTACTTTAAAATCAGGAATAGAACATCCTTTTAGGTCGCAGATCTAAAAAGCATAACAGTACCCTTGTCAGCATTGTATTTTACATCATGGCTCACCCAAATTGTTCACATTCATGCACCATCTGGCATCATCCCGCTGATGAAGGTGACATCAAGACCAAGCCATCAGCATACATTATGTGATTAATGACCATTCATGCATTACATATTTTAAATTGTTCACTCAGTTCATCAACATATGTAAGAATGGGGATAATATTACCCCTTGTTCAACAGCATTGGGTACTTTACATTTAATTTAATACACATATCCCGACCATATACATGTTGTCTGGTTGTTATACCAATACATTAATATTCATAATATATACATATTCTGGCACTCCGCTTTCACTAAGTTTCGTAAATAACCTTCAGTGGTTTACCCTGTCAAAAGCTTTATTGCTATCAAGGAAACACAAATACACTGCCATTCAGTGTTCAACATAAATCAATAATTCCATTTAAAATGTATGTATATATATATATATATATATATATATATATATATATACATATATATACACTGGCCCGTGCGGCTGTTCTTCCTGAAGTCACACTGATTAGGATTAGTATGCATACATGTTTCAATTCTACGTAGTATGACTTCAATAATTTTGCTAAACACACTAGCAACTGGAGAAAAGTCATACCAATTATTTGCATAAATTAGGTTGTTTAGGTTTCTGTTGAAAATATGTTTCCATTGCTTATATGGTGAGAGTATAGCTCATAGTCTGATTCGAATAAAAAACAAAAATATTCAATCAACTTTTGAAATAAGATATAGAGTGTTTCACTCTAACAAAATCTTTAGACGCTTCTAAAATACATACTCAGACCCATTTAGATTCTTGTTCCTTTAAATAACTTCCTTTACGACGTAAACATATAACTTTTTCGAACGTGTTTTCTTTAAAAAAAACACCATTGGACATTACTGATAGCGGAAGTACTTGTTTTCAAACATTGATTACACTACTTGCTAATGCAATATATCGATTGACTTTGTTGTTAATCTGGCCACATCAATCCTTGATTCTGGGGAAAAGTACAACAGATAACGAAGAACTAGATGTACAAATCCACGTACAAAAAAACAGTTTTACACACAAGTAAAGGCACAAAGCGCTTATTAAAATATTTACGACGTTCCGCATACACACCATCCTTATCACAAGTCTTATTTAGTTCTATTCATTTAATAGCATTTTCAACTTCACCAATTTCCACAACTATATCATTTGTAAATGTTTAATCACATTTTATCAGTTGAATGTCTACATTACAAATGCAATTAAAGAGTTGTTTAACCCTTTACCTCGAAGACTATCAAAAACCGCCCAACTCCACGTACACGCAAACCGTCCAAAACCGCCCCGCACACTCAGTTCGTGGGTTTTTCGTTCACCGCAATCAGATCCTTCTGATACATTAACCATCCAGCTCAAACTGTATATCTTAGCTCTGTTTAGGTCACGGAAACATATGTTGTCGCAATCTTGTGAAAAATAGTTTCGTTTGCGAATTAAGCAAGTTTATTTAGATTTAACAAGGTTTAACATGATTGCCACCTAGAGATTCAACTCTAGATGGCAGGTGGACTAGGAAGCCATTTGGCTTATCGAGAGTCCAACCTATCTATCTAAGTATACCCCGCCCGCCTTAGGTATATGTCTATTTAATTTTTAAATATATTAACACTACTAGCACCTACACAATCAACTGATAATCTGTTCCATTCGTTTACTTTTACATGGACATTGAAGTGCGTTCGTCTAGTTAACCTCCAACATCGTGCGGCAGTTGCCGAGTTTTATTGAGATAATTTCTCGACGATTTCGAGTGGCATATTGAATTGAATTGAAATTTATTTTCAACAACAACAATTACTACATTATACAGACAGTGCATACAATACCATTTGTTGAAAAAAAGGGTAAAAGTACAATACTTATCATGTTTACCCTTATCATTGCTTAATACATACATAAAGCATCTGAACAGTGCAATAGAAGGTGCGACAACATTATTTACATGTATAACCATACAACATTTAATCGAGAAAAAGACATTATGATATTTATTGAAGAAGGAAAAACCTTTATAACATTAAACAATCTGAATGTTTAATTTAGTTATCTAATTTATGTTGACAAAGTAGTCTAGGACTCTAACACATAACTATTCAACAGTCTATCTGTATAACACTTTTTGAAATGATGAACATTTTTACAACTAATCACTGAATTATCGAGGGTGTTCCAAAGCTTAACCCCAGTAACAGAAATACACATATTTTTTAAGTTAGTACGTACATAGATTTGCTTGAACTTGCGCCCTGAATAGTTTTTAAGCTAGATTTGGCGCTATATAAGTTTATTTTATTATTATTTATGCCTGGATGAATATCGTGATTCATGTATTCTGAATAATTGTTGTACATTCATTGGTAATATATAACGATATGCCTTAAACATAATTATAGCAGTTTTTAGTTTTACAAGATCTGGTATTTTAAGAATATGTACATTATAAAAGAGTAAGTTTGTGTGACCAAGTCTTTTGGCACCACAAATTAATCTTATAACCCTTTTCTGTAATACAACTAAACAATGAATATTTGTAGCATATGTGTTACCCCATACTTCAGCACAATATATAATATAAGGCATAAAAAGAGAATAGTACAAAATATGCATACAATGTTTGTTAATCAAAGAATGTTTGCCACGTGTATAATGTCGACAGCAATCACGGAGACATTTTCACTGTCCATCTATGTTATCTGTGCAACTGTTCGTTGTTGAGATGCAAAGAAGACCCGTCGGCGGCATCGTCGTTTTGCTGATATACAGCCATATTGTTGATGGGATCACCGTCCGTACCTAGTTTGGTTTATTTATTTTAGTGTATTGTATTAATATGGTCACATTGTTTCTGACAAGGGAGCGCCGATTTGTGAATGGAGTGTGGTATCTTTCGAATTTCGGGTATTGATTTTACATAGGAAATGTATATTCCATTTGGCAATATGATCTGGAAATGGTAGCCATTTTAAAATTATAGTATGACTTTTGTCTTTAGTCACATTGGCGTTGTTTACAAAAAGCAATTATAATGTGAAAACTAACCGTCAGAATTGGATATTTTACTATGATAAAAACTAACATACATGGCATAGTATCACACGATCAATATGGTAGGTTCTGGGATTTGTATACAGCATAATGATATTGCTAATTTATTTTGTCATCATAATTGTTGAAGTTTGCATCAAGATCTGAAACGTAATTGATTGCAACACATACATTTTAATAACACATTTTATTCACACAATCATTCCATGTACAGTGCAATACATTTCATGCATCAGTTATCCAAATTTTAGTGCAAGCAATATGCAACGTAATTCACGTTTGGCTGCCATCTTATAATTAGGATAACTCGACACCTGATGCATGAATATGTATGATATGTATTGCACTGTACATGGAATGATTGTGTGAATAAAATGTGTTATTAAAATATATGTGTTGCAATCGGTTACGTTTCAGATCTTGATGCAAACTTCAACAATTATGCTGACAAACAAATTTGCATATTATATATATATATATATATATATATATATATATATATATATATATATATATATATATATATATATATATACTTACACGCTTGATATATGCTGGGCGACTACAGATACATGAGAACAAGCCATATCATTATTTGTTCAGATTGAATACACATGCCGGTGTAACCGGCCAAAAGTATTCCTCCCAGTTACGAGTCCCGACGCAACGAGACTCAACGTTGTCTTGATTTTGTGGCTTTCGCTAATAAATGCGTACATATCATGAGGCACATACAAGTTCATAGGGTTTATGGAAGGCTCGCTAAGATTGATTATTATAGATATACAGCGGGGCAGTTAAGCTCTATTGCTATCTTACCTTGCGTCCCGTATACTTCCACTTCGCAAAGTGTGAGGTATTCCTCTTTAGTTGCATTCTGCCTGATCTTGATGACATTGCCGACAGTTTGTGGCTGACATGGGATCCTTCTAGTTTCGCCATTTTTCAGAGCATATACTATCACTTCACATATCGAAACTTCGGTATCCTTCAGAGCTTCTATGACAATGTCATGAAGTCTCTCCCCTGTTAACAACATAATGTTATGCATCACGCTAGACAAGGTGAATAAGTAATCCCCTGTAACTGTTTGTATATAACATATAACATTAAGTATGCATACACACGTAAAGGTAGTGTGACATGGGGCTACGTACCTTATTAAAGTATCAAAGACACAATTGCTGTTTGTTAAGCGCGGCAACTCGCAACATTATGTTTAAAGGTTCATTTTACCATTTATCATACCGATACTTAAATAAATTATCTATATATGTATATCAATATTGTATCATTTAAATAAAAAGGAAAACGAATTTTGAAATATATATTGTCGAAACAGTCCGAATCGTAAACGTGCATTAAGTTGTTTCCATAGTTTTAAGCTGTGGCTATAATATAACCTGCTGTTGTCAAACCTTCGTATTAGACGTGCATAACCAGTCATGAATTCCCAATTTTATACTTATACTTTGGTATGTTTAGTTATAATTATTTTTTTGAGAAAACCCTGTTTGCTTTCTAATGAAAATTCCGAGGCGCCATAAGCACTATACATCTAAGCACATTTATGCATATATATATTTATGTATATATGTATGTGTGTGTGTGTGTGTGTGTGTGTGTGTGTGTGTGTGTGTGTGTGTGTGTGTGTGTGTGTGTGTGTGTGTGTGTGTGACACAGCTGAAATCTCAAAAAGTAAAAGACCTCCATATTGCCGTTTCATGTGCACTTCCCCTAATATATATCATTTAAACTCTTTGAAGGTATCTTTTGGTTTTCTTTAATTAATATTAGTTGTCAATAAAGTCTAGCATTTTACATATGTTTTTTCTTCTAATCAGAATTTGTTACTTTGCTCTGGTTTCCTAACGTGTTAGATCAAATTGTAATTTGATTTCAGGATCATATTTCAATCCTTCAATTGTACTCCATTGTCAATTCATATATTAGAAAACTGTGTCAGTAGCACATTCTAACTCACCGTTACGGTCTCCTCTGTTAGTTATGACAACCTCCCTGATGACGTAAATGGCTTGCATGTCTACCTGCCACCAGTTTTCCTTTTGTCTGAGTGTCTGAGTGCAGCTGCTACCCGTCATCGAGCTATTTCTATCACCATCCACTGCTTTTGAAGAGACATACGAACCAGACGTTGACGACATCTTTGTAGGTTTTCCATGTGCCAAGTTATGTCCATAGATCTCCTCATTCACTACAAATAATTACAAGTCTCTTCTAGTATATTTATTTGCGGTAAACCCGTAAATTGGTATATATATATATATATATATATATATATATATATATATATATATATATATATATATATATATAAGTATATATATATATTACACACATATACGTATATACACTGCATAAACATGTATGTATATGTGTAATGTATATATGTAGGCCCTATGAGCATATATATATATATATATATATATATATATATATATATATATATATATATATATATTGATATATGTATATAGTATGTAATATATTTTATATTGTTAATCAAATTATCATTATGTACATCATGTATTACTAGAGGTATACGTTATTATGTAGTATTAAAAGGCGTCCAGTTGCTTCAATTATGTTTAGTTTTTATTGTCTTCCTAGCATTCATGGTATATATATATATATATATATATATATACATACATATATATATACATATATATATATATATATATATGTCAGAAAGGTAGGGGTTTGCCCATATTAGAAACTAGTACAAAACGCCAAGTTAAATGAGTTTCAGATATGATCAATCAACCAGGACCATGCAAATTGACACTATTGTTTGATTGGTTATTCGTTTTTGTTAATGAAATCTGCATATGGACAGTGATGCAAAAATATCCAAAGCAAAGCTAAGATAATTGGCTGAATGCCTTGCATAGACCGTTCAAGGATGTTACAAATTTATATTCGTACCATCTAGAAGTAGACCAAAAAGAGTAAATGATTGTTCGGCAATCCTTCAACGAAATCACGAGGTGCTTGTATAAAAGTGGATTTTCCCAGAAAGCCCTCATACAGACGCAGGCATACCAGCTCATTCCAACGTTCATGTGTTCATGTGCTAATGGGTATATGTTAACACTTTCCTGAGACACGTCCACCTGTTTCTTGGGTAATGTTTCGTTTTTATCAATTAATTTAATCACATAATATTCAATACCGGTATTTTACCTTGTGTTCCGTATACCTCTACTTCGCAAAGTACTATATTTCTAAGGTCACTTGTTATCTTGATAACACTGCCGACGGTTCCTGGTGGACAGGGAAAATATCTAGTTTCGCCCTTTCCCAGAGAAGTATGCCCTATCTTTCCACATGTCGAATGTTGTATCCCTTTCAGTGCCTCTATGATGAAGTCACGGAGTTCATTCCCTGTTAGAAACACCAAATTAAGTGAGCAGCAGCCCAGGTACAGTGGTATGCAAAGGTAATGCACCAAACGTAATACAATTCAGAGCTATGTATCATACACACCCAGATATTACCATTAACTGCAAACACGCTAGCTTGCATAAAATCGCATTTACCAAGTTAACATTTTATTGTAGTCAAACACTCTTGTGTTTGTAAAAATAATCGACGAAGGCACAATGTGCAGCACTAGCAGTACAACGCTAGTTTATTGTAGGTTTCTACGTATTTCTTGGAGTTTAATGACTCATTTCCAATAACTAGGTATGGGAATATACTATTACAGCATTACGAATCTAATCAACCTTGTTATTTCTAAACTACTGAAGCGTTATCTTCTTACCGTCTGATAATGTTCCAATATATAAAGTAAAATATCTCACAAAATAAAGAGCACATTTGAAAAATATTTAGACGATGCTGAAATGTTGGAGATATCATAAGCGGCAGCCAACATATAAGTATGGCATATTTTATTAAAACTGCGATCCAGATCATAATTGTGCATGCTGTTAACTTATGCAATGTATACACCTTGGATACAGGTATCAGTTCAGGATTACGACATTATCAATATCAATAGATACTATGCCCCACCTCCCCCACAGGCTGTGCTACAGACATGCTGACATCAGACTTTCAGACGTGTCTAGAGCAGAATGTGCCAATCGGCATACACCCTGAGGTGTGAGATCATGTTTGAGGTCAACCCTATGTTCGTGCTTTAACGCGTATTTCATTCACACTATATCGCCTGCCACTTCCAAACCGCACTGGCAAGCGTGGAATGGTACGCCAACAACATCAGCATGCAAAGCACTACAACGCCGTGGTCCACTATCCCCAGCGGCACCGAAAGACCCAATGACCGAGGAGGCGGCTCGGTCAACTACGACTATGTACATGGGGTGGTAAGAATATATGGGTTGAAAGAAGAGGGTAGGTAAACTAAATATAGCGACCTACAACGTCAAAACTCTACTAAGAGATGAACACATACAAGAACTCGAAGACGAACTTAGGGGAGCCAGGTTGGTATGGGATGTAATCAGGATCGAAGAAGTGAGAAGACAAGAGGAATATTACACTACCTTATAAAGCGGCCACATGCAATACCATTCTAAGGAAACAACGGTAAAGCACGCGTAGGCTTTTGCATAAATAATAAATGAAAAGACCACACAGAGAGGGTAAACATCAGCAGATCTCGTTTTGTGCGTAACAAAGCGCTACAAACTAAAGATAGTGCAAGAATATGCACCAACAACACCATACTCAGATTAAGACATAAACTGCTTCTATAACAACGTCGATGAGACTAGGGAAATCAAACCACTACACGATAGTGATGGGATACTTCAATGCGCAAATAGGGAAAATACCAAACCCTATGGAAACGGCAACTGGCAAATTTGGGCTCGAATTGAGAAGCGACACCTTGGTAGAATGGGCAACATCAAGAAAGTACAAAGTCATGAATACCATGTTCCAGTGTAACGAAGGCCTAAATTGACATCCTAACAAACAGGCCAGACATCGTCACAGACGTAACAGTCATCAACCAATTCAACATTGGGAGTGACCACATAATGACTATGAGCAAGTCAAATTGGACGTTGAGATGGAAAGGAAAGAAATGATAACCAAGAAGCCACCAAGAATATATGCCGCACAAATACGATCAAAATGGTATTTATAATGATTGACATATTCTGGTATCTCTAAATTATCACAGCAACCCTATTTATTTTCGGTTTTTATCAGTTAAATGCATTTATATTTAAGCAGTGGCGTGTTAAAAAAAATACATTTAAAAGTGATATACCTCTCTTACGAAAAAAATCCTCTTGCACTTCATAATGCAAATGGATATCTCATGATATTCTTTACTTCGTGTGAATTTGGCTTTTTTATTTTATTTTGTCTTCAGACTACAATCCGTGTGATGTATGTCTCCAACTACTCATTTTGTTTAATGTATTTTATGTTATCAAAGTATGCAACACTGGAAGTGTTAAGCTGATCATGCATTTGTATTACATGTTTAACTATCTGAATTGTTTTACAACTAGATTTTTCTTGTCGTATAGCTTTATTCTTTCTACAATGACATCGCTCGTCTATGACCTAACAATGTAAGCTATTTATTGTTAAGAAAGTATGAACGAAATATTAAGTAATTATACTGAGCTAGGTCTCAGGTACTTGTACGAGATAAATACCCAATATGAAAATGTAGAAACGAACCCTTTTAATTTAGCAGATATAAATAGTAATTATTATGATGTTAACGATATCCTTCCTGACAAGTTTAGTCATAATAATTGTCAGTGTAAAGTGCTCCACCTAAGCATACAAGGAATCTCATCAAACGTTTTTCATTTTCAAACATTACTGTCAGTGTTTTCTGATGCACATGTGGAAATTGACCATATTTTATTATGTGAAACGTTTGTAAATTATGATAATGCGCATCTTTTCAAGCTGCTCAATTATAACTTTATTTATAAAAAAGATTAAAGCTAAAGGTGGTGTCGCGATATATATCCGTGATAAAATTCAGTATAATCTTCGATAAAAACAAACTAAAGGTAAGTTTTTATATGGCGCAGTATCCAGTCCATAGGACTGCTCAAAGCGCTTTTACACATTACTTCTCCGGCCTTAGTATTTTCCCGGCCTTATACTTTTACACATTACTTCCCCCGACCTTAGTATTTTTATAGAAGGTGAACTTCAATCCATATTCATTGAATGTATTAATAATAGTCAAACTTCAATCGTAGGTGAAATATATATCTGATATATCTGTGAAAGTATCCCGGGCCAGTGGGAATCCCTTCGATGTGGCCACGCCGCCAATGTTGCAAAACACCGCAATCGACCCACCTGGGTTGTAATGCGGATCGCTCGCTGCCCTCAATACAAAAGCATTTTACGGGGTGTAGGTCCAGACGTTGCATGACCATGAATGGTATGATTACACCAAGGTCGGGTATGATCATACCAATGTTGAATATAACCATACCCATAAAAGGTAAAATCATGCCAATGTCGATTACAAGCTAAGAACGGTATGATCATACCGAAAGCGGGTATCATGATACGCATAAGCTACAAAGGCATCAAGGGTTGGTATATTCATATACATGTAGTAATGTTCAGCATGGTTCAGCGGGAAAGGTATGATTATACCTACATCTAAGCCGCTAGTTGACCTTTGCAAAAATATAGAGACATAATGTCAATAGTAGGCGGAAGAGGTATGATTATACCTACAGCTAACCCGCTATTGTTATTGTTAATAAAAATTAAATACGTCGGGTATCATTACACCCTTGTTAATAGGTGTTAACGTTTCGTATGGCTAGGTGGGAGAACCCGCTAATTACAACAACGACGAGCGTCAGTCTGATTTATGTCGACTAGTGACTGATATCATGGTGCCAGCTGATGCCTCTTGAGTTTATTGTTGCAGTGGAACCGACGCAATAATAATCGCTCTCCAATGCGGACGTACGTCAGGTTAACCATGCGTGACTTCGCCGGACGGTCGACTGAATCACTGCTTGGTCGAGACGATGCCGACACTGATGTTTCCGACCACCGCGGTGACGTGGCAGGACGCGAAGACGCTGCCAGGGCAGAGATGGATGCAAGATGCTACGTCAGTGATTATTTTGCCGGTGTCATAGACAGCGGTATATGGCGGAGTAACAGAGCATGCAAACATCGTGCATGTCCGTACAAAGATGTGCGGACCTCAGACTTCACCTGCGAAGACGCGAAGACGCTCAAAACTACGTGTCGTGTAACACTCTGTGAAGACTAGTTCGACAAATGTGAACATTCTCTCATCTGGTAGCGTACAGACTCATGCCACGGGTTGGTTGGTACACGAAAACGTGGACAGTAATTATCATTATTATTATAAGATTCGCACACATGCAGTGACACTTTATCGAAAGTGACTTTCAACAAGGCTCCATGCTACAGACGAACTTTCGCACAAGTGTGAACCTTAATAATTGCGTGAACTGTTTTATTATTTTTCTTTCTTGCAGGTTTTTGTATTTGTTCGTTTATATGTTATAGACGTAGGGCAATATTTCATTATTTTATATTAAGCACAGCACATTGTAAAAATACGTAGGAGGCAAGTGTGGCGGTGCCTGTTCCACGGTTACGTTCCCACGGATTTTCCACTCTCTCAGTCAAGTGGTCTACTTTTGTTTCGAATGCGTGTATTGCATACATGACCTCAACAAGGGTAACCTCTGTTGGTTTGGTCAGAGAGTAGACCCTATCACGAAACGTATTCATACATTCCCCCTCCTCCTGTCGCAAGGTGGATAGCTCTGCTCGAAGTGTTATGATTAGGGCGGGTCTCCTGCTCCCATATCTCTCATGGAGAGCAGCAATGCAGTGTGTGTATGTGTTGCGTGCTCTCTGGGAGAAACTTCGGTGAGCTGTCAGTGCAGGGCCCTTCAAACATGACACGAGCCGTACTAGCCGTTCTCGGTCGTCCCAATTGTAGTGGGTCGCGAGGAACTCAAATTGGTGATACCAATTGTCCCATTCTCCGACTTTCTCATCGAAATGGTCGAGATTCACATATCTTGATTGTGTATCTGCGACACTACGACGGGTTTCATCGGGGCCCTGGTGGTTACTTCTCATACTAGTTTGGATGCGGTAAGGGGAGGTGTGGCGCGGTTGCCACGTGTTGCGCTCGGCACGGTTAGTGGGCGGATATTGCGTGTGGTCAATGGTATCGTCTGTTTGTGGGTAATGTTGAGGAACATACCTTCCAAACCCGAAAATTTGGTCGTCATATATGTCAGCACTTTCGTCGAAATTAGGTGATGTTTTAATTATGGGGCAGGATTGGATTTCGGTCTAACGCTGGCACCAAACATGTCGGGATCTACGTATTCGTCAGTGTCTCTGTGTAGCATTTGCATGATCTGTGTTATGTCTTTGTCATGTGTATCCAGTCTCTCATTGATGGAACGGATTTCCTTTAGGATTAAATCCGAGTTATGCTGTTTTGGTGTGGAGGATGGACCAGGGAAACGAGACTTGTCCCCTGGCTCCAGCGCCGTCTCCAAGTCAACGACACGGCCTTCCTTCCGTGTTATTGCATCCGAGGAAAACGATTTCATGGATCTCAGCTCATCATCGCTAGCTGTTCTTAGCTCAATGGGTATATCTGATGTCGCCATTGAGGGATAAGTGACAAAAGACTGAATTTGTCGTGTAGACACAAAGTAGGTATTTGTGAAACGTGCGTAACAAAATACAACGATTACAAAAATATATCAATTATTTACAGACAGGTATTTGCGCATTGCTTATGGGTGGTAATTTAACTTGGTCAGATTCGCCTGTGATGTAAACATGTAGGTGCGTCTATAGTTGTCACAGTCTATGACGCAATATATGCCCTTGGCTTCATCAACAACATTCGACAACAGGCGTGGTTGTGTGTGGCACTTTCAAACTGGTGATAATTTATAAAACGAGTGTCTTAGGATTTTTATATTTTGTTACTTCTATTATGTCTTAGCGAGCGTAAGGTGTAACAGTTAGTTTTGTGATAGTTAACAATAATCTTATTTGCACGAATATAGGCAGTATGTAGTTTCGGCATGGGTGTGTCCCAAAATTGGAAGTTTTATACAAGCTATTTGAATGTTGAAACTCGAGAAATATACAATAACGTTCAGGTAATTGCGCGTTTCTAGTTCACAGAAATAATTCCGGATAACATAGAAACGGCTGCACACTAAGTTCACAAAGTAACAGTTAGCGGCTTAATTGCCGAATTTTCTAATTCGCACAATTCTTCACAAAGTTGTCAGGAACGTTTCAGAAGTCTGGTTAGGGACACGTCTTTACCTCTCAGGATAACCCTGGTTTATCTAAAGACGACCACTGCCTACGTTAGGAGTAAATTACTAGCGCAGCGTCAGTGGGCCAATACCCGCGCGGTAGTTACATAAGAAGTTATGCAACCTCCACGGCCAACGATGGTAAATAAATGAATATCATTTGACCAACCTTCACGACAGTTCTGGCGTGGACGTAACCCTTTTGACACCAATGTGGAAAGACGCAAGACACGTGTGGTTTATTGCCTGCATGTGTTTATTGCATCCAACTTTAGCATCGTTCAGTAGCTGGCTACGAATTATAGGCGTGGCTGCGCCATACTACCGAGTCGGACAATACTTCACGTTCAAGTTCCAATATACGAAGCGCTGCTGCACCCGCGTGCAACAGCTTATATACGGGTACAATTGCATACTTATACACGGACTACATTGCGCAAGCAAGCAGTTAACACCCTGCGACAATATCATTGCATCATACGCACCATAGAAAACTGTCAAAATGTAATCGAAAAATGTCATTCGGAATGTTTGGATGACTACAGGACTAATACTAATACCTAAGACACACCCTGCTCACACCAGGTTGGCTAAATATAGAAATGTCTAAAAGTTAAAACAATTTGCAAAAACAACCTACTATGCTAATCAGTTAAACACATTCAAGAACGGCTCTAAACAAGTCCTGATCAAATATCTAATGCATTTTGTAATTTCTTTACAAATGTTGGTCCAAACCACGCCACTGTAATTTACATCCTATCTTCAGAATTGCCCAAAACGTAATTCAAATAGTATGACCCCAACCGATGCAAGTGAGATCAGGCAAATAATAAAGTCACTTCAACCTAAGAAAAGTACAAGTCACGACAATTTGAGTCCGCTTGTTATAAAGTTATTTGGTGAGCACATAGCTTGCCTTTATCTATTTAAAAAAAAACAATAGTACCTGATGAATTGAAAATTGCGAAAATTATACCTGTCTATATAAGTCAAACGCTAAAGACGATATTTCCAATTACAGACCTATATCAGTGTTACCTTCAATTTCTAAAATACTGGGAAAAGTTGTATATAAAAGGACTTTTCATTTCATTCAAACTAATAAAATATTAAATAATAACCAATATGGTTTTCGTGATAAATATTTAACAATAAATGCTATAACCGCACTTACTAGTGGTGTTATAAAAGCTTTGGAAAATAAAGACTCGGTCCTTAGTGTTTTCTTGGATTTAAGTAAAGCATACGATACAATTGATCACCAAATCTTATTATATAAACTTGAATTTTATGGAATAAGGGGTACTCCTCCCAAATGGTTTAAACGTTATCTGTCAAATCGGAAACAATATGTTAAATATAATAATAGTGATTCGCTTCAACGGGACATCACTTATGACGTCCCGCAGGGGTCTATACTTGGTCCGCTCCTGTTTATAATATACATAAATGATATCCCGTTTTGTACTATATTTTTGACTGATGACACTGCGCTATACAAGACTGGAAAACAAGTTAATCATATATACGAAGATATGAACAAGGAACTTCAAGTATTAGCTGACTGGTTTCGTGCAAATACATTTTCTTGAAATATTTCCAAAACGAAATGCATGTTATTTTGTAGATACCTTCCTTCTGAGAACGAATAACTTATTTAACAATGTATAATACAATTATCCAGCGTATGAAGTGTGTACAATTTCTAGGTCTTCATATTGATGAAAAACTTGATTGGCACGAACACAAACAAATGTAAAAATAAATTAACCAGTGCTTTACATGTAATCAATAAAGTTAACAGCTACCTTCCTGTGTCTGCACTTAAACAATTTATTACACTTTAGTTTACCCTTACTTGACATATGGAATCATCTTGTGGGGGTCTAAATATAAAACGTAATTGACAACATTATTTGTTATCCAAAAAATAGTTCGTTCCATACTCAAAAGAAATTATTGGGAACATTCTCACCCCCTCTTTACCTGCTTAAGATTAATTAAACTGAATGATGTATACGAAAGGGAAATTGGAAAATGTATGGATAATTATGTTCACAGGAGTCTACGTCATGATTTATCCGATATTGTTACATTTACCCATGACATACACATTGAAACTAGACAAGCTTCACACATACATCCTTTTATTTCTCTAACAGTAAGATCTTCTAACACTTTGTTTATGTAAAGGACCATTGATATGGAACATAATTCCGTTTACCATCCAGCAGATCACATCCACGTCATAAACCAAGTGAAGGAGAAATGCAAAGAATGTAATATCTCACTCTGCATCGCATTCGTTCACTGCGAGAAAGCTTTCGACTCAGTGCACCCTCAAGAAGTACTGACCTCGCTTCAAGAACTGGTGTTAGACGATGTGTACATCGAATTGTTGAAGGACATCTACACCAACAGTTCAATGACAGTCCTCCTACACACTCAAAAGCAACAAGATCAACACCAGGAGATGAGTACGACAGGGAGATACCATATCGCTCAAGCTATTTACGGCAGCACTCGAAAGCGTATTCCGACGATTGACTTGGGAAACCAGAGGCTTAAATATAGACGGCGAATATCTTAGTCATCTTAGCTTCGCTGGCGATATACTCAAATGCGCTAATAAACCACATGAATTGCAACAAATGGTACAGGAATTAGCTGATGAAAGTGAAAATCAAGGTCTCAAGATGAACAAATCGAAGACAAAGGTGATGATGGAAAACGACACACCAATTTGGCGAGCCGGCGAAGAGACGAACTAGACTTCTACTGACGACATACTCATATGCGCTAATATACCATATAAACAGATCCTACAGGAACTAGCGGATAACAGTGAAAATCAGGATCTGAAGATGAACAAGTCGAAGACAAAGGTGTTGATGGAAAACGACACAACACTATATATGTCAACAACATCTAGAATGAGGAAGTTGAAAGCTGCATCTACCTGCGACAGAGGTACAGCACGAGAGACAACAACCAAGACAGGAAGATTCAAAGAAGAATCCAGGCCGGATGGACAGACCAAGAACTGTGCGTTTACTGGCCGGTTTTGGCCGGTCTGCGCAGTAGAGTTAAGACAAAAGGATTGTGGGAATAGCAACACCTAATGCATTAATTCGTATTATAGTACATCCTTGTATATAGTTGCATATCCACCAAGCAAAAAAAAATCGCCTTGCTTATTAACTTTCCGCTTTCCGCGGGAGTCGCTATACTGATGGGTTTAACATTGAATGTATACTACAGGTGGATTTTTTAAGTTGTCAAATATTACATAATTACTTACTCTTTATGTATACATGGAACACGAATTTCAGGTAAAGTCTTGTTTATATTACCTTCAATATATGACCAGTTATCCTAAGCAAAGTCTACCATCAACAAATTCGGACTCACAATACTGGTCTCCTCGGTTAGTTAAGGCGACCTCTGTGATCAAGTAGATGGCTTGAAGGTCTACCAGCCACCAAATATAGTCTCCATAATCCGTAACCGCGCAGCTGCGGGTGACATGCACATCGGTCATTCTACTGCCATCCACGGCTTTCATAGATTTATACCCGATGGTTATGTTCTTGAAAACAGACACCATCTTTGTAGGCTTCATAAGAGCCAAATTATTAATTGCGTCCGTATCGTCAATGACTGAAAATGAATCAGTTTAATATTTAACAAGTATTTCATCAAGTTGTCACCCATTCAATCAGTTTACAGACAGGTGACTGAGGCTGAGGAGATCGGCTCTCCAGCGGCTTAGGAAGTAGTTGGGGCCATCTGACGGTAGTGGTAGGATAGCGACTACATCAGACAACTTTCCCACCCACCTTGCTATTTTGTGATACACCGCCTAGAACGTAAGTAGTGTAGTATGTGGTTTTCAATGGATGCTGGAGCGGCGCGTGGCGGAGGAAAAGGAGGGTCCCATGTTAAAAGATAGGAAAAAAGGTCAAAGGTCAAAACTTTCCACCGGTGGAACCTGAGGAAACTTTTCAACTGGCGCGGATAGCGCCAATTCCACATGTGGAAGGTAAAAGGTCAAGTGGCACCCCTGGTGGATAGGTCATGCACTAGTGGCGCCCCTTAAGGACAAGTCACGAACTAGTACTGTCCAAATTCGTGCGTCTTATTTTTTAACGGCGCCCCTGGCGGATATGGCGTGTACTAGTGTCGCCGCCTGGAGGACAAGTCACGAACTGGTACTGTCCAACTTCGTGAGTCTTATTCTTGAAAAGGGTCGAAATGGGGTTAGGGTCATGTAGCACCCCCTCGCGGATAGGTGACGAACTACAAACTAGGTGAAAGAACAAGTGGAGCCATCTGACGGATATGTATTCAGCTAATACCCCATCAATACGTGTATCTTATTTATAAAAATAGTCAAGAGGTTAACCTACCGAGCGTTTTCATTGGCTGTTGCACACGACGAAGAGTTTCCATTGGCTGTTGCGGAGAATGTAGGAAATGGGTTTTTAGGGCGCAGTTTTGGAGGAGCAATACGTTTAACCAAATAGGGTTTGAACATTGTTTTAATGAAAAGGCTTTATGAAAAACCGAATACGTCTTTGTGTCATGATATGGAGCGGACAAAGGTAAACAGTTATAAATTATTGTATTAAACTATACAAAAACAGACCTTAACACAGCACCCTATGGTAGACATGTCGCCGGTTCAATTATAGTTTGCTAGGCAACCAGCAGTAAATAATAAACCAATGAAACACATTGTATCTGGAGCGGAGGAAGGAAAAATGTTATAAGTTATTGTGTCTTTTTTTAAACTATACCAAACAGGCCTTAACGCAGTTCACTATGCAGTGTGCCTCCTCTCCTGCTAGTTAGATCCCACGTATGCGACTAAGATACCTGGTCCTTCATGTCCAGTGTGGGTGCAACACGGGCGTGTCTATCTACCCAAGTCCAAGCTTAGACCCTCTCTAGCAGGTCAGTCGGTTGCTGTGTTCTCATCGAGGAACACTGGCTCAGTCAGCTTCAGTGCACGACGTTGTAGTGTTGCGAGTGGAAGGTACACTACGCTACGGCAGGTAGGACACAATAACCATCCACTGTCCTCCCTCCGACTGCGCGACTATTGTTTGTCACCGGTTCAACAATACGTTGCTAGGCAACCAGAGGGAAATAAAAAACAATGTAATACATTGTATATGTCACGTAGTGGCGCTGCCTACGCAAGTCTGAACACGTCTATTCATATGGCGGGTCTCACTATATGTCCAGTATGTAGCAGATACCGGTCACCTTCTGCACGTAGTCAACTTACTTATGTCGTGCAATGCCAATGCGTGTTGTCCAGTATGTGGGTCACATAAGTCTTCCACCAATATAACATTTTAGCTCACTCACTTGGGGTTAACTGATCGAAAATTTGAGACCAAATTCCGCGGGAGCGTAGTTTGGTCTCACATTTTCAAATAATTGCTATGTTTTTGTCCGGGACAAAAACATAGAAATTTTTGAGCAGTTAACCCCAATTGTTTCTGTGTCTAACCCTAGTTAGTTGTTGTTTTGTCCGCTAGATGGCGCTGGCGTCCAGTGTAGCGTTAGGATTATCCACTAGATGGCGCTGGCGTCTAGTGTAGCGTTAGGGTTATCCGCTAGATGGGGTTAGCGTCTAACGTCGTGAGGTCACAACCGAATATTTTGCCACAAACCAAAATTTTTCTAGATTTAGTTGGAAAGTTACGATAATGACTTAGGAAAATAAGAATACTTGACATAATTATCACCACAAAACGTTAAGTTATGTCATGGCTGTGGTCGAGCCCACCATTTTCCCCGGAAGTTGTGTTTTACACGTGAGAGGAATCATCCTGTTTATGGAAGTTATGTTTTTGCACGTGACCGGAAGCTTCATTCTTTTACGGCAGTTACGATTTACACGTGACAAGAGCCCATTTTTTGTAGAAGTTTATATGAATATGGTCTGTGGAAAGATTCCTCTTTCTATCTCGTTAGCTCGCTAAATGTTATGAAATTACCACGTTGACTTTAGTAAAATACGAATATTTGCCAAGGTTATGACCTCGAAACACAAAAAGGTATGTCATGACTGTGACCGAAGCCGCCATTTTACAAGAAATTATGTTACGGAAGTATCGTTTTGCCACCGAAGGATATGAATGTACCAAGATGACTCAGAAAAATAAAATACGTCAAAAGTCGCAAAGCCATCGCTGAGAAATGTTGTGAAATAGTACAAAGTTGGCACACCGACTCAGTAAAATATGAATAACTTGACAAAGTTATCACGACGAAACAAACAATATTCAATTTTTACTACAAGTTACAAGAGTAACCTAGTTAAATTTGTGGAAAAAACACCTATATAACGCAATGAAACGGTGAAACGCTATGAAATGCTACGAAGTTAGCACACAGACTTAGTAAAACACAAATATTTAATAAGATTTTCACCTCAAAACTCTAAAAGTTTCGTTATGACTGTGACCGAAGCCACCATTTTTCAAGAAATTATGGTATGGAAGTAGTCGAAGCCATCGTTTTCTACGTCAAACCCTAATTAATGGCTGTTTTTTTGTCCGCTAGATGGGGCTAGCGTCTAGCGTGGTGTCAGAGTTATCCGCTAGATGGTACCAGTTTTTAGTGAAGTGACGTCACAACCCAAAAATGTTCTAGATTGTTTTAGATTTGGTTAGGAAAATGATGTGTGTCGTAAGAAAAACCACCAAGGTTCTCGATTTATGATAGAAAGTGCTAACGTTTTCCCACCGAAGGATATGAAAGTACCAAGCTGACTTAGAAAAATACGTCAAACTGACAAATTCATCGTGGTGAAACGCTGAAAAGTTGTGAAGTGGTACAAAGTTGGCACGCACACTTAGAAAAATATGAAAACTTGACAAGGTTATCGCATCGAAACAGAAAAATATTTAATTTTACTACAAGTTACACGAATAACTTACTTAAATTTGTGAAAACACCACCTGTCTAACGCAATGAAACGGTGAATCGCTACGAAATGGAATGAGGTGAGCACACCGACTTAGCAAAATATGAAAAAACTTGACAAAGTTATCGCATGTAAACACTACAAATACGTCAAATTGACACTAAAAGTTACGTTATGACTGTGACCGAAGCCACCATTTTTCAAGAAATTCTGTTCCGGAAGTAGTGGAAGCCATCGTTTTCTACGCCAAACCCTAATTAGTGGCTGTTTTGTCCGCTAGATAGGGCTAGCGTATAACGTGGTGTCAGGGTTATCCGGTAGATGGCACCAATTATTTGAAGAAGTTACGTCACAAGCCAAGTTTTTCTAAGTTGTTTTAGATTTGGTTAGGAAAATGATGTGTGTCGTAAGAAAAACCACCAAGGTTCTTGGTTTTTTGCTACAGTCATGTAGTAAACATAAAAACGTTGTGTTCCGAAGTGAAAAACTAAGACACTACCACACTAACTTGGTACCACTTGTGAAAAGACAGCTGTATTCTGTATTATTGTATTGTTATTGCGTAGAAAACTTTAAATGCTACTAGTTTTTAACGTTATGATTATTATGGAAGGTGTGATTTTGCAAGAAATTGTGTTGCGACACTGATCTGACCCGCCATTTTTACGGAAGTTGTGTTTTCCACGTGTTAGGAAGCGTCATTTTAACGGAAGTTATAATAATAATAATAATAATAATAACACTTTATTTTGACACCATCAAATCCGGGACGTATGTCCCGTTCACGGGTGTGTACATACATGTAAATAGGTAAACAAATTAATAAATATAGTTAAGTTAAAATATAATGTTCACGGGTGTATGCATACATGTAAATAAGTAAATAAATAAATAAATATAGTTAAACTAAAATATAATGTTCACGGGTGTGTACATACATGTAAATAGGTAAATAAATAAATAAATATAGTTAAGCTAAAATATTATGTTCACGGGTGTGTACATACATGTAAATAGGTAAATAAATAAATAAGTATAGTTAAGCTAAAATATAATGTTCGTTGTGTAAAACTGGTTACGTGGAAAATAAAAAGAGTGGGTCCTGCACAGGCAAATGCACGCCGGCCGAAACGTTCTAAGTTCACTTTTGGCACTTCGAGGAGTAACCCGCCTGCAGAGCGCAGCGATCGGCGAGGCGCGTGCTGGAGTAGTAGTGCCGCGAGATACTCTGGCGTGCCGTCGTATAAAGCACTGTGCACGAGTACTAGTAGCTTGTATTCGATCCGCTTTCTGACAGGCAGCCATTGTAATTGCCGCAGCATTGTCGTCATGGACTGCCGGTCACCCCGCCGGATTTGCATAACAATTCGAGCTGCAGACCGCTGGACCATCTCAAGACGTTGCAGGTGACGATCGCTGATGCCGAATAGTATCGCATTGCCGTAGTCGATACGCGATGTCACCAGTCCGTGTATGAGACTCTTACATGCAGTGGTGCTAACCGAGTCTCGTATTTTTGCAATTCGCGACAGATGGTAGTAGGCAGAACGACAAACGCTGGCAACTTGTGGCGTCATGGTTAGGTTAATGTCAATGGTAAATCCTAGGTCCCGTATAACTGGGGAAGTGTCAACGAGCTGGCCACATATGTTGACGCGGGTTAACGATGTAGGCGTACGTAGACTTGACGAACGGATGACAATGGCTTGAGATTTGTTGTCATTCATCACAAGTCCATTGTCACAGAGCCATGCTTTCGCATCTTGTACGCAGGCTTCCATACGAGCGAGGGCTTGTGTGTAGTCGGTTGGTGGGAAAGTGATGTAGAGTTGTGTGTCGTCTGCGTATAGGTGATGGTGAATGTTGTGCTTCTGTAGAAGTGTCGTCAGTGGTGCGATGTATGCATTGAATAGCAGTGGTCCAAGGACAGTCCCTTGTGGCACTCCTGTGGTTATGGTCTCTACTTCCGACCCGCCACTCTTTACGCGTACGACACATGTTCGATTACACAGGTAAGATGTCAGCCAGGCGAGGACGTCTCCAGATAGTCCGTATCCAGACAAACGCAGCAGTGTGTTGTGGTTGATGGTGTCGAAGGCCGCACTTAGATCGAGTAGCACGAGGCGCACACTCCGGCGGCTGTCAATCGATTGGGCGATGTCGTTGTGTATGCGCACGAGTGAGGTTTGCGCACTATGATGCGCACGATATGCACTTTGATATATGCCGTAGATTCGGTTCTCCTCCATAAAGTGTTGTAACTGTTGTGCAACGAAACGTTCAGTTATCTTCGCCACAAATGTGATGTTAGATATTGGCCGGTAATTCGTTAGCACGCTGGCGTCAGATCCGCCCTTCTTCAAAGCTGGTACAACGACAGCGTGTTTCATGGGTGCAGGAAATACGGTTCATGATAGCGAGGCGTTGATGATCCGGGCCAACAAAGAAGAAAGAGCATCGATGTGGTGTTTCACTAGTGATGTCGGCAGTGGGTCTAGTTCACACGATTTTGTGGCAGATGCGAGTGCTATTTTTTTCACATCCGAGAGTGACGCAGGTTCAAACACATCGAAATGCGTACTCACAACTCTTGGCATGTCATCGGCTGGCAGCGGAGATCGATTATGGCACAGCGACTCTATCTTTTCTTTGAAACTCCGCTGGAACCTTGAAGCGAGTGCCGAGTGTGATTCGTCTGCCACTTCTGGTAGAGGTCTATTCACCTTTCGGCCAAGGAGTGAATCTGCGATATTATAGATGAGGCGCATGTTACCGCCAGCTTTCGAGATCTCGGATCTATAGTATTCAGAGCGGGCTGTCTTGAGCGATGTCCTGAAGGTATTGCGACGATCTGTGAAAATCTGTCGATGCACAGTTAAGCCTGATTTCCGCCAAAGGCGTTCGGCACGACGGATGGTTCGCTTTTCCTCGGTCAGGTCATTGGTGTGCCACGGAGTCATAGGTCTAACGGTAATGGTCCGCGACACAAGAGGGGCGTGCGCGTCGACGATGGTGCGTGGGCAGGTATCGTAGCCCGCAAGTAGAGCAACAGGGTCCTCCTCATCAGCGCTGATGTTGAACGATTTCAAGTCCGCTGCGAAACTGCTGCTGTTGATCGCTGTGTATTTTCGATACGTAACGTGTCGCTTCAGACGGTCTGGTTTTGACTGTAGGAGTTCGCATTCGATGGAATAGTGGTCAGTGATTGGTTATGGTTTGCGCATGACATAAAACTGTCCTAGTCTCGTGTGTATTGGTTGCGCAACGACGTATGTTTGTCCTACATACTGGACATGGTAGCGACGCGTGAGCTAAAATGTTATATTGGTGGAAGACTTGTGTTACCCACATACTGGACAACACGCATGTTCATTGCACGACATATGTAAGTTGCCTACTTGCAGAACGTGACCGGTGTGTGCTACATACTGGGCATGTAGTGAGACCCGCCATATGAATAGACGTGTTCAGACTTGCGAAGGCAGCGCCACTACGTGACAGATACAATGTATTACATTGTTTGAGCCAGTGTTCCTCGATGAGAACACAGCAACCGACTGACCTTCTAGGGAGGGCCCAAGCGTGGACTCGGGTAGATAGACACGCCCGTGTTGCACCCACACTGGACATGAAGGACCAGGTATCTTAGTCGCATACGTGGGACCTAACTAGCAGGAGAGGAGGCACACTGCATAGTGAGCTGCGTTAAGGCCTGTTTGGTATAGTTTTAAAAAAGACACAATAACTTATAACATTTTTCCTTCCTCCGCTCCAGATACAATGTGCTTCATTGGTTTATTATTTACTGCTGGTTGCCTAGCAAACTATAATTGAACCGGCGACATGTCTACCATAGGGTGCTGTGTTAAGGTCTGTTTTGGTATAGTTTAATACAATAATTTATAACCGTTTACCTTTCTCCGCTCCATATCATGACACAAGGACCTATTCGGTATTGCTCCTCCAAAACTGCGCCCTAAAAACCCATTTCCTACCTTCTCCGCAACAGCCAATGAAAACTCGTCGTCGTGTGCAACAGCCAATGAAAACGCTCGCCAGGTTAACCTCTTGACTAATTTTAAAAGCAGTTTAAAAAATAAGACACACGTATTTATGGGGTATTAGCTGAATACATATCCGTCAGATGGCTCCACTTGTTCTTTCACCTAGTTTGTAGTTCGTCACCTATCCGCGAGGGGGCGCTACATGACCCCTAACCCCATTTTGACCCTTTACAAGAATAAGACGCACGAATTTGGATAGTACCAGTTCGTGACCTATCCGCCAGGGGGCGCCTTTAAAAAAAATAGGGCGCCCGAATTTGGACAGTATTAGTTCGTGACTTGTCCGTAAGGGATGCCACTAGTGCATGACCTATCCACCAAGGGCGCCACTAGTTCGTGACCTATCCGCCAGTGTGCCACCTGACCTTTGACATGTGGAATTGGCGCCATCCGCGCCAGTGGAAAAAATGTTCCTCAGCTTCCACTGGTGGACAGTTTTAACCTTTTTTCCTGTCTTTTAACTTGGGACCCTCCTCCTCCTGTGCCACGCGCCGCTCCAGGATCCATTGAAAACCACATACGACCAACTTTCGTGTCTTAATGGCAGCGTGTTTGGAAGCTAGTAACCTACGGAATTAATCGGCTCCATCTAATAGCAGAGGTGAGTAGAAGATTAGGGGCCAAGGTGGCAGATGGTTGCTAAAACCGCCTCTTTCGCATTTTAATTACAGCGTGGTTGAAAGCACCCGTCAATACATTATTAACCTGTATCTTTAGTCAATAAAACATGTGTGCACTCATCTACTATCGACTGATGACGGGTTTTTGTTATACACACATACGTAATCACGCGCGAAGCGGGAACCTAGTATATCACAACGTCGTTAGGTGGGTGGAGAGTTACCATTACTGTCACATGACGCCGATTACGTCCGGAGACGCTGGAAAGCTCGAGAAATCAAAATGGACGTCCTGTTTCGTAAAAAACACACCAGCTTATCGTGTGCTTTGGACAGTCAGATTTGCCAAAACACAAAGTAAGGATGCATTGTGACGTTTCCCCAATCGGATCAATTTACCATCAGATGACATCCGCTTGACCGACTTATTATGACTGTCTAGTAAATGGCACCGACTGACACCAAAACTTGTATTGGATAGGGTATGACAAAATAGAAATGTATTCATTCGAAACACGACGATTCGTTGGTGTATTTGTTGCGTTAATTTTAATTCTCTATATATTGTTTTAACATTGGTTGCAAACACTTATCTTGTTTGAGTGGGAAACAAGATAACTGTTTGCAACCAATGTTAAAAACAATACTAAGGAGAGAATACAAACTTATCGCAAAGAATACACCTATAAAAATATATTAACATGTTTTGAATATGTTGACAGAAGGTGTTTACACTAGTTCAAACACATATTTATATCCGATTTAATTAGCGATCTGTATTTATTTGCATGCAATTAAACTGTTTATGCCATCTTACCATATTTTCCATACACCTGGACTTCACACAACGACAGGGCACGTGGCATGTTTCCAATGGAGCTGACTCTGACGACACTACCTTTCACACCAGGACCACAATTGATACGTCGTGTTTCACTTGAACCAAACGCCTCACCAATGACTTGACACGTAGTAGAACGACCAGTACTCTTCTGCAGAGCGGTGACACTAATGTCATGAAGGCCGTCCTCTGAAAACACAATAATTATAATACATTGACTACGATACAAATACTACTGTACAAGCCGTTATTAATTAATACATTAAAACACGTTTATTAAAACACATTTATCCGTGTATGTGTATATATATATATGTTTATTCACCCATATCGTTGATCGTTTTGCATGTACTAAACTGAAATTGTATATACAAAAATTATGATCTAGAGCGCCCATTGAGGTGTTTTGTAAATTGATAAATTTAAAATTGGTCCTGATGGTGACTACCGTTGAGGGTTCGATATTTCAAAGGGCTGTGCTTGGAGTTCTATATAATCGTAAATATAGCTATGCCACCGACAATTGTTAATTGATGTAGACAGCATTTGACTTTGGTTTTGTTAATAAACGTACAAAATCGCGAAAGTGTAACAATGCAGCAACTATGCCCGCCGCCTGTCGCGTCAAGCATTATTCAGCGGCGGCGTTACCTATTTCTAGGACACACTGAAATAACTTTTCAATAAACAAACCACTTTTTATGTTAACAAGTGGGTTATTGACCAGCTATAATGCCAACTTGTTTAATACGACTAGGCGTGATATATTTGGGTTGTGGTTCTGAAAACACTGGCTCCCCACGATCGCCTCCGCGTCGCTTATGGTGGCAGTGCAGGTGTCGGATAATGTTCTCACCCCATGATTTAATTTGACTATGTATACAATTTAGTATACCTATATCCCAGGTGTAAGAATTGACACTCGAAGAGATCGGGAATTATTCATTATTGATCTATTGTTCTTAGAATGTTTTTTCTCCAGGACGTTATATATAGCGTATGTGTCCTTTGTATACATTGCACTAGAGGTGGCACCCTGGCGTTGTGCCATGTGCGAATTGTTTGTTTTCACGACTCCACTTGCTCGGAAGTACATACTATTAGTTCATGTGATTTACTCCTATGGTCAAGATAGAATGGATTCCATGGGACTGTCAACACAAACGAGTCAATTTACTATGATTATGGCAAATGAGCTATTTGTTATGGGAGCATTGTCATAATTAATTACGTTGGTGGTTAAATAGTAGTGGTCATTGAAAAAGCAATCCTGTGTGAAAAGAACAATAAACAACAATTAATATCGTAAACTTACCATATACCCCATATACTTCCACTTCGCAAATTATGAGCGGTTCATTTACATCTTTATGCATCTGTATCTTAACAACACTGCCGAGTATTTCTGGTTGACACTGGAATCGTCTTGTCTCGCCCTGCTTTAGCTGGGGAGATCCCACATCTCCGCATATCGACGTTTTCGTACCCATAAGTACTTGTACAGCGAAGTGGTGAAGTCTCAGTCCTGTTAACAGTGCAATTTTAGAGATCATATACAACGTTAGGTTTACGAATCGAACGTCAACTGCAGCGTCGTACGCCAAGTGCAGTATGACTATGAAACTATTACGTTTGTTTAAATCACTGTTACGGATTATGGCGCATTATAGTCACGCGATTTACGCTTGCTATCAAAACATGCCTCAACACTTGCTTGCTTCGTATTAATTTGCGACAAATAACTTTGCTGAGAGGTTATATACATCCAAACGAACAACGTTATTTATACTATAAATGCTTTGTTCTTGCGCTGCACATTGATGATTTTACATTTATCGCGCATGCGCAGAAACGTCAATCGGAACGTTTATGACGCCGAAAAAATGTAAGCGCTACAACTGGGGTCAACTCCAAACGAAGCGTCGACAGTCTAGCAAGTGTCTGCTATGCGTGTCCCAATGTCATGAAAAACGGCTACATAGTTACATATAAGTCGGATACTTAGAGTATGCTGTTATCTTCGTAGCAAACGTGGAGGAGTATTGCTTATTTATAGATCCGGTGGCGTCCTAGTCATACAAACATTTACGTATGATATGAACAGTAACACTGTTCTGTGTTCATGTCATCAGGTTATGCTCTATTGCAACACGGATCAATACTAACGGTTTATATGATGTATGATATTGTACGCCTATTATTAAATACATTATTAAATAATGTGATGTGCAGGTTGATATGACTAACATTGACGTTGTCATAATTGTGTTAAATGTAATGGTTCATTATGGTGATAATTCGGTTGCTACACAAAACTCGATGTAGACACCTGATTCTGTCTTCATGACAGTTATATCTTAGCACAGTAGCACAGCTGCCAGATCATCGGCGGCTCGGCGGTATCGTAAAAACACTATATAAGGTAGCTTTACACAAAATACCGCACGTTTGTGCGGGTGAATATTTATAAACTGTACTTACTACATTCGCACGCGCGAAGTAGTTTAATTACTTATAACTAATATAATAATTAATTATTATCATCACTATGATTTGCAGGAAATTATAAGTGTTATTATAATAAAATATTTTATTCCATATATAGTGCCACATCTACAATTGTTGGTGGTGCTTCACAACAAACTGCTATTTAAAATATACAATAAGAAGAAATCTAGCCATAGGTAATATTTAAAAATAAATAATAAAAAATATCTGTGTCTATATAATTAACTAAAGTGTAGTCATAAAAATACCATACAAATTTCATAACAACAATAGTGATACATCAATGTAATGTTATGTTTAATAGTAATAAATAATTAAAAGGGTTAAATAATTACGACGTAACAATAATTTTTAGTCAGCAGAGTTACACACATTATTAGTAGAGCGTCATGGCTCATGGGTAGAACTTCGAACTCTCGATTACGAGAACCCGGTTTCAAATCCTGTGCTGCGGGGTTATAATAATAATGGTTTAATGGTTTATTTCATTCTCTGGGCAATCAATACAGATTGAAATAGGTACATAAAACATGCAAAATATATTTGTTGAAATAGATTGAAATAATATATAATTTAAAACATTAGCATAAATATAAAATTAATTAAAAAAGTAGAGAATCATTTATTTAAAATGCATTTATAAAGGTAATTTAAATAGGTTAAGACATTAAAACATATGTTCTGTGATTACTTGACTAAACTTATAAAAATACTTTAATAACATATTTTAATAAATACCTTAAAACATTAAAATAAATAGATCTAAAGAATAAATTAAGGTTTTACAATAGTTTACACATTTCCATCCCTTGGGCAATTTGTTTCACTCTACATTGCTCCAGTTAACTCAGCTGTATAAATGAGTAATGACTATAGATAGTGGCTGATATGTGTATGAGCAGCCTTCGCGCATTAATTGTAGCGTATGGCTGGATGCTTCCCAGAGAAGCCGAGATGGTGTCTGAGTGAACAGGTCTGTCAGGGAAGTAAAGTGCAAAGCGCTTTGAACGGTTCTGAGGACTGGATACTGCGCTATATAAAGCCACAGTCACACTATCCCGGATCGGGCGCCGGACGGCCGCGGACCAAATATCCCGGATGGTCCGTGGTAGTCCGGCTGATTTGGATCATTTTGTGCATAGCAGTCACACTTCCCCGAATGAGACACGGTCCAGCCACGGATTTTAAACCCGGATGATGCCTGTAGACACCGGAACAAGCCGGAAGAGAACTCACGGAATGTGCCGGAGAACTCACGGAATAACCCGGTCCACCCACGGAATAGCCTGGATGAGCCACGGAAGTGCCGGAATAGCCCGGATGAGCCACGGAAGTGCCCGGAAAATCCTGGAACGCCCTGGTTGAGCCAGGATCGGAAAAAATCCGGGGTTCTACCGGGGATCTACCCGGATGTTTCAAGCAGTTTCAAAAATTCGGGGACGAACAAGGATTGAGCCGGAACTCCCCGGAACTCCAAGGATCTACTACGGATTTGCCACGGAGATCCATGGACTACCCACGGACTACCCAGAATCAAACCGGAGAAGCCCGGATCGGCGATCCGTGGCGTTCCGGCGCCAGATCCGGGAAAGTGTGACTGGGGCTTTAGAATTTGCCTTTTTATGCTTAAGAAAAAATTACTCAAGCTATTTCTTTACTTATGAATGATATTTCCGCCACATGTGATAATAATTATTTTTTGGACAACAGACTTTCTTAATTATCGGAACGATAAATCATTGAAATTTAGACCGAATGTGAATAATATGGGCAATATATGGTGGTGAAAAAAAAGGTTTTGGTGCATTTAAAAATATTAATATGTTATTGTTTTGGTTACTATTGTTAAAACAGCTTGCGTGCTCGCAGCACACGCGGGATGTTTATAGATATATTGTTAAAATAAACAATGTTACATCATCGAATAACACGTAATTTCCATACCTTGTTTATATGAAAAAAGCAAGGAAGGAAAGTAGGTTACTAGTTATTTGAAACAATGTAGAAACATGCATATACCTAGAAAAGATGTTGTAACAATCCGTGTTACGCCCTATTGACATTTTTGTTTCGGAATTTTTTAATAGATATAATAATTTACCATTTTATATGTATACATTATAATTCCACATTTTAAACTGTTATAACGCATACCATATTTATGTTGACTAGTCTAATTGTGTAATAATAATAATGGGATTCATTTCCATTTCTTACAGATGGTGACATCTGCTAGTAGCCGTGCTATCTTGGTGTCGTAATCTTTGGTCGTCATATTTACAAACCTCTGCTCATGGTGTATTCAACTGACTAGTAAGAGTCAAGTGTTGATGTAAGTTATGATAGACCTTTTTCGTAGTCTTATATACGAACACGATCGCTCATTTTTGCATTCTCTCATTCCCTTCAATTCCGTAGCAGAGTTACACACGCGTGTATGTATACACATGAGTGACTATTATAATGCTGCGATTGTAACAATTTACTAGGCTTAGCGAAGATTGTGTACGGCCTAATCACTTAAGTCGAAAACATAGTTTAGGTAATTGAGCATTGGTAGTGTGAATATTTAAGGCTCAAATATCTAAAATACAACATTTCATAATTTTATATGTTGACTGATTAATATGATATAAATTATTAGTAACAACAACAACAACAACAACAACAACGACAAAATACTATTCCTCTGATGAGTTGAATAACATAAGGGTTAAGTTATCTACCTACGCTCTACCTAAGAGGTCGTTCAAAATACTCCAAATATTCCGACGTGTATCAACCGTACGCTTAAGAGGAAGGGTCGAAAGCTTCCAAATGTCCACGAACATCAACATTTATTTTACCAACATATGTGTGATGTACTGAAGTTCCCTAGATGGGAGGGTTTCATCTAAGTGAACCACAGTCTAAAATATAGACTAATTAATGTATCCTGTCAATACGTCACGGTTGTGATTATACTAATTAACAAACAATATGCCATTAAAGGAAGACATTATATTTACCAATGTATTAACGTATTATGTACCTAATCAATATAAGTGTTTGATTATATCATCTTCACCAATTGTTCATAGTGTACTTGCATTACAACATTTAACGGCAAGTTACCAGACTGTCAAGCACAAGTAAGTCAGCAATACATTCCAACTCACCTTTGCTTGCCCTACTGCTTACGTCCACCTCCCTGATCAAGTAAACGGCTTGCAGGTCTACCTTCCACCAATTTCCCTTTTGCTCGGCGGTATACGCACAGCAGTTGTTATATCCTATGTGGTTATCTCTCCTGCCATCCGCTGCTTTCCAAGAGTAGAATGGCGTTAACAGTGATGACATCTGTGTAGGTTTGCCAACGGCCAAATTACCAGATATATCCATTTTCACTGCAACGAATTATGCATCTCTCTGTAAAAAAACCTTTAATAAAACAGCTATTAGTATGGGAATGTAGTATTGCACTGATAGACGTAAGGGTTTTAAAATAGCATGCCTGAGACAAACCGTGGAAAATCCATGTTTCATTTAATTTTCATTTCAAGTTGATGTGAACAGTGACTTTTTGACACGTTCTGATAGCTTAAGTCATAAGTATTATTCTTGTACGAGTGTCAAACATCAACTCATTAATTCAGTCTAAGGCATTACGCATCATTATATTATATTATTATATTTTACTATGTACCTTGTGACCCATATACTTCCACTTCGCAGATTATTAAATTTCCGCCTGATGTTGCGTTTTTCGTCATCCGAAGAAATCTGCCGAATGTTTCTGGCCGACAGATAATTCTTTTAATCTTGTTCGGCGGCACTGCAGGGCTGACGTATCTGCACAGCTTAACTTGCTTTTGCAGATATGCTTCAAATTTGAGGCTTATCAGATTCGTTTCTGTTAACAATACATTACTCATATATCAAAGTGACGTTTTAGTCGTTTGTTTAATCCCAGCAAAGTACTACCCATATACTAATTATTATATTATTACAAAGTCAAGCATTATAAGAACAAAAATAAAAAATAAAACAAATATTACTAGATAATTCAAACCCACTGACACGCACGCTCCTACGCACATTACATGCACGTACGCACACGCGCACTAACGCACACACGCATGCGCGCGCATGTGGACAAATGGACATATGTTTTGGTCACTGTGATGTTCTGAAAGCTCAAACATCACCTATCAATCAAAATCATGAGAATAGGTTGTCACACAAACGCTGTCCTACCACTGAGATCCGCCTACTATACCGCTGAAGATGGTACCGCGGTACTGACAATAGACCGTCACCGGCGGATTTCCAGAATTGGGTCGGTGAGAACAATGTCATTAGTCACAGTCACAGACTCTGGGCCGAGGTTGTGAACAGACCGATACACGAGTAGGAGATTCTTGAATTCCATTCGTAAGCGAACAGGCAATATATCAATTATTTATTGCAAAATTAGTATGACGCAAACTCCTCTGCGGTACCAATATTGAGCCGGGACCATCTGCAATGTCATGCTGCAGCGCCTGGGGCGGACCATGAAGTAGCGCATTGCCATAACCATCACGATACATGACTAATGCTCGTCTGACACGTTACGATATTCGTTTAAATCGCAAGCAATTTGCGTGAAAATTCGTACTTATGGTATATGACGGGTATAAAGGATGGAATTGTTGCGGTAGTGAAACATTTCCTGATCGTGGCGATGCTGCAAAAATGGCAGTATGTCACCTAAAAAAGCCCGGCATATTTGCACCATTGATATGATGTCGTCACCAGCAACACCGATGTTACAGATACACGTTTTCAGCGTGATAGATCACACACATACATCAATGACTAAGTCAACGGAGCCTTATACGTTTATTTTTAAGCACAGTACAAATGACAACGAATTATGTTTTACTGTCGTCTAGAACACGAGTCTGCGATGCCATCCAAAACTTCACATCAGCGGTATATCGTATTACGCGCACAGTTACAGTTGAAACGTGCAACGGCCGATCACGCGGGATATTGCTGAATGTCATCAGCATACATATGATGATATAGCGAATAACGTTTCAGGGCCCAGTGTCAACAAGCCGTGTAACTTTACGCGCAATTACGTGTTGTACTGGTCGCAGCTAACAGCGAATAGTCAATGCAGCTTACGACCTGTTTCATGAGACCAATTTAGCATTCGCAGAAGTAAAACGAATTAGAATTGACCACTATTTGTGCTGTGTCTGGACAACCTTTTTCTTTCTAGCTGCCGCCTTTGTTGTTCGTATAGCAAATGGGAAGCTATGAAGAATGTAAAGGATATCCATTGTAAACATTAAAAATAATTATGTTGAAAGTGTGCGTGTCGGGAGCATATAGTACATATTTCAACTTCGGGAGCATACCGTAAATAGTTCAACTGGCTTAAAGTTACGCATACTAAATACATGGTGCAGCTAAGTGCAACTACGGAGCAGACTCGTGAAACGCAACTAAGGTAACTTTACGACGTTTTAGATTTTCGAAGGGTTATCGCCCGCTACGACGACTAAAGTACGCTCCATGAAACTGGGCCCAGTACTTGAAGGAGCAAAAGAGGGGTTAAAGTGTTCCAGCACACTAGTCACTGTACTGTGATACATCTGCACTTCTCGAGGTGATGCAATCGATGTTGAGATCTTGCGTTCGCTGGTTAAGATATGACTGGTTTGTCTCGCGTGCCTATGAACACCAGTCGATGACCGATAGTATCGAAGGTAGCAATCAGTTCGAACAGTACCAGTATCACATACGGTCATCTGATTATCTAATGACAGAAGAATATCTTCCTGTTTACAAATGAGGACTGTTTCACAATTATAATTTATGCAAGGCAGTATGCACTCTACAAACATCAAGTCATCCTTTGCGTTCAGGTGTTGTCGAATGTCCATGCAACAGTTTTCTCGGGACTTTCGAAAGGATCCTCTCATCAATCAGTTGGGAGTTTGTCAATGTTTCAAAAAAGCTCTCTCCTTCATCAGCCGTGTTGCGACAGTGTGCTTCGTTAGTTTTGAAATAATTGGAGACTCGATTGAAAGGTTCACAATGCTCAAGGAGGAGCGAGCCTGACAATGTTGACTTTGAGCATGGTTGTAGATATAAAATCAGTGTTTGTCTATCGTTTACCGGTACTCTTCATTAACGGACCACCTATCAACGTTGGAATTAATAGCAAAGGCAACCTGTTCCACACATATTATTTTCGTTCCACTATTTGACCCCAAAACATTTGATTTACAAGTTCAACTAAGCTAATATATACGTTAACTCACGCGACGCTCTGTTCGTTATTATCACCTCCCTGATCAAGTAGACGGCTTGGAGGTCAACCTGCCACCAGGCACCCACGTCACCTAATGTTTGAGCGCATGAACCATGAGACCATGTGCTGTCTCTAGTGCCATCCACTACTCTCGAAGAGTAATAAAACCCATGTAATGATGACATCGTCGTAGGCTTCCCAACAGCCAGATTTCCAGTCAAATCCGTCTTCACTGCAATGAATTATGCGACACTTTAATAAATGCTACGATACAGAACACGAATAAAAGTGATTGAATGAGTTGTCCCATGTTAGCTTCATAGCCAACACTATGTCTTGTAAGGCCGTGGCTATACGTGTTGTATATTTGTAACGGATGGAAGCAGCTCCAACAACGTATGCCTTGACAGTTGACTCCCACCCTTCACACACAACCGTTGTTAACAGAACTCCGAACAGTGGACACAGTCGACACATTATACTGAAACACGACATACTGCACACAAATGACCTTGCTAAAATGACATGCTTTGACAAATAAATCAACTGAAATGGCACCAGCATGTAGGCCATTCCTGCCGAGTCCAGCAACAGCCACCCTGGTTATTGTCAATTACGAGCACTCAAAATTAACTGCAACAACACGAAATGTTTTCGAAATAGCTGACCACATGCAATGACATAACGAATTATTTGCCTAAATCATTATCATTACGAGAAAAAGCACTGCCACAAGTTCGGGTACATCCTAGTTATGTATATTCCTACAAATTTCCATCACACCTAACCCCAGGGGTAACATTCAGAACCATGCAACAATACGAAACACACACATTAAGCTGTAGGAAACACGCTAGCCTAATGTCAGTCCCATATGCGTAAAACTGACAGTAGTATACAATACAATACAATGCAATGCAATACAATAAAACGTTATTGTCCCGAACCGGGAAATTCATTTTGCAGCGTTCGTCGTCATAAAAATATAAAACACAGAGTAGAGAAATAAAAAAAATGCTAATAAATTCATTATTAAAACAGTAAGTGAACATCAATCATAATAAAATACAAGATAAATTCTATAATATAATTTAAAAATTAAAGTTAAATTGTAATTGTGGTCTTCCTTTTACAAAAAAAATAAAAGAAATAACATACACACATAACGCCAGAGGTGATTATCGTTTTGAATTTAACGCCAGAATAACGCCAGAGGTGATTATCGTTTTGAATTTAGGAGTCGTACTGACAATGGGATGAATGAATCTCGCTTTCTGTTTGTTTTGGATGTTATTGTTCTGAACCTTCTGGACGAGGGCAGAATGACGTACTCGTTATATAGGATGTGTGTGCTGTCGTTAATTATTGTATTGGCTTTACGGAGAACCTGCTTTTCGTACAAAGCAGTGACAGAGGTTTGTTTGAGGCCGGTTATTTTGCTACTAATATTTACAACGCGCTGCAATTTATTTATGTATGGCAAACATATATATTATACATGATTAATTGAAACATAGTTGTATTCCAGATTAGCATGTTTAACTGCATTTGTTCTGTGTTTTAATTTTTATTTATAATGTAGATAGTACTGTTATCGTACTTACCAAATATCCCGTATACCTCCAATTCACATAAATTAATAGTTGAAGGCGTAGTTGCATTTTGTCTGATCCTGACAATTCGTCCCACTGTTTCTGGCCGACAGGGGATTTTTCGTGTTTCGCCGTCTTTCAGAGCAGACACTATTATTACACATATTGAAGCTTCATTCTGCACCAGTCCTTCTATAACGATATCGTGAAACCGGTGCCCTGTTTGCAATATACATTATTTACGTGCCAAGTAATGCAAAAGTGACATAATATTTGATTTTCTGTACTTTCTAAGTACATTTCTAAGACAAACAATGGTGCATTTTGATAAATAATTGCAAACAAGAAATGTACTGAAAGTGAGAAAATTATTGGACAAAAAGAAGATAGGACATGAGTAGAAAGATTTGACCTTCTGAAATGCAAAAACTATGGCTTCGAGATTGCTATTGCTAAAATTACATAACGTTTTCTCGATAACAGGAAAGGAGTTAACTTTTTATTTCCCAGAGCGGCCAAAATCGGCCAACATCTGCTATGGGCACTGGGACCAAAACCGTCCAGTAAACGCACATTTCGCAGGCCTTACGTTGTGTGATTAGATCCTTCCTATACATTAACCACCAACTATTGATCTCGGTTATATACAGGTCAAGGCAACACGTGCATTCGTCTTCTTGCGAAAAACACTTTGCGTTTGTGAATTAGGAGTTTATTTGGAAGGACGTTGGCGTGCATTCGTCTGGATGACCTCCGACATTGCGCGGCACAGGGCGATTTTACTGAGATGCTTTCTAGACATCTGTTGACAGTGATCACGGAGGCCGTTTTATCGTTCAACATCGTTGTCTGTGCTCGGTTTGCGTGCCTGCGCCCTTCCCGATTGGAAGTATGCCGCTAATACTCCCTAATTAATTACAGCTGGGCCTGGCTCTGTCTACGGTAGGTAAATACGACACAAACTACCTTATAATGGTAATATGGCAATCTAGATCTTTTATTTAAAACTGGATTACATGGCGCTCACTTGTAGTATGCGCTCGGCTGATTGTACATTTGAAAAACATACAGTAGTATGGTAAATGATAAGCATTCAAGTACAACAAAGAGCCTATCGTACAATCAGCTGCTTGAATATTTTCCGGTCGTTATAAACTTTCCGATTGACGTTTCTGCGCATGCGCGATAAATGAAAAATAATCAATGTGCAGTGACACGACAAAGCATTTGTTGTAAAAATGCCACGGGCTGTTTGTTAACTCTCCTGGTAATTATTGTGAAGAGTTGCTTAATAATATGTCGTTCAATATAATAAAATATTACGTTTGTTTAAATCACTGTCACGGATTATGGCGCACTACTGTCACGTGGTTTACGTTTGTTATCAAAACGCCTCAAAACTTGATAATGATAATTTGCGACAAATAGCTTTGCTGAGAGGATATATACATCCAAACGAACAACCCATAGTGTTTATACCGTAATTGCTTTATCCTGTGGCTACACATTGATGATTTTAATTTGTTGGCGCATGGGCAGAAACATCAATCGTAACGTTCATAACGCCGGAAAAATGTAAGCACGACAACGGCCTTGTCCCGCCGTAGGCGGTAGCAATTTATAAGCTGTATAACAGACCGCCCCTTGGTGTCGTGCACAATGGTATGTACTGACAGTAGGTAAAAAGAGGTGTATGTCCATGAGTTCACACGTGCCTACGAACATACACATGTATATATATATATATATATATATATATATATATATATATATATATATATATATATATATACACACCTGCACATACACACCTAAACAGATACACATACATACACACATACCCCGAGTCTATACACTTGCGCTATATTAAAACTTGCCTTTTATACACATTAGAAGAACTGCAACACAGCGTGGGACCACTGCGCACAAAACCCGGGTGCCCCGGACGTCGCAGCCTGTGGCTATTGACTCTACCACCGACCAGGAGTAATCCAACCGGACCTCTAAGCATGGCACCAACGGCCACGTCCCACATGGTAATATACTAAGTAACCCGTCGTCATATAGGTGAGGATCCTCTGAGCCAACTAGCCGGATGGCTGGACAGCGGCGAAAGCCGGCAGCTGCCGCCTGGCCAGCCGACCGGGCATATTGTACCCAGCCTGGCAGCCAAAATGCGCGATTGTGCCCAGGACATGAAGAAAAAAGTGTATACACAACACAAACCCTCAAAGTGACGTGAGCATAGGCTAGCATCACATATGTTACATCTCACCGGCACTAAGGCAACAAGCATTCAACACTTCTTGTATCGACGCAACCTTAGCCAAGGTGAGTCGCACGAGGACAGAGACCGATCGCAACAAACACCGACAGGAGTGTCAAATCACGCGAACATGATCATACGACGTGCGTAACATACCACTACAGCGGGAATGTGTCGCAAGAAGAAATAAACCTATGTGTCGTGGAGGGAGTTCGGCAGAGCAGTGATCCAATTAACAGCACGTACTCAGATCCAGCATGACATTTATGCTATGATCGCAGAGGTAAAACACCGAGTTGTACAGCCAATGGAGACAGCGGGACTCAATTTCGTACAGAGGTACCATAAACCCTGTTGCAATGTCAAAGAAAACAGCGTAACTGCCAGTTCGAGGTCACCAGCCAGATGAATGTCGCCCTCTATTGCCGGGGACTCAGCGACGGCAAACTGTGACCTTTGCGTGGCCTCTATTGGTTTCGTGTGCTTAGCTTCATTCAGTGCTGCCCTCAAAATTATATTGCATCCCCCTGGACACAATACAGCTTTCTGTCGCTGTTAATATAGGAAGAATCGATGCATGAAAATATATGAAATATATGAAATTTACGTTTTGGCCGTTCTGCGCGTAAGAGTTGGCCGGTTTTGGCTGCTCTGAACGGATAATAATCAACAGAGTTGTTTTTATTTTATATATGTTGTCGTTTTTATATATTTTACTACTATTTATAATTTATCTATATACTGTATATATAATAAATATTTGTTGTAATTCTACAATAAACTTGCTATGTACTATTATTTCAAAAACGCACGACCCTTGGGTACATAACAAGTATATTTTATTAATTTATCGTGATTCAATAAAGTTGTATTATTAATAATATAAGTAGTTTTATATTAAATTACAACAAACAGCAATTTAGACTGCAACATCATTAGTCACTCCGGACTGGTTTCATTCCAACTCACCGCTTCTCTCTGCTCTGTTTGTCACAACTACATCTTGGATCAAGTAGATGGCTAGCAAGTCAACCTGCCACCAAGCAGCGTCTTCATTGAGCTGTGTATGACTGCAGCCGCCTTGACCCAGGGCGGTATGTGTATTGCCATCCACTGCTCTTGATGAAACATAGGGATACCTCGTTGAAGACATCTTCGTAGGTTTACGAAAAGCCAGATTCAACACTGTAGTTGTCTTCACTGCAACACATAATATATCACGTCACAAACTTTAAACACAGTACTCAATGAAAACGACACCCTCAATTAACATGCTGTAAATGGCTCGGCACGGCACGGCACGGCACGGCACGGCACGGCACGGCACGGCACGGCACGGCACGGCACGGCACGGCACGGCACGGCACGGCACGGCACGGCACGGCACGGCACGGCACGGCACGGCACGGCACGGCACGGCACGGCACGGCACGGCACGGCACGGCACGGCACGGCACGGACATACTACTGTGTTGCTTGCGAACCTGATATTAGCCATGTCGGGGACAATGGATAGGAAGTGTAAGGTCTGTTTGACGTGAACCATGAGCGCCATATTGCTTTCCCTTGCTACATAAACATATAATGAACGAACCGCAATATCATTCCAACCATATTGAGCGTAGCATCCGCATGAAATATAAATGTGCGCATACCCATTTCAATATAATAAGTGTACAGATAACATTGCTTTGTAGTGTGTAAAACTGGCTCTAAAAGCCCGTCAATCCTGTAGGATCTTCTTTTTAATGATGAAGATGATTATGATAATAATAAAATTACTTCTATTACGCCAAAACCTTGGAAACTCCGAGGCGCTTCAAGACAAACGTGTCCCTGTTGTCAACATATGGATTTATACGCCAGGGAGCTATGGTAGCTAGGCAAGTTTATAAAGGGACGTTTGCTTAATGACGGCGGAATTTAGCAATAAGTTGAACTTATGTAACAATAGAAGTATGGAAAACAGGGAGACCTAGTCACAATCTTTGCTAAACAATTGTGAACACGTAATTTTGTGATATCCTTAAGGACAATATTGCGAAAGGTGGGATTTCAAATAGTCCAGTCTAGTAGCACCTAACGCAGTTGCATTGGTTTGTACAACATACAGAGGTAAATACCGACGAATACGTCGTAAATCACGAATATGATAATAACAGTTTCGACAAATCGGAGAAATGTGTTCTCTTACATTTAAGTTATTATAAAAATAGCTCACAAATTCCGCATTGAAAGTGCACGTGTAACATACTGACTATACGGAGTGGCATACGATCACATTCTTAATTCTTTAAGGCTGCCTCTAGTTTATACACTTTTATACACACTTTTACACAAACAATTATAAACTTTTAGTCATCCAGTTAATAACGTCATATAGACAACTTCTAAGCTGATGCAAGGAACACCTAGCACATGGAATATACAAAACATATGTTGTAACATGTGCATAAAAGCGGCGACTCAAATTATGACTATTTATAAGGGAACTCAATAGAGCTGTCTACAGTGTAAACTGTAAGGCTCCCAAAACTGAACCCCAAGGAACATCACATGAAATATGCGTGCTGTCAAAAAGCAATAGCCAATCTGAACTCACTGGAGACTATCACTTAGATAATATATAAACTTATATAAACTAACTTATAGATTTTTCAGTTACAGCAGATCATCCAGTCAAATTATCCGCGAGAAAAGTATAATCAATAGTATCAAAAGCAACAGGTCAAACGAAGGGAAGTGTAGCAACTTTACTATTATCCACATATACATCTGTATAATTAAGAATGTCTACGAGAGCAGCAGAACAGAGTTGCTTGTATGCAGATTGGAATATATTTGGCAGACTATATTGTCTAATATGTGCATTATCGTTGGCGCGCGCGCAGTTCAGTGTGTGTGCGTGTGTGTGTGTGTGTGCGCGCGCGTGCGTGTGTGTGTGCGTTCTGTGTTACATATATGTGTTTGGACATTACAACCGAACTACTGCCATTTCTACTGACGAACAGGTCTACAACTTTTCACATTATCTTTCGGCAAAGTTGTCTTCTAAAGAAGTGGGATTGCGTATGCTTGTTTAAAATCATGTGATGAAATATATTTCCTCAGTGATACATTTATTATATTTGTTATCATACCAAGTGTAGGGTACATGGGTTTAACAGAGCAGTTTAACCATGAATCATATATGAACTGTCACATATATCCGGCAACAAAGATGGAAGCATATGTTCATGTATTATAGCAGCAGTGAGGTGTTGCTAACAATGTATTGACAATGAAAATAACATTAGAGTAACCAGAACTCCAAGCAAACTAACATGATGCAACATTTATATAACACAAATGATATTTCTTACAATGCAGATACAGTGCACTAGGCATAGTTATGAAAACATCTCACATTATTCCATAGTAGAAATATACCAACAATTCATGTTTAATAGTAAATAATGTAGGATCATTCTACAACATTTCGAGTAGCATGCCCAGTTGTCCAATATGTGAGAATTGAGAAAAGGTTTTAAGTATTTGTAATTGATGTTTATAAATTAAAAGTATTTCAATTTGGATCCCTCAAGAGTATATGTATTTAAATAAATGTCAATGTATTTGTCCCCATGTCTGCTCAGGATTGTCCAAAGTGCTTTACATTTTACTCCCTGGCAGACCTATTCAATTAAAAACCATCTCAATTACTGTGGGAAGCATCCACCCAAGCTGTAATTAATGAATCAAGACGGTTCGTGTACATATGTCCACCACTGTCTATAGCCCCTTGTTTACACAGATGCATGAATTGGAGCAATCTAGGGGAACAGACTTGCCCAAGGTTCGACACAGCAGCACATGGTTTCGTTCTTGTAGTTGAGAGTCTGAAACGAGTCCAAAGCTTTAACCACTGCGCCACTATACATAGTGGGTATATTTATTTATGCCTTATTTCATTTCAGGTGTCCAAGTCGGCCATATACAGAGAGTTTATTGGTGGATTAATGGCAGGCTTGGTCGAAGGGAAGAGAGAGTCATACCAGTGTATACCAGCCATACGATCGAAGTTCTGTGCTGTCAGCGGAGAACAACATCTGAGGTAACTCTCAGCACTTGTTGACTGCTGCGCTTGCGGCTGGTGGATCTGCAGGTAAACGTACAGCTGTGCTGTCTTCCGCAGCACCCATTGCTTGTATCTTGACCAGAAAACAGCCATGTTGTCAGGGTTCGCTAGGACGTGGCCGGACGTTCTTGCTAGAGCCATGGTTCCATCCCTATAAATAAACAGGACATGCTGTACTACTAAATATTGACTGTTGTTATATGAAAACAGATCATTCAATGTGCGTCAAATAAGCAGCAAATATGTTACACTTCAATAGTGAACAGTGGCCTTTACTTTGGTGCAGTATGCTGGAGTGGCAATATCAACAACCAGGACAGGACTAGGCTAGATACATTTATCAGGAAAGCAAATGGGACTGTTAGAATGGAATGGGTCACGGATCATGGGCAGAGTACAGAAGACTTCTGGCAGATGACACCCACTCACTCAGATCTTAATTTGACAGCTGAAGGACTGACAGCAGTGAGATATACTGAACTGCATGCACTAGAACCGCATACATATTATCAGCTGTCTTCATTGAATAGAGATGTGTATATGTTTGTGTGATTATACAAATTACATAAACTAAGGTATGATAACTGATTGCATGATCACTTAGTGAAGGCCTCAATTGAGCCAGTACTACTACACAATACTTGTTTTTGTAAGAAGGTTGATTGTTTTATGCACTAGAGTTGACAGTGCTCAGTCATGCAATTTTTTAATGTTGGTAAACGTGGTATTAAAGATGCATTGTATTGTATATGAACAATTATTTGTAATAAGACATAATTGGTAAAATAATACTGCGTCTTATGAACAGGGCACCACACTATGACATTTCTCACAAAATGACCACAATAGCATTTTTCGCTACCTTGTTTGTGTAGTGTTGTATATTATATACAGTTGCTTGTTATCAAGTGTGGTTTTATCTTTAATAAAACTGGTGATAATGACATTTAAGCGTTTTCATTATTTATATTATTCAATAAATACAAACGTTGGCATCTCAAACTAATAAACGAACAGGAATATCTATGACAGTGCATATTGTTAACTGGCAAAATATCACATTGACACCTCACGGCCATGTACATGGTGGGTCATCTGACTTACTTGCTAAACTGTTGGATTAAATTATGTTTGAATTAGTTCAATGATTTGCATGACACAGTGCTCGAGGGTAGAGAATTCCACTCTTATTGTGGTGGGGAAGAATCTAGTTCCACATTTTTGTTGAGTGTTTACCTAAAAATATAGTGTTGTATTGGATAGAGTGATCTTGTAGGATTTCTACAAGGTCACGTTCCATCTTGTATATTATGCTAATCTTTTGATGTTTCTTCTTGTTTGGAGTTTGTCCTAATATATCGAGAAATTCTACCTACCAATATTGCAAAAAAAAATTTTTTCAGTATAAGTTATAACTCATCATAGCTAATTATTCATCCTTAACTATAACATATCCTACTATCTGTGTTGCAAAAGTATCTAACTAAAACGTTGGTCACCAGCATTCACTGAACAAATAACATGCTTGAAAACAACATTCGCAATGCCAGTTTTTGACGTTGGAATAATATATTTACTTAAAAATATAGCAGTCATGCTGGTACTTCCCGAGTGGTCAACCTGAAAAAAGGAACTACGAAAGGCAGTACCTTTGAAAACGTATTTAGGTATTTTAGCGAGTGATATCAAAGTCCTATATTATCGTTCATGCGAATTGACTATGACCTGGCTTGGCCCTGACAGTCGGCTGTGTTTTAGTGTTACTGCCACGAAGCTTTACCTTATTTCTATGCCTCTGTTGGTGATACCATTCAAAGTAGGATAAAATAAAACTAATACTAATGAATAACAATACCTTCTAGAAAGTTAACTGTGGTGGACGTTTATAAACAATATCATTATGTACATAAGTCATAACGACATACATCGCAAACGACATACTGATAAATCGCCATGTATCTAATGGTACAAGATTTAAATTAATTTAGATACAGAATATTTAATAATATTTACTAACCTTTTTACGCACTGACTTGGCTAAGTGCTAGACGGAAAATGTCAGGGGTTTCGACCGGTAACCCATTTTGACGACTGTCGTCGGTGACTAAATATCGTGCCAATATCGTTTGCATAGCTCCATGCTTCAAAACTCGACGTCGCCGACGTTTCTGCGGATTTTGACCAACTGTACGATGAGCAGCATCCTATTAGAAGCAACTTTCTTCGAAGTGCGCGTATCTCACAACGTTGTGTTTACAACTGCTTTACATTGGAATCGTCATCGGACATGTGACTTTAAGGTCGGTTTTGCGTGCTGATTGGTCAGCAGCAGGGATCAGCGCGTTTTCCGCCGTTGATGGAAGCCTTCACGGAGTCGCTGATTTCTGTAATATTTTCCACTTTGAAATTATTTTATCAGTAAGACACTGACGTTAAAACTGTGATTACCGTTTAAAATGGTTCGTTTGTATTAACTATTTCACGTGCATAGCATGAAACCTTTCCCTTCTGGTTACCTTTACATTTGTCTGTCCCCCCCCCCCCCCCGAGCAGGGTGTAAAATAAGAAGATGATCTATACAGTATAGTCCTGAACGAAACCAGCTTTCGGGCACACATCATTTCAGATGGAAGCTTATTACAGTTTACTATATTTCTGGGTAAGATGGCATTCTGTACGACTCAGTTCAAGAACATGGTTGTATAAAGAGAAAGGACATGCATACCTTTAGAAATAATTGATACATACTATGTTGTTAACCATTTAAAAAGTGAAATAACCATTTCCTAAAGTGAAAGTAAAATAAAAGAAAACGTCAGTGGCAATTGAGTTATTAAATTATAAACGTGTATTTAACGGCATTAAAACATTATAAAAAGGTAAAGGTAAAAATGGCCTATGTATTGTCAAATGAACGCGCATCCTCAAAAGGGTATACTTGTGAGTGGCACGATGATAAGTATGTCTACGTATAGGCAAACTATGGTGCTTCACAAAATGCACAGTTGGTTTGCTATGCCGCCAAACTATAACTTGAGTCAGAATAATATGGATAATCCATACGATGTTACCATTTATTAATTTACTATAGCAGAGCGACACACTCATTTCGTTTACGAAAGAAACAAATTAAAAAATTGTTTATTTTTGTACATTCAGTGACGCGCAACTTCAGATTGTGAGTGATTACTCATAAATTGCCCCTAAAAGAACGAACGGAGACAATTTTAATGTTCTATTATTTGAAATGATAAATGTGAAAATAATATGTTTTTTTACAAACGTACAACTAAAGCTATATATGCAATGCTACCAATACAAGTACATATTCACGTTTTACTAGGCAACTACAGTCCAGTTTAACGTCGCTTAAACAGAATTACCATGTATTTATAATAGTGTTGTTAAGATTCGTACCTAGCGTTCCATAGACTTCCATCTCGCAAATAGTTATACCGCCAGTTTGAATCGCCTTGACAATGCTGCCGATTGGTGCAGGCTGCCGGCATAGGTACGTATTCGCACCTGCCGTCACAATGCAGTTCTCACAGCACACAGACTCCGCCGTATTCATCACTACTTTTATGGCGATGTCTTGAGCATATGTCCCTAATAGCAATACAATGTTAGTTATTCTTGAGACAATATCATTATGAAAAAGTTACTGCTATTGCAATTTCGTGTGCAATGTATATAAGATATATGGAAAGTGGGAAACTATCACAATGCCGCGGGAAATAATCCGTTTAAAATCAGTGAACTATAAACCGTATATGTCTCTCTGTAATTTCATTTATCTTCATAGTAGGGTCTAGAATTGCACTTTCGTGACCATTCTCTGGCTACTAAGGTTTGACGATTGATTTAACTTCTATGGACCATTTAAAAAGGATTTAGCCCCCCGGTCCCTCTCAAAAATGCTAGCGTTTTCCGCCAGAGGGCTAAATCCAAAATGGCCGCTGGCACCCTTTCCAAACATTTACAATTGAACCAAAACGCCAAAAATCACGTATGAAGACACTTTTTCGGGTAAGTCTTCCACGTGGATTCCGATTCTGACATTAGCTTGACGCTATGACATCATGTTGACCCATAAATCCAAGATGGACGCCACCTGGTAGAACGAAAACGTAACTTTTAAACCAGAACACCAAGAAGCATGTATGAAGACACTTTTTCGGGTACTACGTCCACGAGGATTCCGATTCTGACATCAGTTTAACGTAATGACATCATTCTGACCCAGAAATCCAAGATGGCCGCCATAGCTGGTAGAACGAAAACGTAACTTTTAAACGAGAGCATCTAGAAGCATGTATGAAGACACTTTTTCGGGTACAACGACCTCGAGGATTCCGATTCTGACATCAGTTTGAAGTTATGACATTATTTTGACCAAACAATCCAAGATGGTTGCCATCCGGTCAAAGATGGCCGCCATCCCGTAGTGCGAAAACGTAACTTTTGAACGAGAAGAGAAGATGTGGGTTTTTGGACTTTGCATTTATACAGCATGTAAATAAGTAGAGAAACAATATTTTAAACTATGTTCAGTGAAAATATTTAACGTGCTTCAGGGACGTGGCACATTAAATACGGCAAGTAGTTGGTGCGGAGGCAGTGTTGACGCAGGCTATCTGCATCTGGAGGGAGGCAGATGAATGATTTGTTATTCATTCTCTTCCACTTCGCGCACGGGCCTCAGCTATGGTGCTACTCTTGTTGTCGCCGTAGATGACATGTTATGTGAACTCAAATAGCTGCTCTACCTCCACCTCCTCAAGGTCAAGGCTCTCTCCGCACCACCACAGCTGCCGTCGCGCCATAGCGTTCTTCGCCATTTGGTCATACACCAACTTCTTACCCTTACCGTAGAAGCCTGAGTTGGCAACACGGCCAGTCATACAGTGCAGCTGCACAATACAGCCTGCCATCTCGTCAGCTAGTAGGCCTCGGCAGATCGTCCCCTGCTTCCTCTTGATACAGATCATACCTGCCAGCTTCTGCCAGAGGACGGCTGCCACGACATAGGCATCTGTATCAACGGCATCAATGACAACAGGGCCAGTGCAGCCTCACTCGCGCAGAACTGCGAAAGCGGAGAAGGGGACAGTGATGGGCTATGCTGACAGCTCTCCCTGTTGATCAAGTCGCCTACCTTCGAACTGACTTCACTCGATCCATCCAGGCAACCCCTACTCCAAAATGGCCTGGGATATGTGGAGTGAGTGTACCATGAACAAGGTCAGCAAAATGAAGCCTGACTGGCTCACCATCCTCCCGAATGAGAATCAGCTGCTGGTGCACTCCAGAAATGTAATGTGAACAATGTGGCCCGGATCAGGACGGCTCACAAAAAATGACCTGGTCAATCGAAAAGATGCCAAGAGGAAGCACATAGAATGCGGCCCCAAACGGATGCGATAAGATGAGCAGTGCGTGCAGGACCTAATCACATGCATGCAAGAATTCGAATACCTCCCGTTCGACCCGACCTTACCAACCCTCCGCACCCTACAGTCAGCAATGCCTGCATCTGGTAAGCTCGTTGCGGACTTCAACTCAGCGTCTGTTGCGGGGGAAGACCAGTTTCTTGCGAGAGCGGGTGTTCAGTAAGAATACCTCCCTCCATGCATCCGTTCCTCTGAGCAAACGGTTGACGTTTGCCAAGGAACCAGGCGCGAAGAAGTCAGGGAAGGAACTCACGGCGACAGAGATGGGGCGGACTGCTCTTAAAGCAGTGATCAACCTGGTTGAGATCAGTCAATATGTGGACCTGCCCCAGTTGTTGGAACATCGCGTTGTCGAGGAGTATATGACCTTGTTCAACTCCGACGGCATATACAGGAAAACGCAAAGAGCAAGCTCACCCAGAAGCTCTCTCTGCAATCTATAGACCTACAGGAACCCTACGTCGCTTTTGTCGACATGGACATGATCTGGAGTATGACAGCTCCAACAGCAGAAGATCGGCTGACGGAAGATGGCACCCCATACAACTGGTCGGACTACGTGCAAAAGGTGTCATCCATCATCCTTGCCCGCCATGGCGATGCTGACCGTATCACCTGTGAGAACGACCCGTACGACGCAGCATACTCGACTAAAGACGACGAGCGAGACCTGCGGGTGCAGGGTAAGGCACATGTCCCCAACACCTACATGAACTTGGCAGACCCTTCCCCTGTGCCAGAGCGTTCAAAACGCTGTAGCGTCAGCAACATGGGGCAGCTGCAAAAATTGATATGCAACTACCTGACCCACCTAGCATAGAGTGTTGATGCTGAGACTATCTACTCATTTGGCCCCCACAGCACCAACGTGCTGACACTGTCCTCTTCTCTGCTTTCGCAGTTCTGCGCGAGTGAGGCTGCACTGGCCCTGTTGTCATTGATGCCGTTGATACAGATGCCTATGTCGTGGCAGCCGTCCTCTGGCAGAAGCTGGCAGGTATGATCTGTATCAAGAAAAAGCAGGAGACGATCTTCTGCCGAGGCCTGCTAGCTGACGAGATGGCAGGCTGTGTTGTGCAGCTGCACTGTATGACTGGCTGTGATGCCAACTCAGGCTTCTACGGTAAGGGAATAAGTTGATGTATGACCAAGTGGCGAAGAACCCTGTGGCGCGACGGCAGCTGTCGTGGTGCGGAGAGAGCCTTGACCTTGAGGAGGTGGAGGTAGAGCAGCTCTTTGAGTTCACACGACATGTCATCTACGACGACAACAAGAGTAGCATCATAGCTGAGGCCCGTGTCGCGAAGTGGAAGAGAATGAATAACAAATCATTCATCTGCCTCCCTCCAGATGCAGATAGCCAGCGCCAACACTGCCTCCGCGCCAACTACTTGGCGTATCTAATGTGCCACCATGGCTGGGAGCTGGTGGGTGATCGCTGTCGCCCTGTAAATACTAAGTTAAAATGGGTTTCGACGTTATTTTTGTTCACTGAACATAGTTTACTAGTATTGTTTCTCTACTTATTTACATACTGTATAAATGCAAACTCCGAAAACCCACATCTTCTCTTCTCGTTCAAAAGTTACGTTATCGCACAACGGGATGGCGGCCATCTTTGACCGGATGGAAACCATTTTGGATTACTGGGTCAAAATGATGTCATAACTTCAAACTGATGTCAGAATCGGAATCCTCGACATCGTTGTACCCGAAAAAGTGTCTTCATACATGCTTCTAGATGCTCTGGTTTAAAAGTTACGTTTTCGTTATACCAGCTATGGCGGCCATCTTGGATTTCTGGGTCTTAATGATGTAATTACGGTAAACTGATTTCAGAATCGGAATTCTCGTGGTCGACGTACCCGAAAAAGTGTCTTCATACATGCTTCTTGGTGTTCTGGTTTAAAAGTTACGTTTTCGTTCTACCAGGTGGCGTCCCTCTTGGATTTATGGGTCAATATTATGACATAGCGTCAAGCTAATGTCAGAATCGTAATCCTCGTGGAAGACTTACCCTAAAAAGTGTCTTCATACGTGATTTTTGGCGCCTTGGTTCAATTGTAAATTTTTCGAAATGGTGCCAGCGGCCATTTTGGATTTGGCCATCTGGCGGAAAACGCTAGTATTTTGAGAGGGACCGGGGGGGCTAAATCTTTTTTAAATGGTCCATAGAAGTCAAATCAATCGTCAAACCTTAGTAGCCAGAGAATGGTCACGAAAGTGCAATTCTAGACCCTACTATCAATTTCAACTCTTATTAAGAACATCAAGAACATAATAAAATTAGCATAGGCATGCAGAAGCCTAATTCTTATCAAAAATGTATATTATATATATATATATATATATATATATATATATATATATATATATATATATATATAGACAGATAATTAACACATATTGGATTGAAGCGTCTTGCTTGTTGTGTTATTTTACGATGTGTTGAGTTATTTTAAAACAATAACTGAGAAATACTCTGCCACGTTTATTTTTCACTGAGACAAATCTTATTAACACTTTTCTCAGTTTGACATATTTCTTACATAAAACGCCGAAACTACAAGATATATGTCATATTTTAAAAGTGTAATGCTTGAAACTTGGCATACACCTGCATGTGAAATAGTAATCGTCATAATTTGCTTAACATCTGGCAGCCATATTTATATTAGGCTATTATTTATGGGCAAGAATTAATCTAACAAATGCCTGTTATTCATCAACCTTTAGTAAATTGGTTACAACATACATGTATATACACCAATTCGATTGCAAATTCAATACGTTAACTTAGACTAGGCACATTTCATGAAAATGTGCATATTTAAGAAGCTGAAGGCAAATCGTGTTAATTTATGGCATACATGCTATTTAGGGGTAGTGAGGGGTGCTGAGCTCGTATCAAAAATGGCTTATAAGCCCTAAACAATAACAAATCCAAGATGGCCGCCACCGCCATGCTAACATTCGTAAATGTTCATATCTTTTTTACTAAGCATGGTAGAAACATGAATAAAGTGTGTTTTTGTATGCTTTCTAATATGAGGAATCCAATGCCATACTCAAAAATGTAATAAAATAAATACAAACTACAAAATAAAATCGAAATTGTTGAAATAAATGTGATTTTTAAGAATGAACAATGCTTCAAGCAGGTAACAACAACTACCTTTATTTTTCTATCACTCACACGAACAAAAAGAAGCCATTTGGTTTAATTACATAACACACACATATTTATGAAGTGATGATGATATATACATATATTTGTATACATATAGTTATACAGGTCTCATGATATGACACATTACATTTAACAACTAATACCAATATACACCCAAACTTGATCACACGTGGTTCAAATGTCAAAGCCTGCATTTTCAGGTTGATCAGTCTACATGTGAGAATTCAATCCCAGTCCTCAAGGTCGTTCATGTCGTCGTGAATATTTCGACAGACGTCAGCACGTCTCTTACAAGTACACATTTCGATGCACTCCATGCGAATTTTCCTACAGCTGCAGCGTTGGGTAAGACATCCATTTGTACAGCATGTACACATGAGGTGATCTCCATACATGATTTCGGTATCAGCGGCAGAGATAGGAGCCGTGGGACTAGCTTGCCATCCAGGTGCATCAATCCCATTTCAGTGACAGGCAGAAGATCAGGACATGGTAAGTGTGCTTGGTTCCAGACACTTGCTTGATACTGTGCTCGCATGTTGTGGAACTTTGTTGCATCTGAGGTTGGTGGGAGAGTTTCGTGTGCACGACCGATACAAAACAACTTCACACGAGCTTTGTTGCATGTGTCAACCTCTGGCACGCCGTACATCTTGCAAATGAATTTCTCGGTTGACACTACTATGTAATCAGTCAGAGGGGCCTTGCCAAGGCCAACCAGGTCAGTGTGATGTTGTTGGAACACTGTTGTTGCGTGCTTTCAGATCCAGGTGCATGTCACTGTCGGGAGGCTGACACATGCGTTTGTCCACAAAGGTTCTCATTTGTGACAGGCCAAGACATGCTGCAGCAATTGCAAGGATTCTTGAATCTCTGGTGTTACGATATCTTTGTTGATTATGTTCTTCAATGTGGCATCACTGTCGTGCAGCACACCATGTTTTATTCATGGACTGAACTAGCTTCTGTTCATCTGAGTCGCCATTCTCCATCCGACGTTTTGTACACTCATTATACTCGTCATCATCTTCCGCTGTAAGATCCATCATGGCTGTTCTCTGAGATGTTATAACTGTTCTCAGATTGTATGACAGGGTCCATCTATTGAGTGCTGAGGTTATTCTCGTTATCCCGACTAAGCCACCACTTTTCTTTCCTGTAGCGTTTAGCCATTCTGTGCTTTGGTCTGCTGAGACCTGATTGAAGCGTCGTTCGGTTCGTTTCACTACGAAGTTGCCTTCCTGAAACTCCAAAAGGACTTCTGGTGGGAGAGTCAACATCTCAGCCAGATACACAGTACCCCATCTGGCATAGTTGACATGATCATTCCTGAAGAAATACGGCAACATACGCTTGAAGTAATACAGGTGAAGATTCCACAACCCATCACGTTGTGCTCGGGTGAATGAGAGCAGGATGCTCACCATGGTCATATACTGCCACCAGAACTCAGCTTTTGGATCGTCAACTGCCAGTGCCTCAGCAAACTCTTTCATGGGCTGTCGGAATCCTTTAGTACTCAGAGTTTCAACCATCTGTGTGATGCTATCCAAATCTATGGAAGTGCACCCATCTGAAAGTTCGGCTCTCAGTGTGTCGTCAACAACATCTAAGTACGTGTAGAACCGAGGAAGCAATAGTTGCCAAAGTGCCTGCAGAGTGAGCTTGTGCGTTCTCATTGCACGTGCATAGACCTTTCCGTCCATGACATGTTCTGCAGCATTGGCCCCCATAAGATTACTCTACCAACAGCTCGCACAGGCCAGATTGGTTCATACGTCGTCCTCTCACTCCCAGAAGGTTCATGGCAATGTGACGTCCTCCCATGCAGTGTATAAGTACGTCCTTGTATTCTGCTACCGATCACTTCAACTCCATTAGCTTTGGGAAAAGCGCCTCATCCACAGTCAGAACAACATGCTGCTGCTCCATCGAATTGGCTACGTGGATTACTCGTTTCATGACTGTGTTCAGTGTATCGAGTTCAGATGCAGGAGCTTGTACGATAGGTAGGTAACATACAGTGGTCTTCTCTGGGTTGACTTTGCTAGCTGTTTGGTTGTAAAGTGTCCAGGAAGGCATTCGTTTGTGTTGAGACCAGGTCAATATAAAAGCCATGTCAGTTGCCTCTGCTTTTGGAGCTGATGGGCAATATTCAATGGCCTGTGCAAAATGATCAGCTGTGATCGCACCGACAAATGGACGCTCCTTGATTCCTCTGTTTGGCGCGGGTATTATCTCAGTCATCAACTCAGGGATACTACTACTAATAATAATAATACAATACTTATATAGCGCCCGATCAATTAAAATTGCTCTCAGGCGCTTTACAAACATACCTAAAAATAAATGTGTAAAGAATACCTAAAATACCTAAAATACAGTATCTAAAAGCATGAAGATAGCATTTGAAAAATAGGAACAGAATAAAAAAATATATATATAAAATAAAAATACATAAATAAAGTAAAATAAATTTAAATACACTAATTGATTTAAACATGATCAATTAAAACACAAAAAGTTAAATTACAAAAAAGCTTGCCTAAATAAATGAGTTTTTAGAAGTGTCTTAAAACTGTTTACTGTTGAGGCAGTCCTGATCAAAGGCGGCAACTTGTTCCATAGAACTGCCGAGCAGACGGCGAAACGGTGATCACCGTGGGTGACAGTCTGTGAGGCCGGTATGGACAAAAGGGGCGGCTGCGAGGCAGGGATGCATAGTGTGGCTATCTTGGAAATGTATATATATATATATATATATATATATATATATATATATATATATATATATATATATATATATATATATATATATATATATATATATATATATATACGAAGAGTCCAAAATAACATTGCGCACGCTGAATACAGCTGGGAATAATGTTGAAAGGTAAGCAAAATAATTATATTTTTAATTTGTGTTGGTGCCAGTGATGCATCAGTTCAAGCCTACCATGTGACGGTTGGTGCTGGGTACTTAAAAGGAGACAATAACATATTTTACAATTTGGTACACAGTGCACATACAGGATATATCTGCAAATAATGTTGAAAGGGGTGAATCAATTATTTATTTGCACACAATATCAACATGCCTGAAATAGTTATTGTATTTGTTATTTTATTTGCTTTGTTTAAATGACAATTTGGGCAATTCATATGAGTTTCAAGCAGTGTTTTGAAATGTTATCACAAATCTGAATATGCCATTGGATTCCTCATATTAGAAAACATACAAAAGCACACTTCATTCATGTTTCTACCTTGCTTAGTAAAAAAGATATGAACATTTATTAATTTTAGCACGGAAGTGGCGGCCATCTTGGATTTTTCATTTGTTAGGGCTTATGAGCCATTTGTGAGCCGGGCATACAGCAAATTCGAATTCAGCACCCCTCACTACCCCTAAATAGCATGTATGCCATAAATTAACACAATTTGCCTCCAGGGTTTACATTTCTTGAAAATTGACCCAGTCTAACTGAACATATTACAGTTTTCGTATTTATAATTTCGTATTTATAATTCGTTTGTGAAAAAAAGTATTGCTTACGAAAAGGATAACTTACCCACTGTTTTCATGATACAACCTTGAGAGACGTACTTGTTTTATAAGTATTTAAAACTGCAATCTGTAATGCGTACGGATGAAGAAACACAAAATAGTGTATAAAATTACTAAAAACAAATGTACAGTATGCGTATGTATCATTACACATATACAAGCTAAAATAACGCAGCAAAACATTGCAACTCACCTGGTTGGCTGTATTGCGGAGTAAAGACCACCTCTCTGATGACGTAGACAGCTTCCAGATCAACCTGCCACCATGCTGGTTTATCATCATTAGTAGATGCGCATGTGTGCTTTGTATGGTCATTTACAAACACGTTGGGCTCTCTTTTGCCATCAACTCCTTTCCAACTGTCAGCGCTTTGATATACTGAGGACATTTTGGTAGGTTTTCCAAGTGCTAGGTTAATAACCATATCCGTGTCCTCAGTCACTGCAATGAATCACAGATTACTTTAGAAAGTCTACAAAAATGTACTGATTATTTTTCCAGGTATAAGCTTCGTACATATCTCATAATGATTACACACACGTGCGTGTATCTCTGATGTCTCATGTATCGACTCACCACTATTCGGACTAGTTATCACTACGGCGTGTATCTCGTACACAGCGCCCAGGTCAACCTCCCACCAAGCGCCAAGTTGCGACTTCGTCAAAGAGCAGCTGTTCTTCTTTTTGTCAGATATTAACATCCCGTCGACAGCTTTTGATGCCTCGCACATATACAGATTTGCAGACGATGACTGTTTCGCCGGCTTTCCTCGCGCTACATTAATATCCAACGGCGGCTCTCGCTGAGGAGAACGGCTGCGTTTGCTGCTGGAGAATGCTGCAGTTAAACGAAACCAATTAAACGCATGTGGATTTGCTAATTGCGATACTATATTTACAATAATCGCCCGCTTGATATTGTAATAACAATGATGTTTGCATCGTCCGAGCTTAAAATAAGGCAACACCATTTCGTGTTCTGAATATATCGTTTTAAATGACGCACTTTTTTACGTTGCTGTGCAAACGTGCACTGATGGATTTGCACGCGTAGATGATTATGTAATATTATTGCATTAAACCCAAGTACTCATATCTGCACATCACATAATATGAATGTAATAGTAAATAGTAAATCAGTGTATTGTGTGTAATAACATAATTCATAACCTGTCTTCCTAAATGTTAATTCATATACCATCATGGTGTGTATCGTGTGTATCGTGTGTATCGTGTGTATCGTGTGTGTGTGTGTGTGTGTGTGTGTGTGTGTGTGTGAGCGTGCATGCGTGCGTGCGTGTAATATACGTACGTGAGTGCGTTATCGTATGTGTGTGATGTACATACATATATGTATCACATGTGTATACATTTGTTTAAGAATTATTGTACAACATAATTCTTAGGCACTGATTGTAACACGTCAACACGTACGCTGTTGGCAAGGGACCACGGTGACGCTGTTCACTATATAGTTACTTTGCAGGTCGACCTTCCACCAGGAAGGTGTCGACCGCGTCGTCCGGCTGCAATATGCACGGGGATCATTACTGATACCATTGACGGCGTACATAGCGGATGTCATACCATATGTGGAGCTCTGGTAGGCAGGTTTGCCAGCAGCCACGTTAACGATGTGTTCTGCAACACAAATTTGTCCTTTGTTCGTTACTTGTGTTCGGTGTTAGGATAACTAAATAAAAATGGAGTTGATAACTGGTTCGAGTTCATGCGAATATCCACTTTACTCATTCAAGCTTTGAGATAAATTATCGTTGGGTTGACACGTTAGTATGCTTTGTGACAAACTGTCGCCAATCTCGGAATGTCTGATGATCTTAGATCTTTGCCAAATTCATTTATATCTTTGAACCCCATCCTTTTTGGACTACGCTTTGTGTTTTCCATTCACAGTGCAACGGAATATGTTTTGTGTTGTGGCGTGTAGTGCCGCCATACTATTTAGGTACGTTGTTTTTGGTTGTTCTTGTTTTTAAGTTTCTTCGCGGGTATTTGTCTCAAAGATATGTAGACTCCTCTCAGTGTATGCGCTCCATGTATAGCTTTCACATTCTTAGGTCAGCATTGGCAAGACTGTACTCTTAAATTGTGGCAAGATGGAGTGAACACTTCCAGAAGCTACTCAACGTCCCTGGCGACATAGATCACGAAGCTCTGGACAACATCCCGCAGCGCATTATCAAGACAAGCCTCGATGAGATTCCAACTATGGATGAGATGGCTAGAGCAATCGCCGGCCTGAAAGATGGCAAAGCACCTGGAGGAGATGGAATTCCTGCAGAAGTATGGAAGCACGGAGGAGAAAATCTGTTCAGCAGACTGCACCAACTAATCACCAATGCCTGGGAGGTGGGTTCTGTACCACAAGCATGGAAGGATGCCAGCATTGTAACCATCTACAAGAAAGGTGATCGAACAGACTGTGGGAACTATAGAGGAATCTCTCTTCTTTCCATAGCGGGCAAGATCTTCGCGAAGATCCTCCTCAACAGACTATCTACTCATATAACACCAGAGGTAGTTCCGGAGACACAATGTGGCTTCAGAGGTAACCGGAGCACCGTGGATATGATATTTTGTCTCCGACAACTACAAGAAAAGTGCATTGAGCAGGACCGACCACTGTACATGGTAATTTGTCGACTTCAGCAAGGCGTTTGATACAGTTGGGAGGACCGGGCTATGGCAGCTACTGAGGAAGTATGGCTGCCCAGAGAAGTTCACAACAATGATCGAGGCACTACATACTGGAATGATGGCAAAAGTTAGTGTTGAAGGAGAAGTCTCGGAATCGTTCAGTGTCACAAATGGGGTCAAGCAAGGTTGTGTACTGGCCCCCACGCTCTTCTCCATCTTCCTATCAGCAATGCTCGACGAGGCTTTCCGAGACATGGGGGATGGCATCTACATACAGTCCAGACAGAACGCTGACCTATTCAACGTCGCACACTTCAGAGCAAAGACCAAGACTACTCGGATACTGATGAGAGAGCTGCTATTCGCAGATGACAGTGCACTGGTTGCACACTCTGCTGAAGAGATGCAGAAAATAGTGGATGCTTTCTCCGATGCGTCAAAGAAGTTCGGCCTGAAGATTAACATCAAGAAGACCGAGGTGCTGTACCAATCCAACTCTACAAGAACCCGAGAGGAGGATATCATGGTTGATGGAAACAAGCTGAACTCTGTTCTAGAATTCACCTACCTCGGAAGCACTATATCAAGTGATGGATGCATTGACGACGAAATACAGAGGAGGATGGCCAAGGCTAGTGCATCTTTCGGCCGACTACGCCAGAGACTCTGGAACAACCACCATGTGTCCATGCGGGTTAAAGGCAAGATATACCGTGCAATCGTGCTGTCCACCCTCCTATACGGAGCTGAGGCCTGGACAGTGTACAGACGACAGGTTAAAAAGCTACATGCCTTCATGATGCGACATCTGCGTTCGATCATGAGGAAAACCTGGATGGACAAAGTGACAAACAAGGAAATACTAGAACGAACAGGGCTGCCATCTATGGAAGATCTTCTGATCAGAAAGAATCTCCGGTGGACTGGACACCTCATGAGGATGTCACCAGACAGGCTACCGAAGCAGGTTCTCTACTCTCAACTGTCTTCTGGTCAGAGAAAGAGAGGGCGCCCTCGTCTCCGGTTCAAAGATACCATCAAGAGAAACCTAAAGATGAGAGACATAAAGATCGACTCATGGACATCACTCTCACAGCAGAGAGACAAATGGAGAGCAAGAGTCAAGTGATGGAAGCAGTCTTTGTCGCTTCGCGACCGACAGCACGATGGCAAGACTGTACTCTTAAATAGTTTATACCTGGTGTAATGTCATATTTGTTGAGTGATTGTTATTTCCGAAGTTGGGAACGTCATTCCAATGAAATAACTGCACCACGGTACTGCATAAAATTATGATCGATTGATCTTTGTCCGAGGGTTTTCAGTTCATCATCATGGAGGCGATTTCCTCACTGCAAATTCACGATGACCAACAAATGCCACCCACTAACATGCTAATAACTTCTACACGCTTACAGCGAATTACGTCATATTTGTTGCACAATAACTTCAGTTTGTGTAAGATCAGTCCACAAAGTGTCCAGTTCATAGGTCAAATGGTCCGACTTTTATAGTTTCTAAAAAGGGTTCCTGTTTCTTGAATGAAGTGTACGTTCTTTTCTCAGGCCACGCAAACAGCAAGCATAACGTGTTTTGGTCACTGCTCTGTGAGAGGACGCTCTGTAGCGGCCATTACATTCAACAACATGCTCAGCATGAGGGGCCATTTCGAAACACTGCATCATCGATCCAATCTGGCTCGAGGATGCAAACGGGCAGTCTGTTGTGGTGAACACATAGCGCTACCTATAGTGGTGCTTAGTAAGTTGACGCCACCATTGGGCCGACGCAGTGGCACCACTAGAGACTAACAATGGTTTCAGCGACATGGCGTCATCCCTCATACTTTCAAAAACGTTGTTGCTAGATCATATACAAACTGAAGTTAATGTGCATCAAATGTGAAGTAATTCCTGAACAAGTGTAGACGTTATTGACCTTTTTGTAGGTGGCATTTTTGGGAGTCACCCTGGACGTATCATTAGTTGGCTATTCTCTAAGATCATACCTAGTTGTCATTTCATTCGAGGTGGATGAACACAGGAAATTACCTTCCACGATCTGTGTGAAATTGTTATAAGTGGTAATTTGGGGATCTCTAGTTTCTCCAAATTGATTATGATAAGTGAATTTATGTACACCTGGTTTTTTTCAACTTTTATTTGACCATCATGATAGCTTCCAATGTTAACCGATTAACACTCAAGTCGGGCATTGAAGGTCACCCCGAATCTCCTCAGGTCGGCCATAGCCGGCCAGCGAATAGAGCACATCGTTTGAATTCGTTTTACGTGGTTGCATCTAGTGATTAAGATATGCAATAAATGCGACACCTATCTAGACATATAACATTAAAAACTATGACTATTTTGATTACTCCCATTTTCAAAAATATTTACCGCGTTTTCGAAATGTAATAGCAATAGTTTCTGTTTTTTGACATTTAGAAATATCCTTCAGCCAGGAATTTGGCCTCGTATACAGCTACAATGTGTAACATTTTAAAACAATTATATACAATTGTGTAGATAATTTAATGTTCTTTTAAATAAACCCAACTTGTAGCAGTAAATATCCATGCATAAAAAAGTTACACCGCAACAAAGTATTTCTTTTACAAAAAGTTTCAAAATGTCATAGTATCAATCAAGAAATGGTCAACATATTATAAAATTACAACAACAGATTTGACACCACTGTGTAGGTACTTTCATTATCTACAACATGCATGCAACATGCAATTACGAGAATTGAATAATAAAGGCGCTAGAGCAAAGACAATGGCGCAAGCAATATTGATAAACATCTAGGTCAAATATTTGAGGAGGCACAGGCGTCAGGTAAAAATCGGCTGTGTGCTAATGGATTAATCCTGGAAAGATGCTAGTCTAGGCTTGACATATATACCAGGGTATAATCAAACCGGTTTTGTGTCTTGTGCAGAGCATTTTGTTCTGTTCAAGGCCCATAACTGCAGAAACAGTTAATGTGTAATATATTTCATTTTTACATAGGCATGTAGAGTTCATGCATTCATATAATGGTAAGGTAGTAACGCAGGTCTCCAGCTTTATTTTAGTTTTTCAGCATCTCTGACATACGATTCTGACATATCTGTCCCACTTGGGGCATGTTCAGTGGGGATAGTAGTTGTTGCTGACTCGGACGCAATTCGGCCAAATTGTCGTTACCGTTTGATATATTCATTCATTTCGTTTGGTTTGTGGTTTTGGTAGCACCAATCCCCGCCATCTTCGCGTTGACCTATGGTTATGTCCTAACATACCCTCTACTGACGAGTTAGCTTGAGATAGCGTGGGCCAATACAGGCTACTTGAGTCAATCGTTGTCTTTCTGGAATATCCAGCCAGAACGCTGCTTGCAATAGCGCTGGGCATAAAACCTACCTAGTCCGTAGTCTGTTTGGTGTATGCCTATTATAATACATACTAACATACCATATCATTACATATGCATTGTGTGTGTGTGTGTGTGTGTGTGTGTGTGTGTGTGTGTGTGTGGTGTGTGTGTGTGTGTGCGCGCGCATATGTATATATGTATATATGTGTAGGGAACGAAACTGCTCGCGATAGGGAAGGAAGGTTACAAGAATTATAGATAGAGAGGTAGACCAAGGGAGGGAGAGGGTAGAGGGCAGGGAAACATCACAAGTGGCACGTTGAGAAAGCGTGGGAGAGGAATTGTGAGAATGTGAGTGAATGAGGCAGAGAGAGAGAGAGAGAGAGAGAGAGAGCGAGAGAGAGAGAGAGAGCGAGAGAGAGAGCGAGCGAGAGAGAGGGCGAGAGAGCGAGAGCGAGAGAGCGAGAGCGAGAGCGAGAGCAAGAGCAAGAGAGAGAGAGAGAGAGAGAGAGAGAGAGATGGAGATACGGAGGTTAGATAATTGTTTAGCAGGTGTGCGATTTCTAAGAATAATAGTTCAGCAATGTAAGTTTCAGACAAAACCAATACATATGTGCAATCACATGTGAGAGAGACATTTAGTAACAGTTTGACTTAGAGTCAGGCACCAGTGTGTTTAAAATACATTACAATTTAACACCACACGTGTCAATCGCATATGCACGTACATTTACAAACATACCGACATATCAGTTTACGTACAAATGCACATGTTATCCGTACCTCTAGTGCCGTCCACTTGCACCTCGCAAAGAATCATGGGTAAGTCTGAACCACGCTGCGTGATCCGGACGTATCTTCCCTTGAATATTTGGTCGGAGGTACATGGAATGTGTCTCGTCTCACCAAGTGCAAACGGTTGGTGTCCCATCACTATGGCACATGTTGTATTTGTCCGCCTTACCGCCGATATTGGTTCGAACCTTCGTAAGATATCGATGATCAACTGTCTCAGTCGATTACCTGTTGAATTATGAAAAGTGTGTATTGTACATACAACATGGCGGCAATATAATATAAAATTATAATTGTTTTATAAGACAACAACCATAACGTTCTATTTATAGCTACTGTTTGTTCATCTATGGCTGCAGAATAATGAACATGATGACTGTGGCCGCCAAATGGATGATGATAATGATGAAGGAGAGAGGTGGTATTTGTTGGAGAAACGACAAAATCCGCCTTATGTGTACAGCGTATTTATTGTACATTCTAAAAAGATAGCAAATTGTACATTGGCAACTGCTTTAAGAGAGTGGGAGGAGATTGGAGAGGAGAATGGAGAACAAAGCAAAAGATCCTGCTGATGGAGGACGCCGTTAGAGAAGTGAGACAAGGAAAGACAAGTTGAAAATACCCATGGCCAACGTCACCCCTGATGACAGGGTAACATAAGAACAACAACTGCCCAGTTCATTGGCTTTTAAAAGTTGCGCTTAACATCGTTGTATAAGTGATTCTTTATGAACTGTTACCATTGCTTTTTGGGGAATACGATGATATCATCAATGTTTTACTCAACCTCACATCAAAAAATCAATATGTCATCTTCGGTATGTCAGCTTATATTACCTCTTTCATATTTAGACAATCATCTTGTCTTACACCCCTGCTCTCTGCATAGGCAGACGATTTAAATATGGGGACCAGCTAGCAATTATATTTTAATCTCTGGCTTTACCATTAGGAATATACAACATGCAATCATAATAAATTAATTTGTAAATAAAACATGCTGATGAAATTGCTGTGTAGAAATGAATTAAATATAAAATCATGTTATCTATTAACAACCTCCTTTTGTCAACGTCCCACAATTATTTCATGTTTACTATATTTGTGCCGGTTGTTTTGCGAGTTTTTACCAATAAAAGCGACAAAAACAAAGGCCGATAACACGTAATTGCTTAGTGAAGCGTTACGTCCTATAGAGGATGAATCAGGCCTAAAAGTTAGTCAAGCTGTCACGTCACAATGGATTAACATTGTATTTTTTTTAAATCGAATTCATAGTCCGTTAGATCATATCTTACCCCATATGTCACTGCAAGCCGTTATTGTCACCGAGCGAACAAAATGCGGCGCAGCCAAGTCGACCTGCCACCACGAGTTCCCCAAAAAGTTCCTAACGATGGTGCAACTGTGCATGGTGGTGTCCGTATTCATTATTCCATCGACAGCTTTTGAAGCTCCTGCGTGCGCTTTGGAGACACTCACGAATGCCTCTTTATGTAACGCAACATTTGAATGCTTTAAATAAAAGTAAACATCATTATTAATATGTACAGGACCTAGTTAACGGAAGTTGTAATTGCATGCAGTGGTACAAAAAAACGGCGAAATCAGATTATCTAATTCTACATCAATATACCTTCATAAATGAGAGTAACTTGACAGAGAACGCCAATGAAGGTCCGATTTTGTTCACTTGAACGACGCAGCCTTTACCGGAGTTGAAGCGCAACGTCACCGTCTTACTTTCACACACCACATCGACACCTGCGAATTGGACATCGTTCATATCTCGTTCTCTTATAGTAATAGTTCAACAAATATGTAAATTCAGGTGTTATATTCATAGTATAGCATACCACAACATAATGACTTAGCAACAAATCCTGAACAAAACCCAAGCAGCCATACTCACTCAGCAAAGAAAACATTTCCAGCTGTAACTAAAGGCCAGTTCGCATAGAGTTTACTACTAGCGGCTAGGGGCGAAGAGCCAAACATCCTACATACTTATATTATTTACATTTCGGTGTAAAACTAATGGCGTATTTATTCATATCAGGTCTTATGTCAAAAACGGAATTGTATCTGTGTATTTGTATTTTATGAATAGTTGAATGAATTTAATGTAAACTGAACTGAATATATTATTTTCACCAAACATCCTGTGCATGTGTCTGTGTATTTTTATTTTATGAATAGTTGAATTAATTTAATCTAAACTGAACTGAATATATTATTTTCACCAAACATCCTGTACATAGTAGTACATGAAAAGGGATGGCCAACAACGACAAATGCTGTGAATTCCAAAAGACGTATTTCAAAAAACCAACAACTAGACAAAACAGATTAAGAATAGCATTCCAATGAAGACCTTTGTGAAACTGTGATATGCTCTTGTTTGCCTCATGGTGTATTCCGTTTATGTAGATATCCATTGCAGTGCTGGTGGCGCGCACTTCGACTGTGTCTGAATAACTCGCTTTCATCACTACTGCTTTCCAGACAACCTGATCCGATGGGGTATCTACAGAATAAGCAACACAACCATCGGACAATCTACAATGTGTAGAACTTTCCATCAGATCACCGACTCAGACGCTGTCAATGGCGATAACAAAAACCATGCAGAAACGCCTTTTGCAGTGGTAATTTGTAGGCGACGGAACAGTGTAACTATGTCATTTTGAGTATTTTCTTTCTTAGACTGCGTTTGATCACATCATACCTGTTCTGCTTCACTTCAGCACAACATACATATTGTTCACTTCAGCACAACATATTGTTAGCAAGAGGTTAATCATACGTTAAAGGGATTCTTTGTCGGCTTCTGTAGATTCGAGATGTACTGTATTATATATCAAAACATGATAATTTACGATAAGTATTTTCTCTGCTACTTTTGTTTGCCAAATCTATATACAACTAACTGCAACACAAACCGAAACAAATATATGTGTTTATGCGAATCACTTTGACATTACTGCTACGTATGTCATTAATTATGCAGCCCGAATGTAATAAATGTATGTACGCGCAGTGAACCACGCAATGGTAGTTCACTGGTCGTATAAAACCGACGTCTGGCTTGATCAAAACCAGTGAACAACCTCGCGGAGTTTGGGTAATTCAGGCACGATACAGTCTTGTAACATTTCATTTCAAGAATATGCTTTACATTTAGTAATCTATACAGAAATGTTAAGGTGCGGTAGCTAAATCATGTCAAAACATTACAATATTTACATGAAATGTCGCTCAGCCAAGGTTAAGGAGCTGCTTTTCCAATAAATATTGATAGATAGACATGTTCGAAAATGCACAGTTGTTTGTCTTTGAATGCATATCCTCAACAGGCATATTTTAATGTGACAAAACAGCGTCATTTTCGATCTGATATCCACACAACTACGCAATAAAACATCAAAAAAATGCCTCATATTTAGTTCATGTTATGTTTGTTGTCTCCCATATCAATACCAACTAATGAAGTTGCAAACGATTACAAATACATGAAGGTTCTTTTGTTATACGTTTCACAAAACGTGATCCGCAGTGAAGCCCACTTTCAGAAATTGACCCATATATTAAAAACATGTTACTATTATTATTACTTTGGTAGCCCGACGATTGTTATCCATGAAAATAACTAAGTTAATGGTCACAAAACGTACACATCGTCTTACCGAGCATTGTATCTACTTCCGCTGTTTCCGCTTGCATCGAGAAATCACCGCCACGTGTAATCCAGAACCGGCCAACTCCACCGAAGCGATATGAAGTACCGGAAAAGGCAGCCACATGTCCAAGGCCGTAGGCAGCACCTATAGACCACGCAAGGCAGATGTGCGAATAAGCAATTCTATTTAAAGGGCAATTTAAGTACCTTGTAAAATACCGGTTCCTGGCAGTGCTCTGCAGGGGACAATATTAAATGTTATTTCCGTGTGAGCTTTTTAAAAACGGCTATACATCATCGGTATCAAATCAATACATACAAATGACAGAATAGACGGTAACCATCATGTCACAGTTCTGTATGTATCGCGTTTTGGAGCCACAATAGCACTGCAGTCGTTAATTGATCGCCAAAATGTTAGCGAATTGGTGTACGTCATCGGTACAAAATAATACATATCAATGACATAATGGAATGTGAAAGGGTAAACTATGACAATCATATTACAGTTTTGTATGTACCACGTTTTGGAGCCACAAAGGCACTGCAGTCGTCAGTTGGACGTAACTTATGGTAAGCCGAAGCATTGTTAGCGAATTGGCTGCACATCATTTTTGGCCAGTAGTCATGCAGCATGTAGCGAAATGGCTGCCGGGTGGCCGAGAATCTGCTGACTGAGCCGCCGCCTTTGGCGTCCGTCAACAGATCTCCGTTGTCTCCGTAGCAACACTGTTGGTCCCCTCCTTCCACACTGAGGACAAACAACATGTGTGATGAGATTGCAACTACGGAGTATTTGGTCAAATGGATTAACGAATTAACAGCTGCGTAATTAGACAAAGGTGCGCTGGGTCAATAGGACCTAATGCCTTTTTCGTTATTTCAATATCTTCGTAGTGACCAGCTATGTAGTGTGTGTGTGTGTGTGTGTGTGTGTGTGTGTGTGTGTGTGTGTGTGTGCGTGCGTGCGTGCGTGCGTGCGTGCGTGCGTGCGTGCGTGTGCTATGCAGTATAATACATATACATACATATATTATTATATATATATATATATATATATATATATATACATATATTATATATATATATATATATATATATAATTTATTTATATAATTTATATATATATGTATATATATATATATATATATATATATATATATATATATATATACTGATCAATGAGAAATAGTTGTTTTTTATATATGTGAATTGCAAATCGTTCAAGTTGTGCCAAAAATTCAACAGTTCCTCCCTCCAACTTTCCTGAGAAAATAACGGATGCGAAACGCGACACAAGGAGCAAACTTTTCAGACAGTTTTCCATTATTTTAATTAAACTGTTATTTGATTTCTTTTCTGAAATCAAAGGGTTTTCATATTCAGAACCTAATCCTTCGATTCTTGAAATGCATTTTATTTACGCGCCTAGTTCCAACAAAACAAAAACACTGTTCTGATGCAGCTATAAACGCCCGGACAAGGCACTGCACTTCCAAACATTCAAACCCGCCATTTACTTCGACTAAGCGACCCAAGGCGCCTGGTATCACGATTAGTGATATCATATTGGTATCACCAGCGGTTTCGATCGCCTACATTGGTTCATATATATCACTGCGCGAATTGTTCTCACTCCTCCCAGAAACAACCGAACAGCGTCTGGCTTGTTTGCGTAACCGTCCTAGAACGAGCGTTTTTAGCTGCATCTGAACGGCGTTTTTATCTCGTCAGAATTGGGCACATAAATTAAATCCAGCTTCGTACATGCCAGAACGTTTGCGTTTTATTTTATTTCATAACAATTTCAGAAAACGAAAATGCAAATATTGTATTTACCAAATCGTTCACGACTCGTTATGGGTCATTCCGAGTGAACGCAACCAAAATCCAGAAATTGGTTGCTGTCATCTCTTAGATTCTTGAATAGATCAGCATGCATCCGAGCTTATGGTAATATTAACAAGAATCCAAAATGTTAGCGTCCTAGCTCAAATAGTTTTGAAGTTATGGCAGTGTGAAATTTGGGACTTACACGTTTTTCGACAGCTTGTTAAAAATAAATAACTTTATTCACATTTCACTAGTAAATATCTTCTGCACTCTTTAACCTGTGTCAGTGAAATTGTATGAAGTTGTTCTCTTTAATGCAGAGGTTACATAACTACAAGTACAACATAAATACAGCGCACGGTTAATGTGCAGCAAGTTGATAAACATCATGATTTGTTTTTTAAATATCACTCGCGAGAGGGTTTGCAGACCCTGATTGTGAGTTTGGTGACAATACAAGCTTCCGACTTTTTTGCGTCGGAAGTTGATCATTTGATGAAAAAATATAATAACGTAGCATATTTGCATATGTACAGATTCATAATTAAGGCAACCAGACCTGCCATATTTCTCAGATCACATCTGTAAGTTTAGATTACAAATATGTACAATTTGTGTCTAAGGTATGTGTATTTTGTTCAGAATCAGGGTCTGAAAACCCTATCGCGAGTGATATTTTGAATAGATCATGATGTGTATCAACTTGTTGCACAGTAACCATACGCTGTATTTATGTTCTAATTGTAGTTATGTAACCTCTATATTACAACTCCACACAATTTTACTGACACAGCCTAAAGAGAGCAGAAGATACTGACTAATGAAATATGAATAACATTATTTATATTTAACACGCTGTGGAAAAATGTCTAAGTCCCATATTTCAAACTGCCATAGCTTAAAAACTATTTAAGATAGACTGATACTCTTACCAAAGGCTCTCACCATACTGATCTATTCGAAAATCTAAGAGAAGACAGCAACCCCATTGGTTGCGTTCACACGGAATTACCCACATGCTAATGAACAAAACTGACAACATTTGAACAATGTGTAACAGTCAACTACGTTTACAGTGTGTCGACCCGCTGGATCAACGCCCCGAATATATACTTGATGGTAAGTATTTGTCCATACAGACCAAGCTGTTATGCCACTTACAAGGGTACTGACGTTCGCATACATATGGCGGCGTGTTTATCGCTCAAATCCGCCTTGCTGTCATTGATAAATCGTCCGTCCACCTTGGCCATATTCAGATTACAGGGACAGGCGGGCAAATGTTCTGTTATCCAGGCCTGCATTTTATCTTCCTTGACCCATCCTTCACACAGCATCTACCAAATCAAAATAAGTTTTTAGCCAAAAACAGTTTACCAAATTCTAAATATTTTAAGATAGTTATTTTTAAAATGACAAGCAAGTTACAGCAACACTGTACGGTTGAAAACGTGCATGTTTTCTGTAACATACACGTTTTCACCCATGCAGTGTTGCTGTAACTTTGTACATATGGGGCTCTCTTAAATATATTGCTTTTCAAACGAATATTTGTTATGTATGTGTGATACATGTACCATTTTCACGGATTTCCGTTAATTGTGCCCTTAACCAGTCGATGTGATTAAGGTAGTTGCGCATAGCGAAAGGGAAGTCTAATATTGACAGAGAAATAGGGTAAATCTCTCAACATCACTATAATATAAATACGGGTGTATTAGATGTCCAAAATTACCTTGAATATGTTTTTCTTTATCTGCGCCGATTTCTTTGAGATCTTCTTCACCACTTTCGACAACGACCTCGTACTAATTGGTCCTCCTACCGCAGATTCAGTCGCCTCAACAATTTTGGGTTTAACCTTCCAGTCGCGCATCAAGGACTCTTTGACGAACATATTGTAGTACCAACTCGCCGGGTGAAGCGCGGACCACAAACTGTCAATACAAACCCAAATAGCTGTGTGCAAAATACGTGTATCGTCGGGGGCGCCGGAAAACATAATATAACATTTGACATACACGTGATAATACAGAGACAGGGGTCACATAAACCATTAACTGTCCGAATTTCGGAAAGCTCAATCGCATACCACAATGAGGTGTTTTTTCTTTCAAGAAACGAGACAACCAATTAGTAGAGTGATCTTGTGTCGCTCGTTCAGTCGGAAAATTAATTCATCGTTGTTGTAAACATACCCTCAAATTCCGCTTCGGTATTGCCTTCGGATTTAAAATGCAAAACAGCTGTGGTCTAAATTAAGACCATGCAGATCTATTGGCAACAATGACAATTGTCATAACTTGTATTGATATAAACTAAATGACTTTTAAACCCACACTGAATTAAGTCCGCTAAAAGTAAAGACAGGCTAAATAAGAGTAGCGATAATAACTTGTACAAAATATCACGTTCTTGGGAGATATGTTATGTATGCGTGCATGCGTAAGACCAGGAAATAATTAATTTTCATTCAAAACATCATTACTGCAATAAGACCAACGAAATTTCACTTAGATTCAAATGTTTGGATGACCAGCGCTTACCAATGTATGCTTGCTTGAATGCCGATGGCGCCAAGAAATGCTGGTTGCAAAATACGTTGGCCGCTGAGACCTATGCCTTTGAGAGATAGTGATCCAGTGTTTGGAACTTTCTTTATTAGGTCGATCTTTTTGAACGTAGGTTCCTTGTCAGGGCCCATGCTGAAATGTTGCAAATGTTCAACAGATCATACAGCTATTCTGAATTCGAGTCAAACGTTGGGCACATTTGTGTCATTCTACAATACTCCAGTTCACTCTGCTGTATGAATAAATAACTGGCTACAGGCAGTGATGTATATTTATGACTGGACGTTTCCCATAGAACATAAATGAGTTTATGTGAACGTCTACCACGTGAATTTCCCATCTCGGACCATTAAATAATTATTGCATTGCATTGCATTGCATTGCATTGCATTGCATTGCATTGCATTGCATTGCATTGCATTGCATTGCATTGCATTGCATTGCATTGCATTGCATTGCATTGCATTGCATTGCATTGCATTGCATTGCATTGCATTGCATTGCATTGCATTGCATTGCATTGCATTGCATTGCATTGCATTGCATTGCATTGCATTGCATTGCATTGCATTGCATTGCATTGCATTGCATTGCATTGCATTGCATTGCATTGCATTGCATTGCATTGCATTGCATTGCATTGCATTGCATTGCATTGCATTGCATTGCATTGCATTGCATTGCATTGCATTGCATTGCATTGCATTGCATTGCATTGCATTGCATTGCATTGCATTGCATTGCATTGCATTGCATTGCATTGCATTGCATTGCATTGCATTGCATTGCATTGCATTGCATTGCATTGCATTGCATTGCTTTGCGCAATCCTGAGAATTGGATACTACGTTATATAAGAACTTCCTTTGCTTTTACATATAAACACGCACGAACTAATTAATGTAATGTGCAAGCCCAGAGTGTGAGCCCAAGTCCGGCCCGCTATTATCAATTACATTTCAGGCCAGGCTTTGGCCCACACAAAATGCACCATACACAATCCAGGCTGCCTGACCCAGGTAATGCCACATTTATGTTTGGTCCTGTTCGGCGTGGACCACATGTTCTAGACACAGCCCAACCCATACCCGCAGGCCCTAAACTAGGAAGTCAGCAACCCGCAAGCAAAGTAACAAAACACCAATAAATTAATTTGGTATGTTATGAAACATAAACACATCGTCATCGTCATCGTCATCGTCATCGTCATCGTCATCGTCATCGTCATCGTCATCGTCATCGTCATCGTCATCGTCATCGTCATCGTCATCGTCATCGTCATCGTCATCGTCATCGTCATCGTCATCGTCATCGTCATCGTCATCATCATCATCATCATGCAGTTGTAGTGTCCCGTGGTTGGGTGAAGGTCTCAGAATGCTGTTTCCAGATATGCCTGTCTTGCGCTCTCTTCTGCCAGATGGGGCCCATCCAGTACTCATCTAGATCGTCTCTCCATCGCATCGTCAGTCTTTTTCTAGGTCGTTTCTCTTCTTAATGTTTCCAAATGGTGATACATTAGTTATCTGTTATTATACTGATGTTATTATACTGATCGTACCTATACGTTTTTGTCTAGTTATGAGATGTTTGACATTTGACATACTTCTTTCTACCTATACCCAGGGTATTTGTGCGGCTTGTAATACCCAGTACATAGCATGCAATGTGGTATTTGTTATTCATAATTGTTTGTGATTTTTTCGGTTTGGTGGACATGGAAAAATAAAATTCGTTAGAGTAATCCAATTTAAATTATCTTACCATCAAATCATATAATGTTGGATATGTAAAAACTGATTTTACACACATGATTGCTTCCTGTTGTCACTTTCATATATTTCATTAAGAAAACGTTGCTTACTATTATAGGTTAAATGTCGAATGGATGGAAAGCTGTAGCATGGGGTGTAGGGGTGTAGTAGTAGAGGTGGCATTTCTGTTTCAGAAGTCAGCCACACCTTCAAGGGTGGTCTCCTAACACTAGTCCTCACTGCTTACCCAACTCTCACCTATAGCTCCAAGTAGTTGCCTATGCACAGCAACGGCCCAACCCGGTACACTGCGTTGGTTCGCAGACAAAACTAGGTGAGGGTAGCATATAAAGTGCCTCTGTATGTGATGGAGTAGCTCTAACTCCACAAGATAACGTGCACGAGGTCTCCATTGGGATCAAATGAAGAATCGATATAACGGCACAACCAGGGCACACTGGTAACGTCACTGCTGTGGAACTCGGAATGGGGTTCAGTGTCATTCTATATTGAGCCCATATAAATAGCTAGTATTAGTAGATTAGTTAAATATACAGTTAAATAGCCGCAACTGAATGGACAGGATGTGTGTATAATGTAAAAGTCAAACTACCTGGAACCGATGTTGTCTTTGTTAAACAGACAAGAAGAAAAGTACCACCACCAACGCATTATTCTTGCAGTATTAAGCAAAATGGCTATTCTATGATAGCGAGGAATCTTCATCTGTTTCAAGACATCAATTCATTGCCTATCATATTGGATGTTACTGAGGACCCTTCGGCCCTGAACAGATGGATGGTGGCTGGTCCTGAAGACAGTCGCCTTGTTGCTTTGTATGATGCAGCTTCAGAAGCGAAGGGTATTACCCAGATACTAGACAACAGACACCATAAGCAAACAAGAAAGGTCTCAGAGATATATTCCTTGACAAAGTCGACAGTCTATTCAAGGTGGTGAAGGATATGAGAAATCCTTTCCAGGAAGAGACCGGGGATCTGCTGAGTTTGGATACTAAAGATATCGTCCACCCAAGTCCTGCTGACCATATTGACACTCATAATGAGAGGGGCAGAATCCGCTTCCAAGAATTAATTAAGGGACTACAAAGTGAATAGGAATCCACCTTCTATGAACCAATCAAGTAAAAACAGGACGAACTTCTTTCGACAACAAAAAACATACCGTGATATAATAAAAAAAGTACTGAAGGAACATTGCCGCCTGTTCTTTAAGCCCTTCATCTCTTGCCAGAGCAGATAGTGTGACCTACAGGAATTAATTCGGCATGAGAAACAATCATTCCCAGCTGCATTAAGTGAGAGCGGGAAGTTGCATACCTGTCAGAAGTATCAGCTTGCTGCCATTTTTGAGATCCATGCCCCAATCCTTGACACTGAACCAGACGGCGATGCCATCATCATCGATAGTTCAACTATGGTAAACACTCTGACCCCACGGAATGCATATGCAGCAATGGAGGTTCTTTCCACTATACAGCTCTATTCTGCAAAGTACCAGAGAACTGACATAGGTTTTAATGTCTACCAGGCCTCAAGTCTGAAGCTAGAAACGAGATCAAGTCAATGATGGGGGCAAGACGAAGAGTGACATGCAAAGACATACTGGCGAAGTTTCCTACGACACAATGACAAGACCGAGCTGTTCAACTTCCTAGCAGACAAGACTGCACAGATACACACACCCAACGCGGTCATCGTCAGCAACCGAACAATCAGCTTAGATGAAGTGGCCCCCTGTAACCACGAGGAAGTGAACACACAGCTATTTCCAGATGAGGATAGCAGATGTGTCATGATCAAAGCAAGTGGCACAGATGTTCTGGTCATAGTTGTCAATGTTATGTCATCCCTTCGTGACATTGGCCTGCAACAGCTGTTAATTGATTGCCTTTGGCCAAAGTCGTACCTTGAGGTGGGTTTCTTGCACGACATCAACTCTTCAATAGGTCCGGAGAATACTAAAGGGTTTATCTTCTTCCATGCCTTCACTGGTTGTGATATATTGTCTGCCTTTCGAGTCAATGGAAAACATTTGCAAGGCATACACGGGAGGTGTGTCCAGAGGCTTCTGACGTATTTGCAAAACTAAGCAAATCCAAATAAACAGTGGAAGACCATCACTTGAATATCCTTGAGAAGTTTATGGTAACGATGTATGATAGGTCCTGCGTAGTTGCTGGTGTTACTGTTGCATGACTTGACATGTTTGCTCGAAAACAGAAGCCCTACGAAGCCATTCCTCCAACCCGAGCAGCTCTTCTCCACAATGCTAAACCCGCAGCCTATCAGGCAGGATGCATTTGGAGTCAGTCGACAGTGAGGAAGCGAGAACTCCCCAGTCCTGCTACCTTGGGATGGACAAGGCACAGTGACACGTGGAAGACCTTCTGGGAGACGCTTTCACTAATTGCTGACAGTTGCCAACAACTCACCAAGTGTGGATGCAAGACAGAATGTCGTGGCAGATGTAAGCGCTACCAGTGTTGGCTAGCAGTTTATTGCACTATGTAGTTGCAGATGCGAACAATAGTGTGCATAGGTGGACATTCCTGATTCTTAATTTGTGGTGGTAGACACTTATGATTTATGGCTTACTGAATGACATTACATTAAATTTGACAGTGTAACTAAATCACTAATGATAACAGTTGCGTTCAAGATTGGCGATCGCTTGGTTTCTTATGTACGTTTTTCTTATAATGTACATTAGATAATTGAAACAAGATTCTTAGACAATTTTGAGTTACTTATTTCATATGGTTTGCTTCAAAGATAATTAAAAACGGTCCACAAGATCAACTGTTATGCTGGTTAAGGGATTTTTATGTTGAGGATAGCCGCCATCTTGAAAAAGGGCGGCCATTTTAAATTGGCCAACGTTTTGTTTTAGTAAGTGACCCAAGAGGGAAACTTGCGCCAAAATTGGTGCTTGTATTACAAAGTGAACGATTTTTCACTTATCTGCCCCATTATTACATGTGTGCTACATCACATGCAAATGTCATACTCTTGGGATACAAAGTAATAATTCTATGGCAATGTATGTGTGCCCGTAGCTTGCAAAGTCCACTGTCACTGTTCCAAAGTCATGCTGTTCACTGCTTAGTTCCATATTCTTTTCCAATCATGCGTCGATGCTGTCTCTGTCTGCTTAATTTTGCCGTGTCGGTAGCATATACAAATCATGTTTGTGCCTAACTCGCTATTCCTAAACATAAACAATTCGACAGCGTGAAAGTCAATCTCGCCCCCAAGCCTCGTTCGCGGGTAGACTAAGGCGTTTTCCGTATCAATTAGGTTTCGTACATCGTTTCGACCGGATCCGGTCGAAACGAAAATCGAAAGAGTTCGCATTTGTTTTATTAATTTAAGAAAACAAGATGTAACATGTATGTATAAATCAACTAGGCAATCATGGTGGAGTATTTGATACCTCCGCTTTTTGTGAAATTACTAATAACCGCGAGGAGCAAACGATTTTTATGGGAATGAGTGGATATAGCAGCTTTGCCTTGTTTCTATTCCCTCTAAGTTGTTGCTAACTCTGCGACAGCATGTTTCAATCATTACATATACGTATGACATATACGGAATACTACTACCGCTAATACCTTTCCGCTATTTGTTTAAGTTGGTCTACATCTGTATTGACGTCAGTCCTTGGAATTCCTTTTCCGATTCGTGTACGGATGAATTTTGAATTGCTATTTCGACCGAATCGGTTTGCCGCATCCGCATCTACACATATGAAATCACTCCTATGCGTTCGTATTGTAGCCAATTGTTGCCGCATACCGCATGCCGCGTCTGCATGGCGCATCCGTACATATGGAATCCTAGCCTTAGATTGTATTTTATAAAATCCGCAATTGTCAAGATATTAAACTAATTTATATTTGGCTGTGAAGCAGAACCATTCGTCCATGTTTGGTGAAATAAGGAAACTCCTAAGTTATTTTATAGTGTTATGTTTTAGGCCACCCCATTAGTAATTTCATTGAAAATGTATTGTCGTGAAAATAGGGTAGGTGTTAAAATCAGTTATTTCTCACAGAACTGCTATCACATATTTTCCATCTCTAGGGTTGTAGATCTATCCAAAAATCACTATGAGCATTCGTCCTTAAAAATGTACCCGCAAATCGTCTGGCGCATTGCCTAACACTGTTATCATCGATACCCTGCTGGCGAGAGTCAATTGTATTTAGTATGGCGCTGCACTTGAAGATACAACACAAGCGGCATGGATATATGCGACCGAACATTACATGAGTTCGAAAGGAATTACCTAAAACTGATATTTAGAAAGCAAGTTACCTTCCGGTGAGTATCGCATATACAACGTTGACTTTTGCTAGTCCCTTGAAATGTTTCCTTGGCCACGTAATATGTCCCGGCAGAGCTTTGAGATTATCCCATGACGTTGCTTTGAGATCAGTTATTCGAACCGATACTCCGTCCTCAGGTCCAACTACAGAAAGAGACGGGATGAATAATATGGTAAGTGTGATTTTAATATAAATCCAGTAAGACATTGGTGCCTACTAAAATAAAAGATGCACAGGTGTATTTGCAATAATTGGCGTTCTTACCTAGCTTGTAGTTTATTCCCGGCAAATAGGTGCGACCGCCGTCAACAGATACGTCCACTTTAACTACGCCGACACGAGCAAACATCGGTGCAACACAGAAGGCCTTTTTATTTCCTTTCCTAATGTTTCCGGTTACAACGACTTTGTCAAACCGGCAATGAACGCTTTTCTTGAACTTGAGGCCAGAAACGATGAGGCTAATTCCCCCAAGCGAAGGACCGCGATCAGGAATGATTTGAACCTTACCTGCACCAAAAGAACATATATCATTATAAAACAGTTGTTCTGCCCTTTCGTCTAGACGCCCGTCCGCCGGAAAAACAGCCCGCCCAAAGACCCGTCCGGCCTCCAGCCACCGTCTATTGTCATTGGATCACACATTCGTCGATTTTCCACTTTGCATTTGAGTGATTCGATGGGGTACAGTCCGCGGTGGAACGAAAAACGATTGCTTCGTAGCACATATTTGTCCATGTTGGTGTCAACAAGTATCCACGTAAAACAAAAACGAAAAACTTTGTAAACGGTGTAACATGTTTCGTAAAATATGCAAAGGTCGACGAATGTCAAAAACCGTTGTTGCTGTTTACAATGTCGTTTGAAAATGGCGCTGTGGGGGTCAATCCCTGTGATTTCACGACTTAGTTAATAGTTATCATCATGCATTTCATTGTATACTCTATTATGTAGAGCGCACTTGGAAAACATAAATGTTTTGTTTTTTACAAATTAATTTAAGAACAAGTGTTTTTCTTGTTGCAACTAGTTGATATCACCATAATCTATAAAAGTAATTGTAACAACATTTTATATACTGTTTTGTTTAATTCATGTGCCTAAAATAACCGTTAACCACTATCCGCAATTAAACACTGTCTTATATGACCTTAATTTCTCGTCATCTACATTGTCTTTCTTATGTCGAATTATCATACCTTTATCCATATTTGTTTGCACAATGACAGTGTGTCAACATGCATCATTGAACTGTGTGAAACTTAAGTAACCGTTGTGCACCTCACTATCCTGCATATAATATACGCACAATTCGTTTTAAACTAAACAAAATCCAACTGTACGTCGTAACAATGACGCGAATAAAGGTGATCCTTGGCGAGAACATTCAACATTCTAAAGGTATGTTTGCATGCGTATGCTACTTTGGTAAACTAACCTTTATCTTTAGGAGTTATCTCCTTCTTTGGCGGTTTTTTACGTGTAGTTTGTTTTACCATTACGTCCCCAGCAATAGCGGCCTTGTCACGTGGGCTGACTTTGAAGACGTACGTTCCTGGCCTTCGTTTAACATTTGACTTTGTTCCGATGTCCACAACAGATTCACTCAGTGAACCCGGCAACGATATTCTTGTTTTACCGTCGCCAAAATTTATGACAGCCTTGACAAACGAAGATAAACAAAAAGGTATTAACAGTAGCTATACATCTTCTAGAGGTTATATATAAAACGCTTTTGGAAGTGTTTTGGACTTGAACAAACTTACTTACCATAGCATGGGAATCAGTCTTCCGCGCGCGGGACCAATTTATAAAACCATATTTGAAGATGACGAATGTTTGTTTACCATTGGTCGTCAACACGGTTTGAAATGTGTTTGTCTGCAAAAAGATAAACAATAATATATAGGTATGTATTATTAATCTTTGTTTCATGTTAATATAGTAAGTAGTTAGGTAATGTTAACTCTTTAATGGGTAGACAGCCATCTTATTTTACACCCTGCTGTGGGCAGACAATTTTAAGATGGAAGCCAGCTGTGAATTACGTTGCTTGTTCCTTGCATTATAATTGGGACAACTCGACAATGGATGCATGAAAATATATGCAATTAATTGCATTATACATGGAATGATTGTATGAATAAAATGTGTTATTAAAATGTCTGCGTTACAACCACTTACGTTTCAGATCTTGAAGCAAACTTCAACAATTATGTAGACAAAATAAATAAGCAACTTCATCATGCTATATATTAAAAAAATCCCAGAACACACGACAGTGATCATGTAAAAGTAACGTAGCCATGTATGTTAGTTTTATCCTAGTAAAACATCCAATTTTGGCGGTTAGTTTTCAAAAATTATAATTGCTTTTGTAAAAAACGCCAACGTGACTGAAGACAAAAAATCATGCTATGATTTACAAATTGGATACCGCTTACCGATAATATTGCTGAATGGAATGTTCTTTTCCTATGTAAAATCAGCACTCGAATATCAAAATAAAGCATACGCTATTCACAAATAGATGCTCCCTTATCAGAAGCAATGTGACCGTCCATAATCCATATTAATAAAAAATATTCCCTAACTAAGTAAAACAAACGAGTTATGGACGGTGATCCGATCAACAAAATGGCTGCATATCGGCGAAATGAAAATGCCGCCGACGGATCATCTTCTTCGTATCTAAACATCGAAAAGTCGCACAACAACATAGATGGACGATACAAAGGTATCCGTGATCACTGTCGACATTATTCACGTTGCAAACATTGATGTCCGACTCGAAATCGTCGCACTATGTCGGAGATCAATTACACGAACGCACCTCAACATCCTTCCAAATAAACTCACTTAATTCGCAAATAAAAGCAATATTTTTCATAAGCTGCTGACAGCACGTTTTCATGACCTACATACAGCTTAGATCAACAGTTTGAGCTGGCTGGTTAATTTAAAAGAACGATCTGCTCACGGTAAACGAAAGGCTCACTAACTTTGAGTTTACTGGGCGGTTTAGGACGGTCTGCGCAATAAAGAGTTGTAGTTATTTGGTGCTAACACCATTATAGTAATGCTCCAAAGTGAGTTAAATTATACTACAATAAACCATTCTTGGAGCCATGAACAATATAGGGTCATTCCGTGTCAACGCAACCAATGAGGTTGCTGTCATCTCTTACATTTACAAAATATCAGTATGGTGAGAGCCTTTGGTAAGATTAGTAAGAATCAAAAATTTGAGCGTTCTAGCTTAACTAGTTTTCAAGTTACGGCAGGTTGAAATTAGGGACTTAGACGTTTTTCGACAGCTTGTTAAAAATAAATAATTGTATTCACATTTCACTAGTCAATATCTTCTACACTCTTTAGCCTGTGTCAGTGAAATTGTGTGGAATTGTTCTCTATAATATAAAGATTACATAACTACAATTAGAACATAAATACAGTGTATGGTTAATGTGTAGCAAGTTGATAAACATCATGATTTATTTAAAATATCACACGCGTGAGGGTTTTCAGACCCTGATTGTGAGCAAAATACACACACCTTAGATACAAATTGTACATACTTGGTACAAAAACATAAATATGTGCAAATCTGACAAATATGGTAGGTTTAGCTGCCTAAATTATGAATCTACACATGTGCAAAGATGGTACGTTATTATATTTCTTAACAAATGACCAACTTCCGACCCAAAAAAGTCGATGAGGCGTAGCTTGTATTATCACAACACTTTGTCTAGGTGTTAGTTCATTTCTATAACTCAAATAACTATTACGTCTCATTATCCTTCCGAGCTTCCTTCACAACAAAAATGGCATACGTCTGGGTGCCCCAACTTTTAAAATAAATTGCTTGTATATACAAAAGGGTTTTCAAACATTGATTGCATATATGCATAACACTGCATATTATCAGAGCAAATATGACATGCCTGACTGTCTTAGTTATGAATCTACACATACCCAAATATCATATATTTTATATTTCATTAAAATTAGCAAACGTCCGACCCTAAAAGGTCAATGTGGATTAGAAGGTATTGTTATCAAATTTTTACTAGGTATAAACCAATTCAAAGACAAATTAACCAGTAACTCTCAGTATCCTTCCATGCTTCCTTCTCAAGAAGAATGGGAACCCATTCATACAACTTTTTAAATAAATTGCTTGTGATATACGAGAAGGTTTTCAGACATTGATTGCAAGCTAAATATGGATAGTTAAATGAAATGTTGTGTGTATTTGATATATGTGCATATCATTGTGTATTATCAGAGTAATATGACTTGTTTGACTGTCTTAATTATGAATCTACACATACCCAAACGTCCTACATTTTATATTTCTTTACAATTAGCAAACTTCCAACCCTAAAAGGTCGATGTGGATTAGAAGGTATTGTTATCAAACTTTTACCAGAAAAAAAGTCCCAAATTTCAACCTGCCGTAACTTGAAAACTAGTTAAGCTAGAATGCTCAAATTTTGGATTCTTACTAATCTTACCAAAGGCTCTCACTATTCTGATCTATTCAAAAATCTAAGAGATGAGAGCAACTAATTTCAGGAATTTTGGTTGCATTCACTCGGAATGACCCTATATTCAATAATGTGGCTCGCGTTTTAGAGACATGCATTATATAATATCTTAACGAAAGTCTCCATGACCATTAATGTAATTGCATTTACCGGTAATTACCGTATATATTTCGGTGGAATAAATGAACATGCAGTTTGCTTTTTGTGGAGCAAACATTATATCGTGCGTAGAAAAACAAATCGGAATCAATTATACGAACATGTTAGAGCTAATTCGTGAAATGTCAACATTTCTTTTCATTGCATTAATACAGAAACATGTTTATGCCAATACCAAATGTTTATATATTATCAAAGACAATAACGTGATGGTACCGATGCAAATGTGGCACTAGACATGTAACGATAATTAATACATTTTACTCGCAAACACTTTCTTTGTGGGTTCACGATCAATACATGTTGGCGATTTGGCGAAAATGTGTCCATAATGTTATCATAGTTAGATGCCGCTGTCTTCAGACATACGTTACGAGGACAATGGTGAACAGTAAATAAAACGACAAATAATACCAAAACAGAGAAGCTATCTATATTCGATTTTCCTCTAGTTCCAAATAAGATACATATAAAACCGGCCATGGTAAGAAATAACACACCTGAAATTATTACCCAGAAAACCATTATTTTGACAAAGGTGTAGCAAATCTGTGTGACATCGTTTTAAAAGTAGGGAAATAATTCGTTTTGACGGCCGCCTTTTTGTAAAATGGTGCTGATGAAGATTGACAAATTTAAAATATATGAAAATTAGAAATCGCAATCCACTTACCTATATAATTACACCATCAACAATACGAGATTAAATACTTTATAAGATATAGAAACATTAATATTATTGCAGCCAGCCTTAAAGCGGCGGATTTGAAAGTCGGACATGGTGATGTGTAAAATATTTGAAATCGGTACCCCTGAAATGTATATTGAAGAGTAGAATTACTCTTCAATTATATTGAACCCAGGATTATAGTTCTATACGGAAGCATCAACATTTCAGGTTGCTTCCATCAACATTCTGAAATAGTATGATATCAAGGTTATCTGCGCTACATTTCATGTTTCTGTGCATTAAACGTCACTTGCAAAAGTGTAACCATTCAGTCATAGTATGTGTGACTCTCATAAAATAATAATTTAATTATGCTACATGATTGTAGTCCTTTTGGATTCCATGCCCCCGAATATGTAGGTTTAGCCATCGAAATCAAAATGTTAAGTGGTTTACCAGCTGAGCGCTTAAAAACATTGGTCTACACTGTCCGCCATTTTGTGTGGGCCTGACATTGGTCCAGTTTGGGGTTGTGGCTCCTCAATGTGGATAGGGTGTCTTTGACGTGGAAATTGGGTTGTCTGGAGAGCGTCAGCCCCCACCCCACCCCGGAAGGTTTGCACCGGCAATAAATATATACTTCTTAGTCCCGCGCCTTTAATAAAAAACAACAATTCTTACCTCTGGGTCCTTCGATCCGCCTGCGTAGTGAATTCTAAGCCAGGAGACAATCAGTATTTTCTTCGAATTGTAGTTGATTTTAAACTTCTTCCTGATATCTACCTTCACAGCCCTTGCCAGCCCACTTTTCGGCCCTCGTATCAGTCGTATAAACACGTGGTTATTCTTGGTAGCGGATCTCGACGTGTCAGCCCAGTACGGCGCTATCAATGGCACCCGTACGTTTATAGTGGGCGGCAATGTTGGGAGGACCGGTTGTCGAGTAGGTCTCTTCGGCCACAAGACAATATACCCATTATAGCTCACCTGCATGAAAACAAATTGTGCAGTAAGTATGTCATATTAATAGAAAATATATCAGTACATATATACCCACCGGTTAGCGCTCACATGCATGAAAACAATTCTAGAAAATGAAGTATGTAATATCAGTTGTTGAAATGTGTTGTGTTCACTCTGCAATGTCTCTTTGTCACGTTAATACCATCTTTACGGTAAATAGCATAATACGTATTTTAAACGATATATAATTGTAGATTTAGCATTTATTTTAACTCTGATATTTTTAACACAAACAAACATGCGTGCCTGGGTACGTGCATGCAGTCGAATATTCTAAAACAAATTGCGCAAAACCATATATTGTATTAACCGTTTCCCTTTCACTGTTGAAATGGACATACAAAGTGAAATTATGTTTTAACAAAACAAAGTATAAAATAATACGTTTCTGCCGTAAGCTTCCCAGTTGTACGTCATAGTTATTTGTTGAAAAACGTTGCCTCTATAAACGGTGCTTTACGAAGAGTAGAATTCATCAACAAGGTTTTATTTGGTTTCGGCAGGTTTATTTCATCGGCGCATTTTCATTAAAAACATCTGTGACGAGGATTTCATGAATCTAGTGGATGTCTTCCACGTCATCAAAGACCATGATAAGGGAGGACACACATCGCCTCACTGAAATTTGCTTCACTGAAATATGTGTATGAGCGACACTTTACTTGTAATTTGTCTGGTGGAGAGGAAGCACCTTTAATGACAAAATAAATTACACTGTGCCAGTCACTAAACGCGGATTTACACTATGAAATGCGGTTGCATGCACCATATTCATTTTGCTTGTAACCCCGTTGTAGCCACCTCGCCTAGTGTTTCACGTGTTGTTTGCAACGTCAGGCATGTGAGAGGAGTCAAGTCACTTCCGAAGAACATTTGCACGCGGCGCGGCAAACTGAGGAAGAGACGGATACAAAAAAACCACCATTGTCTGTGATACAACCTAGTGTATTTTCAAACTACTATCTTCTAATACACCTTCAAAATTGACCAGGTCGGCGGGAAACCCGCGACAACACTGGCTGATCATGACGTAATATATATTACATATATACCAATCCGTAGGTTTTCCACTGGTATGGCACTTTCCCGATTCCGACTATGTGAATAGGAATGTAAATTGCTGTCGCAGAGCGTAGTAAAATCGGCCTTATTTGGTCATCTACCACAACGATATGCAGTTTTCCAGTAACATGCGTTCGCAAATTGTAACCTGTGCGCTGATTCGCTGTTCCTAGCTAATAAAAATGAGGCTTACATTTAAAGGACGATGTTCGCAAATGCGATCTACGCCTCGCCAGGAATCGCCACAAAAGTGTAATTTGTTATAATATTTTGACCATATTAGAAAAAAACGAAAATTCGCGTTTGGACAAATCACAGAAACGGCCAAATCGGGTTCACGAGCATATTACTACACCATTTGTATAATTTACCTATTCTACGAACAATGACACTTGTGTTATACATACATGATGAGTACCATCATTGCGGGTCATGTCCACGGGCGCCGATCGGTGGGGGACGGGGGGGGGGGGGCAGCATAGGAATTGACCCCCCCCCCTACTTTTTAGTTCAGAAAAATTGCGAGGCATATAGTCGCCTCTCTGTTAAAAGCCGCTACATAGGACTACCTAGACAATAAACTCGTGATATTAAGTTCAGCAAAGTTATTTATCGCAAATTAACACGAGGCAAACACATTTTGAGGCATGTTTTGCGCCATAATCCGTGATAGTTATTTAAACAAACGTAATATTTTAGTGTATTGAACGAAATTTTAGACACCTCTTCATATTAGTCATCACAGTAGAGTTATCGAACAGCCCGTGGCATTTATACGAAAATGCTTTGTTATTTCGCTGCACATTGATGATTTTAAATTTGTCGCGCATACGCAGAAAGGCCAATCGGAAAGTGTATAACTACCGAAAACAGACATGCTACATGATACGGATTACCCGTATCCGATACGGATTTTGGCGGTTTTTTAAGTGATACGGCCGTACTCCATTTTGATACGGAGTTTAAAGGTACTTCCTCCACTCGTTTGCTAATCGCCAAACTGGTTCTTTTGTCACCAAATGTGTAAAGTGTTAATAGTTTAACTAGTATGCATAGTCAGAAAATTTTTAGAATGCGTATTTGTCATTTTTTTATCATGACAAAAGAATCGCCGTTACACCGGGTATAACTGTCGAAACAACCAGCATCTGCCGTCGTCCTATGCTTTTTTTGTCACGTGGTTTATACGAGACCAAAACATCCAGGCAAGCTTACGCAAACATCAACAACCGGGAAGAGCGAGCACGTGCTTCGGAGATAGGTCGAGTGGAAGGTACGTAATAACTACGTATTATAGTCACGATTGATAATATAAAGATGTACGATGGATAATGGAATATTAATTCATCATGAATTAGTCAATATTAATAATAATTGCGAGTTATGTGCCAGTCATGGCGATCATTTACTTTCTGACGTAGGGCTAAGCTAAGCATGAAAACGGCCCCTAAATCTTAGTGTTACAGCCGCCAAACACATGTTTGATACACCTTAGCCCCAGATATTACCCGTACACTGCTGGCAATCGTCGCCCGTCGTAACAATACCGATATTACGGTGATCACAGTACGAGCTACACTTCACTTCGTCCTGCCGTCGGCGGCGATGATGTCGAGTTGCCACGGAGTTTTGCGCGATTTTTTTTCTTTTTTTCTCAATAATATGGTTTAATTTTGTAACCCTATGTGTGTTGTTGTATACAACATATGTGAGGAGGCGTTTGGCGGCTGTATGTTGTTAGATAAGAAAATGAAAGATCGCCCTGTTCATTAACATTGGGTCATCACTTGTACTGGCGGCCTGTGTAATTACCACTGCGTCGGTAGTAGTGAATATGTAATCACATATCAAGTGTGCGCGTGTTAAAATGTTGAACATTTTAGTTACGATATTTTGTATTAATGCAATTATGTAGCTTTGTATTTTAATTATGCAAACATTTCAAGTAGTGTTATACAACTACCAGCATGCCTATATGTAATGTTTAAATTGGCTTCCAGTGAACACTTTCAAATGACAAAGTTTAGATGTTCATGTGTAATAATCCAAATGTGTGAGTTGTCATAACAACTGAGAAAGTATTTGTGGAATATGCAGTACTAAATTATTGTTTAGTGAACATGTTATTAAGTTCATCCATGCCTTTTTATGTAAACAGATGCCACCCCGCAACCGAGTCAGGACGAGAGGAGGGAGAGGAGGGAGAGGAGTTAGAGGGAGATTCAGCACAATAGATGCTGAACGAATACAACAATTACAGGACGCACGTATTCGTTCAACTGAGGTAATATTAAATATCACATACAACAATTAACCGTAATAGATTTTACAATTTTAATAAGCACATATATATATATATATATATATATATATATATATATATATATATATATATATATATATTAATAAGCATAGGTACTTATATAGGACATTTATACTTTTAATTTTATTAAAACAATTTCACATAAACATCACATCCATAAATATTCATTGAAGCAATTTTTTTTATAGTTTTTCCATTGCGTGTGTGTAAATCATTAGTACAATGGTGATTCTTCCATGTAGTACATACATATTTTTGCATTCATTTACACAGGAAATGGTTCAGCAATTGGACATTACAGCAATGCGCCGTTTGGTGCATTCAATCATAACAGACCATCCAGGCATCGTATTTGATGCCCTGGATGCAATGTAAGCTGGGGACCCCAACCCCCCACCACCAACACCAGCCACCAGTAACCACCCCCAGTGGTGTGTCTGCGGCAGATGCCGAGACATGCCGACAGACATCGAAAGGCTATGCTGTGGGTTACAGCACTGCATTTCGCAAAGACCCATGAGTACTTAACACTGAATTGTAACAAAGAAACACTAGTTAAGCACATTACACTTGTGTAATTAGAATGCTTTTGTTTCTAAAGGAACAAATATCCATAAATAATTTAGTAATGAACCCTGAAATGTGTCTTATCTTTCATTAATCACAGGTGGAACATTCTTCCAATACTTCCTAAAAACGACATTCTATTACATATAACTACTAGCATAACACCACCTTAAACATGTTGGCTTTACATTTATCATGATTATTCAACCTTTACATTCAGGCAGCACATTGAAATGTCAAAAAACTGAGATATGTTGTTAGAAAAATAAATGTTCTATTCAGTTTGCTACTTATGTATATTGTTGAGTGTAGCTAAAATAATTACAAATGAAATGTAATTTAATGACAGAGACCTCATATGATAAAAATAGGTAATTTCCACCACACTGTACAATACTACTGTATACCCCCTTATGTACCTGTGACACAATCCCCTGTGTACTATTCACTGCTCGCATAAAATGTGCAAGCAGGAATCAGCGTCTCTATCCTATACTGGGGTAAGATCTGCAGAGCATAAATCTACCAGGTGGAGTTGAGGGGCTAAAAAGTACTGAGTCTGGCTAATCAAGGCTAATTACCACAATGAATACTCCACATTTACCGTACAACATTATAATGGCCAATTACTCATAAATTTTTTATCTTTGCAGGAGATTGAACTGGTATGCCTGGAGCCCCTTGTGCTTCAAATAAATATGGCGTACTGGGCAGAGATCTTTGCGCAGGATCCCGGACATGACACTGCAGCCCTTCGTCATGCTGCGTACCGTCATTTTGTGCTGTGGCGGCATGGCCGGCTTGGCGCAAATGTCCGGCGAGTTATTCCAAGCTGTGTCGTCTGCCGAATCCGTGACAGATTCCCCAGCGCGAACGGCCTGTACACAGGATTTCAGGTGAGCCGGCTAGCGTGACTCACCACCCCTGGTCATCCGGGAGCTGTGACGCCTCACTAGTTCGCTAGTCGGTGGTGGAGCGGTTGGTGCCATCGTTCTGCTTATCCTGCGTGGGTCCTCCGCCATCAGTTTGCGACGCCTCGTGACAAGTTCTGTGTCAGCCATCCTCCTTCGTACTGCATCCATCTGCATCTCTATGATGTAATTGTATGTTTTTGGCGTATTGATTGGTACAGCGTACCAGTTTCCTGATTTCTTACTGTACATCCGTTTGTACCTGTAATTAAGACAAAGCTATTTTAATAACTGTGGTATGATTTCTGTAACGATACTTCAATAGTAGTGGGTTAACGTTATGTACAAACATTGGTTACCAACATTCATGACACTTCAGAATGTTCACTTTGTGTGTTTTGTAGCAGTTCCATGGTTGATTATGAACCGTATTGATCAACTTTGTACTATTTATACTTTTACACAAATAGTATTGCTGTGATAATTTGTGTGTACCAGTATTTTTTTCTAAATTTATATATTAATTTCACTACACACTTAATTAATATAAATGTAACTGGAAATACTCACATCATTTCTCCTGCAGCATTCAAGCGGTACGGTCGGTCCTTGTGCTTTTGAAAATCTATTGCAGCCAGCTGCGTTCTGGCGACGTACACCGGGTAGCTGTAAGATACGAGAGATGTCAGTGAACTTTGTCGCAACAATTTCTTTATATACTGATTATAATGTTTTTGTATGTTTACAATGTGTATTTAATTATTTGCATTTTAATTTTTTTACATTATCACCAATTTATGTTATTTTATAGTATATTAATTTATTTTTTTACCTTCTCACAGTATATTTTACAATGTCGCAATCAATACTGTTTGCTTAGTCAATAATTTTTCATTATATACAAATTGTTGTAAGCAATAACTACACTTTAATGTAATCATTTCTTTGTTTTTTAACAAAGGATCATAATATAATTATTTTTTTATGTTCATTATGTTATATTACATGTAAGGTAAAAAAATTCAAATGACACATTTACAATGTACATGTGAGTTTATGACTTGTATTTATTGTCTAGTCATTAGAACATGTGTTAATATATTCTTACTTAATATGCCTTGAATTACTGTTTATATCACGTTTGTAAGCATGAACATAATAGTTAATACAAAATGGTCACGAAAGCCAATAAATTCAATAATAATATATGTTGCTGTTTATGTATGATTTTCAGCAAACGTTTAGCCAGTCATACAAAAAATATGTAATACATGATTAATTTACCTGAATGTGAAGAGTTTCGCAGCATACATCAAGATGTGGTGATGAAAAGCTTCCAGCTCTCCAGTGTGCCTGAAAGTTTAATGCATATGTCATTTCTAAGGGCATGATATTTCATGAAGACTTGCACTTCCTTTCTGTAGGTTTTCAATCGCCATCAATAATTACATTATCTGCATTTTACATACAACTACATTATGCTGACAACCTACACTAACTGGGCTGATAATGTATGAGTTATTCTTTATAACTGGCTCATACATAATGTGTTTTATAAACAGTGTAACAGTTGTATACACTGCATAACTGAAGCTGTTTAAATACACACCTGAAGTTCACATAATGGTGAACGTTGTTCAGGAAGCGTACATTTAGTACAACTTCCACTTTTTCAGACAGTACTTTATGATCCATAAAGTAACTGCATTATATATATATATATATATATATATATATATATATATATATATATATATATATATATTAATGGTACTCACCCACACAAGTACGGCAGCACTTCCAATGTGGTTGACTTTCATGTTGAATGATCTTCCACACCTTTTAACTTGGCAAATGTTGTCAACCTATACCAGTAGACATATGCATAACCGTCAAAAGAAAGTAACAGTAATCGATACACAGGCATTCGTTCACCTACAAAACATATAAGGTTCTTTAAGAATGTCAAAGTATACTTCCACATATATCAAAAACATTTAGACGCATCCCAAAGGTTTATTAAGGAACATGTTTTCCAGGCCGTCTTTGATGTCCCTATTATTTCTCACGGTATGAAAAAGTTAAACAATTTAATGCCACCACATTTCAAACATAGGCACATAGTGATTTATGTAATACACCAACAATTTAGAAACAACCCCATCATTTAGAAACTAAACCATCAGTGATGCATGTACATTTTCAATGGCTTGGTAAGTCAGCATTATTAATTCCAGTTATGACACCCTTATGCTTCATGATTGTAGAACAGAAGTGTCTAGATACCTTCATGTTTGCCAGTTCCAGCAGACAGTCTTCATAAACAATGAAGCAAGGTTTCCCTGTTGTCTCTTCTGGTGTTGTTGCCGTAGCTGTTTCCTCTTCTTCTGGGGTGGTAGTGTCAGCCACTGTCTCTTCTATGTCGTGGACAATATCACATGGGGTGACACTCTCTAGAGAGTCAATGTCGATGTGACACCTATATTTAAAAAGCAAACAAGTGACTGTTGCCATCAATACTTCAATTTTACCACAATGTATTACTTAATCTACAATAATGTTGAATTACTTTTGGGCTTTGGCATACATATTGTGAGTTTGTAATTATGAATGACATTTATTTAGGTAATTCAAAGTCACTCCGTTGTCTTTTTTAAACATAATGCCTTCATTGGTTTCTTCTCTCATTATGTATACACAATGCTTAGACACACAGCCGAATTGTTTGAATGCAGCAACAGAACTGTTCATTACTGGCACACACACGCACGCGCACACATTTATGTATCTATATATAAATGTATATATCTTCAGCCTCTCCACTCAGCCAGACCAGTTGATACAAATTAGAATAAATGGTATATGTCAGTTGTCATCATAATATAAATGTTTGATTTGGCTACATTCACATCATTTCAAAATACTTAAGTGAACATCATAATCAACATACATTAACACCATATGCAGTGCAAAAGTATATTTATAATCATACTAAATAGTATATGTTCAATATAAATATGTACCTATGTATCTCTTCTAATGTGTCATCTCCAAAGTGGTATGTAGTATCACCAGGATCCACAGTCTCCAATCCCAATGGGTCATCATCATCTGGGTCACTGCAACAAAGTGTAGTGATTAACTCCAAGAATTTAGAATTGTGAAATAGCTGCCATGATAACGACAATTTAATTATGGTAATGTGTCACCACTTCAGTGTACCCAATGTTGTGTTATGTATTATTTAATGTATTTCACACATTGTGTGTAGAAACAGGCCAAACGAAGTAGTTGTGATGTCTTAGCACACACAAGTACACACATAATATTTACATAAAAATAATCAAACACAACTGAACATATCTTTTTTGTGTGGAACCCATTTTGATGCCATGCATGATATGGCGTTTCACTAAAGTGGAAGTTTAATTAATTGGGCCAAAACCATTGGCAATAAAAGCATGCATGGAAACATAAATAAATACTTACGTTTGTTGCAACTGTCCTGAGCTGCATCCAGCCTCAGGAAGAGACTGAATACGTGACAATGTGCTACCTGGGCTATGACCACTGATGCTTGATAGCGCAACCACAGATCGTGTCATATGTGCGGGCTGCAGTGGTGTCGAGGTTAAGTGTGGCTTTGTGTTGAAGCTGTTAAACAAAACAATGAATTCATAGGAGTAGTATTATTATTAGTTCTTAAACTACATGATCTCTAAGTAACAGTTACTCAGTGCGCTCACAATATGTATATAAAAACTACTGAAATATGTATGTAAATAAAAAAGGTTAATAAATTAAGTTACACAAGTCAAGTAATATAGCAATGGGTCATTAAGTTCTTTGGACTATATTGTGAGATTATGAATGACATGTGGTTTTGTGAATCAAGGTCACTGTGTAGTATCTTCAATGTAATCACCTAATTTGCCTTTTCTCTGGTTATTCATATGAGCTGACTAGAAACACAGACACCTTTTTGTGAGAACAGCAGTATGAATTTCCAATGTATACTTGTATATTTTGTCTCTGTGTCAATTGTCACTTGCAGGTGACAATATATACCAGTAGACACAAAAGTTACATCATTTTAAAGATAATAAACAAACAGTGAAATAACCACAACTTGCATGTCAAATTGGTAGCTTACATGAAGATAAAGCTTAAAACATACAGGCATCAAATTTTCCAGTTTAACTGCTGGGTTATTGATGCAGCCCCTAATCCCCCATCAAGGTCAGGGACAGGTAATTTGTTAAGAAGTCAGCCCCTATGCCCTCTACTGGGCTATTGATATAACACCTATCAAAGTAATTAATTACACAACTTAGCACCAATTGCACAAACACCACAGGAGTACTGTGTCCTGAGATCTCCTAAAAGACCTGCAGAAACAGGCAATCTGCTCACATTTAACATTTTGAGAATGCCTTCAGATGTCCTTACAAATGACTAGTTTGTTAATACTCTCAGACATACATATATGCCAAATTAGAGGAAAAGGTTCATAGAAGCTTTCGAATGAAAAAGGAAAATTTTAAATGTACCAACATTTTAGAACCAAAAGTACAAATTTGTAAATCAAATTTACATTTCATGTGCATATAAAATATACAGTATGCAAATTTTTTAATAACACGCTTGACTGCTAACAATGGTCAGCGCACACAAAGTGATGACATAAGTCCGTTGGACCGAAAAAAACTATTTGAATCAATGTCATCTGGCTAATTGCCACTGTATGCTAGCTTAAATAAAATAAATTAAAAAGATAAGGTTTGAAAAGTAAAATTTACATAACATTCTAGTGAAAGAGGAGAACACAGCTAGCAGTGAACAAAGCCTGGCAGTGTCATCAACTACTGTTTGACAAAAGGATGGGTTAGTATTTAGAACATGTATGTTAACGTGTCAGTATCCCCTTTGTTCTTTAGTTGGGACTGCTATTGCTAGGTGCAACAGCAAGCTGGCTGCACTTTTGTTGAGTCACCCTGTTGTCTGTATGATGGATCAGCTTCTATAAGTGAGGATTTGGAATGAGAATATTGTAAGAAAATTTGAACATCAAATTGTACTTTGCAGTTTACTTGATTAACTTTTGTTTGTCACTTTGTGTTTTGTGATTTTATGAAAATAATAAGAACTTAACAAGTTTTGCTTTAATTAATAGTTTATACACTGGTAGAAGTATTTGTTACATCAATCACGTACATCCAATAATCTGTAAACAAATACAATTATTCAATATTACTTGCTTGCCTCATTTAATATTCATCAAACAACCATGCTTTCATGATAGAAAGTGGTGGTTTTCACCTATGACAGTCCACATATCAAATACAAAAGGGTTGGGTTCAAATACACATTTAGGGATCAAATACAATTCGGTCAAATAAAATGCAAATACAACTCGGTCAAATCAAATTTCCAATTCAAATACACAGCAATGTTTTATTGAAATACTATTAATTTACACTGCCATTTTTGAAATTTGATTCAAATACATGGCTGGTTTTCCATTATGGTTCAAGTGTGTTGCCTACTGTAGAGTAATTGGCAGGCAGATTTACTAGACTCTCCTTATCTGCACTACTGTACCAACTAGTGGATAGCTCTTCCCATGCACCAGAGGAAACCTCGGTTCCTTTGTCTTTGCCCAGGATGTTTACACAGCAGGTTTCTTTAAAGCACCTTCCCTGTGAATACCTGCCTGTATGACTATAGATAAGATTCAATGGCTTCCCATTCAAATATTTATGCTAATGTTTGACCACCTTCACTGCAGGCCAATTTCCACAGTGGTGCCTGCCCACTGTTGACCAGGTGTGACAAACATTCTGTCTTGACTCCTGACTTTTTAGTGAGCCAGTTTATGCCAGGCAATGCTTTACCTTTTATTGGACATTTTTATGTGTATTTGATTGTATTTTCAAGTAATTTTCAAATGCACACCAAATATAAAATACAAGCAATTTTATGATATGTCAATGAAATCTTATTCACAGAACTTTATGTGCAAATTTCCATTACTGTTACGAATATGGCAGAGGCCGTTTGGCTCAGCAATCTCACTGACATTCTCTAACTGTAATCTATAAGCCACGTCTGTAAAATTAAATAGGTCACCTTACATTACAGTTGATGGGTATTTTGAAGATTCAAAATAACTTGTTTGTTGAAAGATGATTTGCAGTGAAGGCCTTCAGTTTGGCAAGCATTACATGTGATCATGAAACATACTTTTTTTAAATACGTTGTCAGTATCTAAATTGTGAAATACTTTAAGAAAGTATTTCAATACAAATACTTTTCATTCATAATGGTCAAATACAAATACTTTATAAAAAAAGTATTTCTACACTTTAAAATACAAATTAATTTGAGTCCAAGTCTGATGGCAACTGTCCGTAGGGACTGGTGCACAGTATTTCTAGCTAGCTGGTAGTCCATCATTATCGATAATTAGTCCTAAATGATTTTATTATGTAAAAGGGACAGCTGTTGGCCTGTTACTAGTCCGAGGTCTAAAAGTACTTGTCACAGCTAGGGGAGAAAGGTATTTCTGCTCATGGGTAGAAATATTTCTTCCGTGGTTTCTGCCCAGATGACATAAACGTGCCAACCCTGCAAGCTCCCATGATAAAACTACAGTACCTTTGGGATAAATATTTACTGCAAAATGTTTGTTAAGTCCTCACCATGTTGTATGTTTTTAATGGATCCATGACATTTTGGTAAAGGACATTTTGGTAACTGACACTTTGGTAACAGGACTTTTTGGTAACAGGACTTTTTGGTAACAAGACATTTCGGTAAAACAACTAAGTCCAGTCTGCCATATCAGGAGGTAACCAGTTGAGATATCAGTCAGTTAAACCATTTGTAAATTAGGATGGGAAGACAGGGAACTTGGCTTCCCACCTGCAGTCAGGCATGGTGTAAGGTGCTTGCCTCTGAAGGGAACATGGCTTCCAAATAGCATTGGTGGTGGCTAGAGTGGTCAACCACTACAGCCAACCTGTGACTAGCAGGACACATTTAAATCCAGACACATGTAAGATAATGTCATACATATATATATATATATATATATATATATATATATATATATATATATATATAATATATATATATATATATATATATGTGAGTTTGAATTAAAATGTGACTGAACATACAACTGTTTATTTTAATTTTACATTATCGATACATTTTTATCTTAAATTAATGCCTTTTAATTAATGCCTTTAAAGAATATTTATTGGTTTTACCAAAATGCATGTTACCAAGATGCCCTATTACCAAAATGTCTGTTACCAAAATGTCCTATTACCGAAACGTCCTATTACCCAAATGTCCAATTACCGAAATGTCCGTTACCAAAACGTCCATTACCAAAGTGTCCTTTACCGAAATGTCTGGATACCGTTTTTAATATCATCTATTTGATATCATTTTTTAGATCTTAGAAACTGTTTGTTATAGTAACTAAATAAATATATGGAGATTTTGCATTATGTAATCCTAAGGCCTAATTATGTATTACCTATGTTCAGTATGTTTATATATATAGTTTATATTGTTGGCAAGTATTACGAAAAGAATGGCTCATTTTCATGTTGATGCGTCTTCTACTCAGATTATTACAAAGACGCATGGACATAAGTAATAACTTGTGTTACCGAGCCCCCAGGGCACTTTTTACTTTATTACCTTTTTTACCGATTGCAGCTTTCAATAAAATGTTTTTACAATGTGTTCATTTTCCAAAATGTCTTACATATGCATCTTTATTGTGACTGTTTATCTGACTCTGAGTATTCATAAATTAATATGAAATTTGTATAATGGTGTGAAATGTCAGTAATAATTTTAAAGAAAATAAACTGCTGGTTGAGTGCTAACATAATGCATTTCGAAGGGATACCAAGACAAGAGCGCAGGCACAGATCCCACACTGGCCACAGCCCAGGCCGATGCCGCCATCGATTACCCCAGCCACTGCATCGGTATCGCCTGCATTGCCAAAAATAAATCTACGCGGTTTTTCACCATAACATATTCCACTTCATTATAGTATTTCATACGTTTACTGATACAACAAAGTATAACAATGATTGACGCTGACAAATTACTAACCTGTCGAGTAGAAGTTTTGCGAAGGCTGCATCTGATATGCCTCCGGCTCCGAGGCCGAGCTCAACCGTTTCTTTTGCTTTATTCCATAGATCCATCGATTTTCCTAAATAAATCCTCGCGCGCGGAACCTGTTTCTCTCTTAGTTGCTTTGCTCGTTTCTTCGCCGAACTGGTGGCATACGTCCGTGGACGTCCCATTATTGCACAAAGAACTGCGACCACACGTACACACCAAAGATTGAAAGAAAAACAAACACAAGCACATGCGTCGAAGGATTCCGAGGCACCAATCACGCGGGTCGATCTCGCGCCAACGAGAAGAAACAGACGTGTTTCCTAACATAGTTCCATTTCCAAAGTTAGGTTTCGTATAGAGTTTCTAGTGTATACAGTCGAAACGAAAATCGAAATAGTTCTTATTTATTTTATTTATTTAAGAAAAATGAAGTAACATGTACGCATAAACCAACTAAACAATCATTAATGAGTATTTGATACATCCGCTTTTTGTGAAATGACTAATAATCGCTAGGAGCAAACGATTTTTACGGGAATGAGTGGATTGAGTATCTTTAACTACATTGATGGATACATTATTTGTAACCACATTGTGTACTTGTATGCGTCACAAAACTACAGCACAATGGAATAATCGTTTACTGTTAGTGATAAGTAAATCGATTCGAAACCAACGAACTAAACCACCGATTAGTTTATTGTAGGGCGTAATAGATGGCGCGCTGGTAAATGTGTTGTTCTGGAAACTGTGGCAGGTGGCTCAACGGGTGGGAACAGAGCGCGTGGCATGCGCGTGACGATTATGAAAAGCAGTACAGGAATTTAATGTCATCGAATCGAGGTAAATAAGCCGCTGTCACTGGGCGTGATCAATACATAGCGCTCCCCAGACGTATCACGACCGCAAAAGCGATGTCTTGCAATTTGCGAATATGTCCTCAAAACTAATGGTACATCATTAACTTGTTATGCTATATAATGCAGATATATTTGTTTTCAGCAAAAAAAAAATTAATGTGACTAATTGTTCTTTTCGACTTCGCAATGCACACGCTAGACATCGCGTTTGAAAAAGCCGGGATTGGAGGCCCCGATGTGTCTGGGCTGAGCTAACTGCTCGCGCCTTGTATTTACGTCGAGTCGACGGCATTAAATTGATCTAAAACACAATTTAAAATATATGTATCTGACTTCTTATTATAGGGAGTGGTGCAGAATGACACTCCTAACACATAAACATACGTTTTGAAAAGGCCTTAATAACTTAGGCCAGTTAGTCTGATTAGTGATACGGATTGATACGGATTCTTACAGAATTTTAGGGCGAAAATACGGATTGCCATCCAAAAAATGTGGCATGTCTGCGAAAAATGTAAGCCGCTGCCGGGCTCTATCGGTTTGCAACCTTGTGTTAATATTATTAATAGGCTCTAGCCATCAAGCACATTTTAAATGGAGAACATTTGGGTTGCACTATCACCCCTCGCCTGCTTGATGCTTATCGCCTACGGCAGAAGCGGTGTATTCCTGCACTTTGTGCAACTTATTCCCATATGAGTGACGAAATATTTCTTTGCCAAAATGTTGGATTGGGAATTTCACCACAGGCACAGCGTGGGCGTCGATCAGTGGGGGATGAGGGGGACGCTGACCACCCCGCGACCTGGGGGGTCAGCATAGGAAATGTCCTCGTACTTTTTCAGTTCATAAAACAAATTTATAAGCATATATAGCGAGACTGATCACTCCCCTCTCTTAAAAACCCTACATCGGTCTAGTAGTAAAATTAATAATAAGAACTAAACTTCCGACTACCTAGTGGACAATCACTAGATAAATTGCATGGTGGGCCGCAGCCCGCAACTTGATCTTAGTACAGTAAATATTCATCATTCCGGGCTCGGTCATTTTGCACCCTTGTGTTGATATATTAATAGGCATTAACCATCAAACACATAATAGATTATTAATTTTTGTTTGCCCTGTCACCCCGTTGATTGCCGCCTGGTCGTCCTGGTGGATATTTATATTGCCTACGGCGGAACCAGCAGATTTACGCACTTTGTATAATTTGATCTCAGTTTAGTGATGACAAATTTCTTTGCCAAAAGGTGGGATTGGGAAGTCCTATACAGGCACCCCTGTAAGCTCTGCATCTTGTCACTCTGTAAATCAGGCAAGCAGTGTTGGGTCCAAAATCTGCCTCAAATGTTCAGTGGTTGGGGAGAGCCATGGCCCCTCTTCAAATATATGTTGCCAACACAACTATTATAAATAGCATAAAATTAAGGCTTGTTTACTTTAGAATTAGCACCAGACCAACAATGAATAATTTAATTAATGTATATATGTATATATATATATATATATATATATACACACATATATATATATATATATATATATATATATATATAATACATGTCATATATATATATATATATATATATTATATATATATATATATATATATATATATATAATATATGTAATGTATATTATGTATATATGTAATATATATATATATATATATATATATATTATGCATACATATATGTGTATATAAATGTAAAAAGGTCCCCAGTCCCCCCCCCACACTTTTAAAACCGGATCGACGCCCCTGGTCATGTCAGCTCTATCGCACAATATACGCAATATACGCAATATACACAATATACGCATATTACTACACCATTTGTATAATTTACCTATTCTACGAACAATGACACTTGTGTTATACATACATGATGAGTACCATCATTGCGTACGTAGTTGTAGATACGTATCGCTGACAATATTCGAAGCAGCGCTTACTTGTTTTTATCAACAATGTTACGCCAATACGTTATAAATTATATTGATGTAGTGCCTTTTAGAGTGAGTGTACGTTTCTTATACATATAAGAATTGTATGATGGGATCAGATATACTGCAGTGATCACTGGTTTATTGCATAGTGTTAGACGAAATATTTACATTAATAAAAAATGATACATTATAAAGAGTTTTATAATACCAAAGAAATGATTTTCATTATAATTTGTGATACAAAAGTATCCCTTTTGAATCCCTTTTGCTTCTCAAAGAATAATTTTTAATGAATTCTTTTAAAAATGTAAACTGTAATGTACGTAATTTTAATTAGTCATATTAACATAATTATATTGTATAATGATATGCCTACATTTCAGTACAAAGGTGTTTTATTAAATAACCCTGACATTACAAAGAAAATAATTACAGACATGTTTCTAGCTTGGTGTCCGCATAAACTATCAGTCTACTGTGGATAATTGCTATATAAGCCAAGGGAAGCTACACAGTCTACACAACTATTATGAACATAAAATACAACTTCATCTATTTCAAAACGAAATGTCTGGATCATATTAATCAATATTAACTAAACATATAATGTCGTAGCACTGTCATGTATGTTCATACGCCAATATTTACTCCTCACACAATGTAGAATTGTGAACTAATTACGTGTTTTTACATTTTGTGTTACAGTTAATGCAGTTACAGAAAGCAAGGCATATATGCAGGCAATGATGTGTGCAGACACGTTTCCTTCTGATGGTGTAGTAAATGCAGCATAGTCATAGACATGCATGAGGTATCAAAATGCATAATCACTGCTGAACATACATTCATGGATACATTTTGGGTAAAAATAATGTAATCCAACATTTCAGCAATTAATTCAGAAGACCCATCATGCGCACTGGCGTGATGTGTCCCTAGGACATATTTCTGGTTAACAATATAGACACAAATATGTGCTAGAACAATGATATAACATAACATGCCTTTATTTAGTAACTATATACATACGCAATCACTTTTCTCTTCATTACGTATTTGAGCATGTGAGTGTAGCTAAGTGTATCCGGGGTGTTTATAAACGTTTCTCGCCACCCGCAAAGTGCAGGTGAAGTAATCTTAGGACTTATGCCATATGTACTTTGCTTATGAAAAGCGCAGCTATCAGCTCAGCAAACAGGGACCCGTGGCTGTTAGCACAGCTGATAGCTCTCGTGTGTGCCGGGCTTATATTAAGAGCAGTGATTGCAATTGTGTGAGGATTAATTGCATACCGTCATTAACTAGATGTTTATGAAGAGCAGTAAATGTAACGTAATTGTTATGCCGAAAACATGTAACAGTTATAACCCCCTTGAAACGCCATTTATGCATAATTGTTGGAGAGAATGGTCATCAAACACAGATAGACAGAGAACCGTATTGTTTTTTATATGTATAATAAACACCTTCTTTAGTACCTTATCAATGGACTTGCTTTTGAGTTTGATTTGGAGCACACACTCCTATGAGAATCATTTGTAATACTGTCTTCCACCTTTTGTATGTGTAGTTTTGCATATATTACGTTGCCCTCGAACGTTACTAAAATGTCCAGTCTTAGATAATTTTACATGTATATTTTATCTATTCACTCCAATTGGTTTTATTATCTATTATCACTCCCAGAAATTGGATATGGCTGACAGTGTCTAGTTGAGTCCCAACTATATAAATGTTGTTGATTCTGTTTCTTACACTAGGCATATTGCTAAATGTCATTGTACATGCTTTCTTGATATATAACGAATGTTCATTAGCTTTGAGCCATAGTAAAAGTTGTTGTATTTCAATATTTAAATTATGTTCCTTTTTTGGCAACTCTGTTCCTTGGATACACATATTAGTGTCGTCTGCATACATTATCAGAAAGGTGATTTGTGACACTGCATTTAAATCATTTATAGTGATCAGAAATAGTTTTTACTTAGGCTTCCACTTATTAAATACGACATGCATACAAATAGACGGGTCTAATTCTACCAGGAAGGTATGTTTTCTAATTATTATTTTATTTACGAATATGTAATTTCCACAATGATACATAATATTCCACAAATACCAATGCATATTAAGTATACTATGTCAAATAATATATTCTGTAAAGAAATAATTAGAACAGATTGTATGTAATAAATTGGGCCCGTTTTGAATTCACCAATTCATTTGTTTTATTCATTATATTCAGTGTTTAGAAATGTAAGCAAACACCTTGCAACAGAAGTTGGTAAAGTTATTTTGCCTTTCACCTCAGATTCCTCAGAAAGATATTAACAATAGCCAACCAATCTATGGACCCATGATAAGTTTGTTTGATGTTGTTGACATACATCATGCAAACCTGGTTTCTTCTTCAAGCATTGGGGCACACATACGTTTTCAATTTAAGCTGTGTAGATGTCACGTGTATCCATACATGCACTGTTCCGTGTTTTTTTTTCAACAGTAAACGCGCGACAGCCGAAACATAAGCAGGCGGGAACGAGAAACAGGTGTCAGATATTTGTTTACTATCCCAGTACTCTAAAGTCGACGTGATTGTACTACATAGTAACACATAGAAGAGGCTGGCGCGTCATCTTGAAACAAGTAGTAGATGTCATCCAATGGCTAACTCATAACCGGTTTTGAATTGTTACTTTTTGGATTAATTGTACCAGTATGTGTTATCGTGGGTCGCCAACTAGGACGTTGCAATGTGACTTTGGCGGGATGGATCAGTGCCAGTGGTAAACAAATGGGTTGTGTCATATTATAATGCATGACAAGAGAATAGTACAAAATATGCATACCATGTTTGTTAATCAAGGAACTGGCTGTATTGCTGACTGTATATACATAATAGCACAACATTTTGACAGTTTAGATCTTATTGATAAAATGTGACTTTAATTTGTCATCAATTACTACACCTAAAAATGGTGTGTAATTTACTCTATTGGTTTTCTCTTTATTTGTTCTAACGCAAATATCTGCAGTTATTCTGCGTTTACCAAAAAGCATGTAATTATATTTTGATATATTAAGAGACAATCTATTAATAGAAAACCATGTATGCAGTTCTTCTATTCTAATCCACCATTTATCATCCGAACAAGTTAATTTAAATCTCTATCACAACATAATAGATTTGTATCATCAGCAAATAAAATATACTTGAACACGTGTCAGACTTTACAGATGTCATTAATATACATGGTAAATAAGTTTGGTCCCACAATGGAACCCTGACGGACACCACACGATACATTTAGTATTTCTGAATGACAGTTATTAAACCTGATAAACTGCTTTCTATTTTCCAAATAACTCTGAATCCATTCTTATGCGACTCCACGCAAACCATAGAAATGCAATTTTGTACACAGTATATCATGATCAACAGTATCAATGGCCTTCTTTAGATCAATAAATACTCCAACAGTATACTTATTTTGTTCTAATGACTTTGTAATTTCTTTTACCAAATCTAAAAGAGCCTCAGTTGTTGACATGCTAGATCTAAACCCATACTGACTTGGACTGAGTATGTTACATTTATTAATGAACATGTCCAATCTGTTGTTATATAGTTTCTCCATATTTTTTTAGAATTGTGGTAATATAAAGATTACATAACAACAATTAGAATATAAATACGGTGTATGGTTAATGTGCAGCGAGTTGATAAACGTCATGATTTATTCAAAATATCACATGCGGGAGGGTTTTCAGACCCTGATTGTGAGCAAAATACACACACCTTAGACCCAAATTATACATATTTTGTACCAAAACATAAATATGTGCAAAACATGTATATGGTAGGTTTAGCTGCCTTAATTATGAATTTATACATGTGCAAAGATGGTACGTTATTATATTTCTTCTAAAATTACCAACTTCCGACCCATAAAGTTGATGAGGCGTACCTTGTATTATCACAAAACCTTTTCTAAGTGTTAGTTTATTTCAAGAACTCAAATAACTATTAAGTCTCAATATCCTTCCGAGCTTCCTTCACAACAAAGATGGCATACGTATCGGTGCCCCAACTTTTAAAATAAATTGCTTGTGTAATAGAGAAAGAGTTTTAAGACATTGATTGCAAGCTAAATATAGATGGTTACATGACCTTTTGTGTCTATTTGATATATAACACTGCGTATTATGAGAGCAAATATGGCAAGCTTGACTGTCTTAATTATGAATCTACACATACCCAAATATCATATATTTTATATTTCATTAAAATAAGCAAACTTCCGACCCTAAAAGGTCAATGTGAATTAGAAGGTATTGTTATCAAATTTTTACCAGGCATAAATCAGTTTAAAGACAAATTAACCAGTGACTCTCAATATCCTTCCATGCTTCCTTCTCAAGAAGAATGGGAACCCATTGATACAACTTTTTAAATAAATTGCTTGTGATATATGAGAGGGTTTTCAGACATTGATTGCAAGCTAAATATGGATGGTTAAATGAAATGTTGTGTGTATTGAATATATATGCATATTATTGTGTATTATCAGAGTAATATGACTTGTTTGACCGTCTTAATTATGAATCTACACATACCCAAATGTCTTACATTTTATATTTCTTTAAAATTAGCAATCTTCCAACCCTAAAAGGTCAATGTGGATTAGAAGGTATTGTTATCAAACTTTTACCAGGCATAAACCAGTATCATTCCATGCTTCTATGTCAAGAAGAATGGGGACCAATAGATACAGAAAAAGTAACAATAAATCACTTGCGAACGGGTTTTGAAGCATTGATCTTGAGCTAAACATAATAATTATGTTGTTGGTAATATTTGTAAATATTGCATATCTATGCATATCAGTAAACATTCTTAGGGAGTTTTGCTTGAAGCATGGGGCTGGTTTATGCCTGGTAAAAGTTTGATAACAAAAATAGGTTATAATCCACATTGAACTAGAAGGGTCGGAAGTTTGCTAATTTTAAAGAAATATAAAATGTAGGACATTTGGATATGTGTAGATTCATAGACCACCAGGCATGCCATATTGCTATAATAATACAATGTTGTGCATATATTATATCAAATACACACAATAGTTCACTAAACCATTTATATTTACTTTAGAATCAATGTCTGAAAACCCTCTTGTATATCACAAGCAATTTATTTAAAAAGTTGTATTAATGGGTCCCCATTCTTCTTGAGAAGGAAGCATGGAAGGATATTGAGAGTTACTTGTTATTCTGTCTTTGAACTGGTTTATGCCTGGTAAAAGTTTGATAACAATACCTTCTAATCCACATTGACCTTTTAGGGTTGGAAGTTTGCTAATTTTAAATATAAAATGTAGGATATTTGTGTATGTGTAAATTCATAATTAAGACCGACAGGCATGTAATATTGCTCTGGTAATATACAATTTTATGCATATATATCAATTACACACAACAGTTCATTTAACCATCTATATTTATCTTGCAATCAATGTCTGAAAACCCTTTCGTATATCACAAGCAATTTATTTTAAAAGTTGGCGCACCCAGACCTATGCCATTTTTGTTGTGAAGGAAGCTCGGAAGGATATTGAGACTTAATAGTTATTTGAGTTCTAGAAATGAACTAACACCTTGAAAAAGGTTTGTGATAATACAAGCTACGCCTCATCGACTTTTTTGGGTCGGAAGTTGGTCGTTTTAAAAGAAATAGATAACGTACCACATTTGCATACGTTCAGATTCATAATTAAGGCAACCAGACCTGCCATATTTCTTAGATTAGCCCATATTTATGTTTTGGTACCAAATATGTACATAACAGCTGTAAAGTCCCAAATATCAAACAGCTGTAACTTGCAAACTAATTCAGCTAGAACGCTCAAATTTTGGATTCTTTCTAATCTTACCAACGGCTCTCACCATGCTGATTTATTCAAACATCTAAGAGATGACAGCAACCTCATTGGTTGCGTTCACATGGAATGACCCTAGTTTCATTTTGTTTGGAATAACATCTGTTTGAAATGAAACATTACGTATATGAGCAAATGGCTTAACTATTTTATAAATTACTTTCTTAAGCAGGCTGATGCTAATGTCACTGAAATCAGTTGATCTTTTATTTTTTTAATTTTGAACAGTTCTAATAATGTCTAGGTCATCAACGTAACTTAGAAACATAGTATGTTCAATGTTTTCTTTTAAGTAATCATAAATAGTTGTATCGTTTTTAGGTAAGGGGATATTTGGCTAAGTTGGGTGCCAACATTTGTAAAACAGTTATTAAATCCATTAGCAATATCTTCTTTCTTTGAAATTCTCTTGTTGTTTTTTATAAAGTATTCTTGGTATGTTGTGTTATTTTTGCGTTTGTTAATTACAGTGTTCCAGCTAGGCCATTTCCCAAGGATGCAACGCCCAGACCTCGTTTAGACACGCCCTGTGAGTGGAGTTAAAGTGTCTGAGACAGCTCGGTGCTGGCTTCCCATTGGCTTGAAACAATTGTATCCAATTAACCACTTCAAAGACTTCCATGTGGGACAAGGGCAATAAAGTAGGCCCCCTTCTAGTCTGCCCAGATGCAGCTTATTCTATTGGCTCTGTTGTTGGGTGAAGTAATGCTCTCACACAGTGGCGAATATATGGCGAATGGGCTTACGAATGCAATTCGCCACCAATTCGCAATGGGGCAATTCCACGGTAACGGAATTACATTTCACACTATTTTTTGGTTTAAAATGGTTATATTTTCCCACTCAGCATGTGTCTAGAAAAGAAACTTAAACATGGTTTGAAGTCCACACTACACCCTATAAGTACCAGTGGTACCTGTTAATAAATATAAAATAATTACGAAATTATGGTTTTTTTTTATTTTTTTATTTGAACATCAGTTTTTAATAAATGTCATGACATATCGTCTGAAATCTGCAATCTACCAGGGCCAACACCTAGCATTAATAAATAGACATATAACATGACCTTGTATTGGATAGAATTTTACCCATGATATATGTACTGTTTTTTATAGCGAACAGGTTTTGATTGGTAACGGAATTACATGCAATAGTAACGGAATTACGAGTCTAACTATTTTTGGAATAAAACAACAAATAATAATTGATGCTCATTTTTTCTTTTCTGCAAGATTACAGAACACCATAACTTCATGTTCTACTAAAAATAACAATTGTACTGGCCAATAATTGTACACACAGTACAGCGATGTATTTCACATTTAACTAAAAATCAGTCGAAAGCAGTTATTGAACTCCAGTCCATCTGTGGGTCAGGGAGGATGTAAATGTCACCATCTTTATCAGTTGAGGCAATCAATGTATCTTCAACATCAGGCCACACAACTTTACATAGTTCAACACACTTCAAGTAATTTGTCACCTTAGTTTAAAAACCCTGGGAAGACACATTTTGTGTTTTTTTTTAAACCATCCACTTTAAGTCCAGACATTTTGGAAAGGTCTTTTCTGTATTCTCAAGTTTGATTACCCATGCTGTTGTCCTCTTTGTCATCTTCATTATTTCAGTGTTTTAATTTTGAAGAAGTTCCTTGTGGATTATTATTTGACATGGTTTTGTATAACACTCACAAACAATGTAACCAACTACCCTCTGACTCTTTGCAACTGCTTAATGTTGGTAATTAGACTGATCTCATTCCAGTTATATGAACTTTATCATTTTTAATTCAACCATGGCTTAGTTGATGCATCCATGTAAAATATTCTGACAGGTCTTGGCAGCAACTTTGTTAAACTCATTGGATGTGATCACGCGATATCACTCCAGAGAACAATTAGAGTCACTGTCTTGGACAATAAACCTTAGCCATGTGGTAAAGAAATACTGTGTATAATTTCTTTGAAAGTCCATGAACACATTCTGCAACTGATCTTTGATAGATAATCTGGCCTATCTTGTAGATTTATATGGATCACTGCTGCCATTCCGTGTAGTATCACAATTTTTACAGATAGTACATGTTACAAATGGTGCATGTTTCTGAATCCATGGACAGTTTTCATAAAGTCCAAAGATTCCATTCATATTTAACTGAAACATTGTCCCAGTGCCTGTGCTGACCTCCAATGTACTTAGGTCCCATTATTAGTTTCTTATTATGATTTACAGTGCAAGAGAAAAAACCATATAATTCTGTTATTGTAATTCCGTTACCAAAATGTAATTCCGTTACCATGATTCCCGCAAGATGAGAAAAGACACACACAAATTGTGTACTCTCACCTATTCGTGGGTGTATCTATTAAGAGAATTTCAAGTAACTGTTAATTTTGATCACTTGTTGGCTCTCAGGAAAACTGTATGTACTTTTTCGGTAACGGAATTACATAATAAATATATGAAAATGTGTGACTACCCATATCAAAATACAGCTTATGCAGTACAAGTTGCTTTCTTAATTTTGAACACATACAGTATGAACTTTGAAAATCCATAAAACAAAGGTACATTAGTTAAGAGTTAATGGTAAGATGGGAGGGGTTTCTGTTGGCCCTTGTTTTTCCATTAGTTTGACTGCTAAGAATTCACTCCATTAGAAACGCAATACATAAAATTGTGAACTGATGGTACAATTTGTGTAGTTGGGCCTGAATTTTACGTATGTTTTACATCAGTGGTACAACTTTTACACTATTTCAACATGATTTAATTTTTAGCAGTCTGGGCTCTCCAATATGTAATTGCCCAATTATCACAAAGTGATCGCCAGACATTCGTAGGTGTTCGTAAGCATTCGCGGTCGTTCCTGGCGTGTTGCGAATATTAGGCACATGCTCCTAATATTCGCAAGGAAATCATATTCTTATTGTTTTCGCAACATTTTCGTAAGCAATCGCAAGACATTCTTATTGATGGCAAGGCATTTATAGTGATCGTAAGACATTTGTAAGGATTTGCTAGCAGTCATCCATACGAAGCTGTACTTCAACAGCCCAGTAGGATCAGTCCCATGGCAGGACAACATGGTGTGAGAAGTCTTCAACAAACTAAACACAATCTATTTGTTTTGGGCACCTCCTATATTATGGGATTGAGACATTTTACGACTGAAATATATTTTATGAATTTAATGTATTTAAAAAATATATATATATATAATTTGTGGCTTATTATATGTTGGGACTTAATGTTTAATGTTGAAATGTTTTTAATTTGTAATGCTTTTAGGGACTATGTATTTTAACAATTCTATAATAAAACAAACAAGTAAAAGTTCAATTACGAACAAATAAGAGTCATTATTTATTTTGTGCAAATAAAAGTTCCAAAACAAATAAGTAAAAGTTCAATTAAGAACAAATAACAGTCTGGAATCCAGATTGTGACTGTAAAACTGTCAAAATAAATAATATGAATAAAACAATCTTGAATATTCAAGATAGCCTGGCGAATAAAAGTGACACATCGAAACATTGGCAAGGGGTTTCGCAGCGCATGCGTTGTGTATTCGTTTCATTCGTAAGGCGTTCGCAGGCATTCGCAACATTCGCAAAGGGATTCGTAGGTATTCTTAACATTCGCAATGGATTCACAAGAAATTCGGCAAATTGATTGTTAAGTAATCGTAAGCTTCGTAAGAAATTCGCAAGGATTCGTAAGAAATTCGCAAGCATTCGTAACCATTTGTAAGGCTTCACTTGTTTCAGTAATTATCCTGGCCAATCGTATCGTTTTTGGTGAATTTGCCGCGAATATCAAATGTTTACATTCGCAAGGATATTCGCCACTGTGTGGACAGGGTTTGTTAAATATATCCAAAAATATGTGTAAAAAAGAGTCATATGCTTGATTAACATCATCAGTTTTTAGCACACTTTCCCAGGTTTGTTGACTTAGTTCATTAGAAAATAATGCCATTTTATCCTCATTCATATTTCTGATCAATTGAAATTCTTTTACATTATACATGCTTTTGTTATACTCACAGGGAGCAAAAATTGGTAAATGATCACTAATATCATTGAACATGATACCACTAGTTAGGTTGAAGCGTAATTCGATTGTGAATATGTTATCTACTAATGTAGTTGAGCTATCTGTGATCCTGGTAGGCTTATCAATTAGCGGGTAAAGACATAAACTATGCATTGTGTCTAGAAACTGTTTAGTATTATTATGGGTCTCATGTTTTAATAAATCTATGTTAAAGTCACTACACATAAATATAATTTTAATAGATTTAACATCACTTGAGTTGAGTTAAGTTCTAAGTTTTCACAAAATGTATCTACCGTGATCCTGGTGTCCTGTAAATTGTTGTGGTTCTTTATGTTAATTCTACAATTATCATTATGTAAGCCAGTATGTCGGCAGTAAGGCAAACGAGTGGTCCAGAAGCTAGAGAGAGACAGGGTCCAGTGCCTGTGGCTGTGGCTGTGACTGAGTGAGTGTATTACCTTGTGACGCCTTGTCTTCATTAGATTATTAGTAAAATAACTTTGTTGACACATGACAAGTGAGGAATGTGTTAAAGATTTAGCACACGGGTGTCTTACGGAATATTTGTTCCGTGTTTCTAATACAATGACGGATACAGCACATTTGTTTCACCCACACTCAAGTGTTTTTAACATTATAAAACTAAACTGCGTTACTGCGGGAATACTGCCTGGACAGGGCCTGGCCCTGGTAACTGGTTAATCAGGCTGTCTTCTTACCAGGACGGCCCAACATTCAAAGATCTGCAAGGCCTTTTTGCGAAATGCTCAGTCATAGTCATTCAGCATACAACATCATTGCGCGATAGCCGATACCCATCTGGGATTTGCCAATAAAAAAACAGAAACACAACAGAATATATCATTTAAAATACTCACATGAGCAAATGTATAACTTGACTTGTCGATCTTGAAAGTCGCACCTAACGGCACAGGTTTAACCTTGTTCTTTAGATAGAACTTCTTGTAATGTTTCATACGATATGTGGTTCCACAGACACACCATATTTGACAGAGCGCGATGGCAACAAGAATCCAGGAACACATTTTTCTTGAACACTTGTTCTATCCTGGATGACCAACTCTATGAAAATGCCAAAAGGCATCTACAGAGCGTCGCTGTCGAAAAGGTTTGGCGCGCATTTTTTTACCGTTGTGTTCTAATAGCGGAAGGCGCGTTATCTCGGAGATTCAGAATAATTTATGTGACCAAGAAAAACATATACATTTCGGAAGATAAATACAAAGAAATGTATGGTCAAGGAGACTCTTATTGAAGCATTAGGCATGCCACTTACGTAAGAACAACTATGTTGTTAAAATGTATAATGTTATAATAATTGCATATTCGGCTGAGTAGTATACCTTTATTTGTGTGTGTGTGTGTGTGTGTGTGTGTGTGTGTGTGTGTGTGTGTGTGTGTGTGTGTGTGTGTGTGTGTGTGTGTGTATATATATATATATATATATATATATATATATATATATATATAAAACCTGTATATGTATTCTCCCAGCAGCATTTACGTATTTAACCTGTATATGTTTAAATGCTGTTCAAATAATAAAAGGCATTCCGTATCCTTAATATAAAATATATTATTAAATTACATATAATACATTGCTACTATTTTCATGTTTGGTCCTTAGTAACTAATTAACTCAATAAACCTAATAATACAACATTTCATTTAAACGCCTCCTTGACCAAAGCGAGGACGTTTATAACTTTGGTATACATTAAATAATTTTATAAAGCACGTAGCTTAATCAATTACATAAATGTTACTCAGACAAATTCGGAGTTTACATAAAAAACTTATAGTGAGATTGTTATTATATGAAATGATAAAACAAATTATGTATAGAGTACCTATATTGCGCAGGCATGTATTAAGTTGTCGCCACTACTGGCGTTTCAGCCGGCTTCACTCGCAGAAATAACGTCGCTTATTCAAAATGGCAAGATTAAGACGTCCAAGATTGAACCACTGACCCCCCCCCCCCGCCCCATTCACCCCCGCTATTCTGAAGGCAAATACCTCCATCATGGCACAGATTCTTATCATCAACCTATCGTACGAGGCATTTATTGTCCCGGCAAGCATGAAACACGCTGTCATCATGCCTCTTCTAAAACGTTCATATCTTTCCGCCGACGCGACTACGCCAGCTAGCGACTTATCTCTAATAACATACTTATTTAATAATTTAGCTGCATAATACTTTTTGAATTCGTGAACATTCCTTCAAATAATTAGAAAAATGTCAGACAGTTCCAGAGGATTGTCCCTCTGATATATATATACACATGATTTTTTAACTGCATCATTTTGTTTAAACTTAACAATTTCAGTTCGACGGGACGAACAAGTCCAATCATAAAATGTCCAAGTATTTTAGCATTGATTTGTTTCATATAACATTGTTTGATGGTCGAAACAAAGAGTGATTTTGATTAGGAATCATCGAGAAAACGCGCTGTCTTCTAATTGGACGAAACGGTATCTAAATGCGCGCCAAAACGTTTAACGCATAAGCAAAAGCGGTCACTGCACATGCGCGCGCATGCGCAGTGACCGCTTTCAGCTTTCGCACTCTGACGTTGGGCGTATTCTATTTGCAGTCCACGGAGTCCGCGGACGCGGAGAATGCGAAGACGTGAAAAAGAATAGATTCGGAGAAGGTCGGAGACGTTCGAGACGCATAGCAACCAGCATAGCAACCAGCGCGTTTAAAGATGGACGGAGACGCAGCCTTGGCGCTACTGTGTAATGATTTATTTTCGTCAAGTGATGGTGATCATCATCCTCATGCCATCGACCAATACGCGGATGAGTTAACATCAGCCGCGTTGATGTTGTAAGTTGCATTTCGTAAATTATGAAGGAATATTTTAACAAATAAACACTTGTTTTACTCGCATGGCTTGTCATTTTTGTGGACGTGGGCCCGCGGCACAACTGTGACCTTGGCCGGCTTGGCTTTTTGGCTCGCTATGGAGTTGGTTGTGTTGTTTGCATAATGGAATACTTATTTCATAGGATGTCTATGTTATGCTATGTTATATATATTTACTTCAGAAATATATATGTAAATACATTTTATACTTTACCAGTGTTATATGCATATGAATATGCTTGTTTATTTGTAAATATATGCCTGGCACATATAACACAACAACTAGTAAACAGTAAAACACGCATTGTCTATAAACCACCCCAAAGACAAATTGTTTACGCTGCTTCTTGACATCCTTATACATATTATACTTTATCATCATTGCATATAATAGTTTATGCTATATATACCTGCCCCGTTTGTCTTGATGTAAGTTGTAACTGACATACTATATAATTATATTTTGCTTAAATAAACATGTTTATTTCCTCTTCTGTTCCTCTAAAACAGGTTACGTGATGACCATCATCGACTGCAACATATGTAATGCCACAATTACTTGCCTGCTGACTTCATTGCCGTGTTCCACGCGAGGCCAAGTACATTCCAGGTGGTGGTGCATTTACTTGGTGCAGTGACCATCCCCGAGTGCTGATTATATAGCAATTTTGCATATCATTAAAAATATATCAAAAATACTAAATCTTGTGTTTACTTTATTTACTATTTATCCTTTTTTACTGTTGAATATGCACTGATATGCATGCCTGTTTTCTTGGTCACAATAACTTCTTTTGTAATATTGTGCAATGTTGTACATTATCTACTGTTTAATAAGACATAAAAATAATTTTGTAAAAATGTGCACTTTTAAATTACCTCACTATTGTTATGTTGTAGAGATTCGCAATATGTTTCAGTCCACATATATATTTATGTTATGCTACAGATTGCATATAAATAACTTTCTCTTTTATTGTATTCTTATTAATTATTATACATACTATTGTAATCGTGGGATAATGTATGTCACTCATGTAAATATGTATATGAATAAATATTCTTCGTTGTGTTGTATTTGTCACTGTAAAGCATAAAACAGTTGTGAAAGCTGATCATTTTTATTATATAATTTATTGTTATATAAATGCTATAACATGTTTTTTTTGTAAAACATGGATGCACATTAACATATGTATCATACGTAGTATGTAGGAACATAAGCAATAAACATATGTAACTATACACAGTAAACACTTGTTGTCAGTCATTGTGTGATATATTCCATACAAAGTGTTCATGTTTTGCACATTAATACCATACAAATGTGAACACAACAGTAATTACTTTTACATATTCTTATTAAGTAAGCCTGAAACATGTAAAACAACAACTCGCATGTCACATATTTAAACAAAATAATATCATCATAGTCAATCCTTCACAATGGTAATGTACATATTGTAGGAACAAATCACTGTATTAATACTGATTTTTTTTTAAACAATGGCACACCATGAACAAATTACAATACAGAAAAATGTCAAAACAAGATTTATACTAAAAGTAAAACATAACATCTTTACAACACTTCATATATTAACTATTATACAATACCAGTATCTCCACTACACACTAAATGTAGAACTACACATGTATCATTACTATATGCATACATTTTACATATATGGCTATGTCATGGGAAATATAAAATCCAATTCACATCCTGTTGTGTCTAACTCTTCAATATCATGATAAAGGCTACGAGCATGTTGCTGTTGAATGTAGAAGCCACAGTTGTGCAAGGACACATTGCCCTGGGCTTTCACTTAGATGTTTACAAATTATTAGAAGAAGCGTGTACAACTGTATATATATATTGAATTTTGCAATTTGTATGACACTATTTGTAAATAATAATTTTAAATGCATATATATATATGTATATATATATATATATATATATATATATATATATATATATATATATATATATATATATATATATATATATATATATTATAGCACCTATTTAACCCCAGGTGTAGCAACATTTAACAACCATGTTCCCTAGTTTGAAAATTTCGTCAACACACTGAAAACATCCCAATACTTTCAGTAAATATTTGTTTTCACAATTTGTCTGTTTTTCAGTGTTAGGCTTCATAATGGTTTACATATAATATGGAAGCATGAAGATAAAATGGAAACTAAGGTGCACACAATCCCTCTTGGCAGTTTGTAGTGCATGTCTTGAAGTATATATCCTCCAAATTTAGAGTTGATCTGCCTTCCATATTTCCAAGGATTTTTCTAGTGCCTTGTCTACATTTTTGGTTGTTGTCTTTGACCAGTTTATAAGAAGACACCATTATATGTCTTCCACCTAACACACAATTGTTTGGGTGTGACTGTGTACCCATTTAGTTTCATGATGTCTTCAACCCCCTTTCACATGCTATTGTGGCATGAGTTTTTCGTCATGTTCTCGTGGACGAGGTCAATCAGCTGTTTGGTTCCCGCACTGGTCCACATTGTGCATGCATGCAAAATAAATGTCACAGTGTTTATGTATAGCTAACACACTGTTGAAATTATGCTTTTTTTTCCAAAATGATCAGCATATGCTTATTGACAGAAAATTATGAAACATTCTCATATTTTATCAGATATTTCAAAGATGAGTTTATTATCCAAAAACTGTGCCTATAAATTTATACTCATTAACTACTTTTCGTATTTTCAACAAGTATGTTGTATGAAAATTACTTTTTAACGTACTGACATAAGCATAAATCATGTGTGTGTGTGTGTGTGTGTGTGTGTGTGTGTGTGTGTGTGTGTGTGTGTGTGTTTGTGTGTGTGTGTGTGTGTGTGTGTGTGTGTGTGTGTGTGTGTGTGTGTGTGTGTGTGTGTGTGTGTGTGTGTGTGTGTGTGTGTACCTACCTGGTTGGAGCTGTTTGTGTAACTGCTGAAGTTGTGATCCATGGTGCAGTGATTTCCTGTTGCACATTGTGCAATATTTCTGCATCTACAGCATGTATATTGAAAATAAATACATTATAATCCTGCTTTTTAATGTGTTGTATATAATTTATGCAACAAGATATCATGCAATGAAAACTATTTCAAATTAATATTTTTTTTCGTACACATACATATATGTACTAATAAAAGCATACAAGCCATAAGTGCATTACCACATATTATAGAAATTACATTTTGTTGTAAACATTTATGTTTATGTAGTTTTAATTATATTGCTATAATTATACACTGTAAATAAAAGTAAACGTAACATTTTATAAAATGCCTGATAGTAAATAAGAATGTACATATTTTATAATTACCTCCAACTATCAACTGTTGCCCGTCTAGGGAACTCAGAACAACGTTTTTACCTGTCCATCAGGCATGATGACCTCATAGCTTCTCCAATATCTGAAATAGCCATAGCCAATACAGAAAGTGGAACAGTACACATAAGAAATAATTTTTTAAGAATAATAAAAGGTATGGAATGGACAACTACATATTTTTAATAATATAATTTTAGATCAAAAAATTCATAGCTTTTAAATGGATAATAAAATACAAACAAATGACTGAATACAATAAGAAGATTTGTAATATTTGATAATGATTTGAAAATATTTAAATAAATATATGAACATTTTATTTCTATGTATAAATAAAAAATACAATTTTAAATAATGTAGCATTTCGTAAGAAAAAAAATCAGTATACGTAACATATGTGTCATAAATATACATAATAATTCCTGATGTGTCTGCGGTGCGCTAACTGACTGGCCCGCTAACTGCTCACGCCCTGAGCCTGAGACATCGGATCGTTTACGAATTACGTCGAATCAACAGCATTAAATTTATCTGAAACACAATTAAAAAATAATAGTTGACTTCTTTGTATTGAAAGTGATGCACAGTGACATTCCGAACACATACACATCGAAAAACGGTGGTAAACGCGTTTTGATAAAGCCCTAATAATTTAGGCCAGTTAACTGAAAGATTACCCAACACTCACATTCACAACTTCACATAACACTGGCAGTGTGACTGTCTTTTGTGAGCGATAAATTAATAAATTCCTTATTTCACTTTAGGGAGTATTCCACTGACATGCTGACATGCATAAATGCATATATTTCATTGATAAAGTACTGATAATTGCGCTTTCACATTAGCAAAATAAATATATACTTATATTATTGTATTTCAAATGTTTTATTACATATAACACAAGTTTTATTAGCAACTCAACTGAGTTGGATTGACATTACAATAGGTTACAATTGACTCATCAAAACATCATACAAATACAATAGAAATACATTTGATACCGCAAATCATATGAAAATGTACAGGACATACTTCATATCGTCGCGTAGTGTTAACGCGTCGAGTATCAGTGTATGTGACCCGTGTCAGGAATATTCCCTAAACCTAGTAATACATATACGTATCCCAACAAACTTAGTCAACCTGTTTTTTTTTATCAAACACATTTTCCTTCTTACAGAGGTCATTAATACGCAATAGTTGCCCATTTGCAAGCCAACCGTTACACACGGTAAACAATGCCAAAAGAAAACAGGTAATTTATAGCGATGACACTTCAACCCCTTTTGCGATGTGTGGTATGCCTTTTTCCATTTGCCAGATCGTCGTGCTGCTCTGAATTACATGTTCACTAATGTTAATTAGCGTATCTACTGTAAAACCTAAATTAAAATAACTTACGAAAAAATACAATATAAAATAACATTGTATTAGTTACAAACATGTTGTCTTTCAGCATTGAAGGTGTGCAAGCTTCCGCCAAAGTCTGGTCCTTGCAACGCATTCATCCACCGTACTTATTACAACTCAAAGACGCGACAATGTACGCAGTTTGTATATGGTGGTTGCCAAGGAAATGCAAACAATTTTAAAACTATGGAGGATTGCAAAACGTTCTGCTCAAAAGTTGGTGTCACAGGAAAAGGTCCTCAACGTAAGTTGCTGAAGATAACTGATAACATCAGTATTGCCACATTATTATATGCTTCTTATCTCCATGAATGGTCTCGGTACCGGTACTGTATTCCTCTTTCACTCTTCCCTATTACTTTATCCACAAACCGTTATATTTATTCCGATATCCCTTCAAATATTATATATATATATATATATATATATATATATATATATATATATACATGTTGAATATGTGCCTCGATGTTATACATATGCATATACAGAGGAACGCATGAACACATACACACAAGTATAATACGCACATAAAAACACACTCTATCAGTATTGTTATCGTTATTTTTATTATTCCCAATATCAGTTATAGTACTAGTAGTTTTAGTAGCTTCAGGAATAGTAGTAGCAGTGGCGGTGGCGGTGGCGGTGGCGGTGGCGGTGGCGGTCCCGGTGGCGGTGGCGGTGGCGGTGGCGGCGGCGGCGGCGGTGGCCGTGGCGGCGGCGGCGGCGGCGGCGGCGGCGGCGGCGGCGGCGGCGGCGGCGGCGGCGGCGGCGGCGGCGGCGGCGGCGGCGGCGGCGGCGGCGGCGGCGGCGGCGGCGGCGGCGGCGGCGGCGGCGGCGGTGTAGTAGTAGTAGTAGTAGTAGTAGTAGTAGTAGTAGTAGTAGTAGTAGTAGTAGTAGTAGTAGTAGTAGTAGTAGTAGTAGTAGTAGTAGTTGTTGTTGTTGTAGCAGCAGCAGCAGCAGCAACAGTAGCAGCAGCAGTAGTAGTAGTAGTAGTAGTAGTCTCACTCACTCAATCATCCACCCACCCATCCATACACAGACCGAGCCACTCCCTCAGTCACTATCTACATTGTAATTTGTCATATAAATATATACATATATATATATATATATATATATATATATATATATATATATATATCATAATTTAACATTGTACACACACACATACAAACACACACACACACCCACAAACATATATATACATATATATATATATATATATATATATATATATATATATATATATATATATATATATATATATATATATATATTATAATTTAACATTGTACACACACACATACACATACAAACACAAACACACACACACACACAAACACACACACACCACACACACACACACACACACACACACACACACACACACACACACACACACGAACTGTCTACAGATAATTCATTTTTCACATTCCGATTTTTATCCACGCTCCACTTCACTCCATGTGAATACTAGAAAGCAACTGTTACAGACAACGAGGTTTACAAAATGGCCGCTGAGCGGGGTCACTGCCACAAGCGACATCGCGTGTGGTACTACGACGCACGGACGGGCTACTGCGAACGGTTCATCTACACTGGCTGCGGTGGCAACAAGAACCGGTTCAACAACATGAAAACCTGCGTCAAGTCTTGCAACGCCACGGAAAATCCTAATGTCGAAATTGAAGGTTTCTAGATGGTAACCAGCGGTATTTCGAATGCCCGTATAATGTAACTAAAACTTTGTTAGTATCAACTTCAGACCATGACAACGAAGAATCAGATGCGTGTTATGATGAGATCAATGCAATGACGAACCCAAAGAAGGATACCATCACCATACAACTGCACAAGAACGCCAAAGTGGATCATGACGATTATAATCACGGACATGAAGCAGTTGGGAAAGTGAAAGGGGACTCCGTCTCCTAGATCTTCCAGACAATCAACTTCCGAAAAACATGCATTGTATGTATAGCAATAGCCTTACTAACAAATAAATCCGCAAAACTGCTAGGGTGGTACGGGTCTGACAGAAGACACACTCTTGAGTCACGAAAAACATTCTTGACGTATGTGGCGTAATCAAAGACCTGGAGAATAGCAAGCATTGTAATACAGACTCTCAGGAGCCCTATTGGAATGAAGGAAATGAAAGTAGCGGAAGAACAATGGATTGAGAAGCAGTGTGACTGTATACAGAAAGGACTGGCTCGGTCTAACAGCAAGCAAGACTTCAACACACTGAAGATACATAAGAAGCCGCGACAAACAGAACGTAAGTCATAGAAGAACAAGCATGTGCAGCGAATGCCGATATCACAAAGAGAATGTTGTCAGGGACTACAAGAGTATTCAACCCTACGTCAAGTATTCACCACTACACCATCATGTTGCGGACTGAACGGGCCCCACTGGGAGTTCCCGACTCACTATCTAATTTGAGGGAACAAATGGAAAGTGGAAGAAGCGACTCGTCATCTTTCAGTAGAGAAGTCGCCATGAACAAACAACATTCCAGCGGAGCTACTCAAATAGGATGGTGTATTAGTTACTGCATTGACAGTCATTGGCCAGAACATGTGTGACTTCAAACAGTAACCAATAGAATGGACACTATCCCATTGTGCCAGTACCTAAGAAATGAAATATCAGGAAGAGCCAAAAGTACACCCTAAGCCCAACTAGCCGATCAAGATCCAGCTGTGCTGCTTTCCTGAACTGGCTGAGTCATTTGGTTTCTTCGATCCCTGTTGTATGGGTGGGTTATTGGCTTAACAAGCCAGTTAATAAAACATGCGTATGGTTTTGGATACAAGCGCAAAATATTTGTTTGCTTAAAGGTGGAACAACTAAAATAGTGTTTTTGTCAAACATAATATGTTCAGTGGCATACTTTCGGGTTGATTGAATCACAAATTCAAGAGTAATGTTATATTTTTATGTCGTCAAGAAAGTATGCCCGTTTGTTATTCCGTAAACTCAGGAATTCATTAAATACGATCAATTATGTATTTGTTGTTGCAGGTAGTCACTGTGGCAGCAGTACACATATTTGCTCTGCTCAAAACGAAGTGGCTCATGAACCGTACTAAATTCACATGAATGAATGTTGTAGTTATGTTCTCTGGTACAAATAAAAGCTTGCGTAAATGCACACTGCCTAACGTTGTTTGTTCTCGGTCCTTAGGGCTAATGGTTGATGGAGTTAACAGGGAATGAATAGTGATAGAGAAAGAGACAGAAGTACTGATCGATTACAGAACCACGGCCTGCCTCACCACGAATAATCAGAGAAGAGAAGAAAGGAACAACAATTATTAAGTTCTGCGGAATATTTATTTGATCAAAAGCGGCAGGCAATGGGTTTATCTCTACAATTGAGTACAATAAACCATTTCACGTTGATTCAAATTGAACACATCCCATAATCAACTGGACACACGACACATCATCATTATGTTATAATATATCACTAGCTATATTACTTTCTGGTTAACATGCGTGTTCTGCTCAGTCGGCATACACCCATCCTCGTTCTTGCTTCCGTTGCATCTGCAAGACAGGTATACGTGTTTGTGCACAGACAGAACAATAACAATGTATGACACAACTGGAAGAAGTGTGTATGTATTTGTGAATGCATGTACAGGATGTATGTATCAATGTATGTATGTACAAAGTGTATGTATGTAGCCATGTTTATATGTACATACGTATATCTGTATATCTGCAAGGATGCATGCATGTGTTGTCAGTTCACTCGGTTGTTTGAATGAGTATCTGGCTATAGGCAATGGTGGATGTTTTGTGCAAATATATTTCCTTCGAGACAAATGTAGCCATACGTTTTAGCTGCTAAACAACATAAACATTAATCTAATCCGTGGATATCTTTTATTTTTATGATTTTTTTTCAACATCGGGTAAGCCATTTCAGGCCGCCCGATTGCTGCTACATTCGCCTACGGCGCAAACCCCCGGCGCGCGGTGAAATGTCGCAGGCTTAATATTTAATAATTATACTTTCACATATATAACATATCTAGGTCTATGCAAAATTTCAGGACAATTGGAGCATTATAAAGATGTGGTTGCTATAGTAATGTTCCACGATATCACTTTTTACGATCGATCAGTTTAAAAACTCATTTTCTCGGAAGTGACATTCCACAAACGTATGCACTTGAAGTGGGATAACTTCGCTCATACGCAAGATAGAATCTTGGTATCATTTTAGAGCACTTTATATCTTCTAGTTGAATCAATAATAATATGGAATTGTCAACTTGCCAACAAAAGCCTGGATATATATATAGATCCATGTTAAATCACACAATTAACAAGGACATATATATATATATATATAATATATATATATATATATATATATATATATATATATATATATATATATATATATATATATATATATATATATATATATATATATATATACTTGTATTGGATAGTAAACTTGTTGGAATTATATAAATCCAATTTCCAGCATAATGCAGAAGCTAACAAACAGTGTTGGTACTTGAGTGCAATGTTTATGATTGATATATAATAATAATAATAATAATAATACACTTTATTTAGACACTAAAATCCAAAGTACAAACTCTGTTCGGTAGTGTTTACAACATTAAAACATCCTAAGAAATAAATAAAATAAAAGTACAAGTAAAACATATAAGAACGTTTGTCTAAATCAGTGTTGTAGAGAACTACAAGAGAAACTAAAATTAAACAGAGATGGCATTGTTGTAGTCTATATCATATGTCAATATAGTCAAGAAAATATGCATACATATATATGTGTGTATAAAGTAGCAGAATAAATAAATATATAATAATATACATAGTACTTAATTTTTAACAAATTACTATAGCAATGTAATAGTTGTGTCAATTGTAATTATTAATAACTCAAATATGTGTTAATTTGTAAACTATTAATTAATAAATAATTAAAATGACATGCTGGTTGAGCTAATTAAGAGTAAATAAGTAATAAATAAAGTAGCAGAATAAATAAATATATAATAATATACATAGTACTTAATTATTAACAAATGACTACAGCAATATAATAGTTGTGTCAATTGTAATTATAAAAAACAAAAACTCAAATATATGTTAATTTGTAAACTATTAATTAATAAATAATTAAAATGACATGCTGGTTGAGCTAATTAAGAGTAAATAAGTAAATAAATAAAAATATAAAAGGATGAAAGGTGTAGAAAAACTAGACATTAAAAAGCAATCTTGAAATAATAAGTCTTAAGGTGTGTTTTAAACTTGTTCATGCACACTGTAGAACGCAAGTCCTCAGGTAGTGCGTTCCAAAGAGTTGGTCCTGCACGAGAGAATGAGCGGCGTCCATAACGTTCGAGGTTGTGCCGAGGAACCACTAGCAACGCGCGGTCTGCAGATCGCAGGGCGCGACGCGGCACGTACGGTGTGATCAGCGAGGCAATGTACGCCGGCGTCCGCTCGTGTAGGGCGCGAAACACAATGACGAGTATCTTGTACTCGATGCGATACTTCACGGGCAACCAGTGCAATTGTTTCAATGCGGCCGTCATGCTTCGCCGGTCACCGCGCCTGAGCTGCAGCACTACTCTGACCGCCGAGCGCTGCACCATCTCAAGGCGGTGCAAGAGGCGGTCGGAGATGCCATACAGGACTGCGTTTCCGTAGTCTAGCCGTGATGTGACGAGGGCGTGGACGAGAGTCTTGCATGCTGCAGTTGTCAGACTTGTTCGTATTTTGGCAATACGAAATAAATTTGAGTATGCAGCACGGCAGACGTTCGATACTTGCGCTGACATGTCAAGTCGGCTGTCAAGTAAAACGCCTATATCACGAACAGTTAGCGACAGTGATATAGATGACCCGCATACACAGATGGTGGACAACGAGGAAGGTGAGTGGACAGCGGAGGAACGAAAAACGATTGCTTCGGTCTTCGTCTCGTTTAGAAGAAGGTGGCTGTAATCCAGCCACTGTCTAATATCACTCACGCATTCCTCGATTTTTCGTTGTGCATCAGCGTGACTCGATGGCGGGCACTCAGCGTACAATTGAGTGTCGTCTGCGTATATATGATAGCGGATCTGGTGGCGATCGAAAATGTCCGTAATAGGTAAAAGGTAAATGTTAAATAGTAGTGGACCAAGGACCGAGCCCTGTGGAACACCATGATGAGTAATCACCGGAGCAGATGTAACTTCGCGTATCTTTACTGCGTTCGTGCGGTCTACTAAGTATGAACTAAACCAAGCCAGCACTGTCTGGTTTAGTCCGATAGCACGAAGACGATGCAGGAGAGTGCTGTGGTCCAGCGTGTCAAACGCTGCGCTGAGATCTAATAGCACAAGCAGTACGCCACGCCGTGAATCCACTGCCTGTATCAGGTCTTCATGTATTCGCACTAGCGCTGTTTCTGTGCTGTGTTTGGGCCGGTACGCGCTCTGAAATGGGTCGTTGAAGCCGTTTGTGTCAAGGTAGTGGCGAAGTTCACTGGCAACGTACCGCTCTAATGTTTTCGATAGAAAACTTAAGTTCGATATCGGACGGTAGTTTGTCAGACAGTTAATGTCGAGACCGCGTTTCTTCAGGATCGGTGTTACAATTGCGTGCTTCATGGCCGCAGGTACGATACCGGATTCTAGTGACGAGTTAACGATGACTGTATAAACCGGTACTAGTATGTCGATGTTTTCTTTGAGCAGGCTCGTTGGCATCGGGTCGAGGGTGCAGGATTTCGCAGACGACTGCAAAATGATCCGTCTGATGTCTGCAGTCGTTGCTGGCGTAAATTCGCAGAGTTGCGCAGGTTGGTAATCATCACACGGCTGCCGATCAAAAGTGGTGGTCGTCACGGCACGCGAGTCAATTGAACGACGTATGTCAGTGATTTTCTCGACGAAAAACTGTTGAAATGTCCCAGCAAGAGCTACGTCATTAGATGTCTCAGGTAACTGAGCTGGTACAGATCGGCCCAGCAGTGCATTCGTGACGCCGAACATTTTTTTCATGTTGTGTCCAGCCTCACTTATAACTGCACAGAAGTGACTGGCCTTCGTAGCAGCGAGATGGCGGCGATATTCGTCTCGAAGCGTCGTATAGATCTGTCTGTGGACAGTGAGTCTTGTCTTTCGCCATCGGCGTTCGGCGCGACGGAGGTCACGTTTCGCACAGGACAATTCTTCCGTGTGCCACGGGGTCTTTGGACGATCAGCAATGACACGTGTGACGACCGGCGCGTGCTTGTTGACGATGGCCTCGATAGCGGTGTTGTAGTTGTCGATGGACTCAACGGTGGTTCCGGAGGTCACGGCGAATGCGTCACGGATGTCAGCAGTGAAAGCCCGCTGGTCAATCGACGCGAACTTTCGATAACGCACTCGCCGTTTCGGACGTTCAGGCTTTTCGACGTTAAGGTCACACTCGAGCGCATAATGGTCTGTGAGCAGAGTAGTCGGGCTTACAGGTGTTGCGAGTAGACTAGATGTTTTAGCAGTTATGATCAAGTCTAGTGTGTTACCACGTTCGTGAGTAGCACCACTGACATGTTGTACAAAACCGGATGTGTCGAGCAAATCTGCTAGGTTAATCGCGTCAGTGCAGGTTGAATCTTTATATCTAGTGTTGAAGTCACCACATACGATCGTTTCTTTGGGGTGAGCAGCAGCGATTAACAATACCTTAGAGACATCATCCAGGAAAGTTTTAAAACATGAACTTGGCGGTCTATACATTACAATAACACGGGTTGTGCAGTCGATGCGGGCATTACGTAGAGTAACGGAAAGCGTTTCGGATGCGCACGTGTCAACACTAACACGTGACACGAGCTGGAATGCTTTACGAAAAAGTACTCCAACGCCTCCTCCGCGACGAGCGCCACCACGTGGCTGGTGAGCAAACGAGAAAGTATCTCTACAGAGTTCGGACACTGAAACGTTGTCCTCATCTCTCAGCCAGGTTTCCGTTAGAGCCACAATGTCCGCAGAACAGTCATCGATGTAGTCATGGACAATTAAAGTTTTATTTCGCAGAGACCTGGCGTTAATCAGGGCAAATTTGGTCTTTGTCACAGTTTCAGGCAAGCGCACAATTGGTATTTGCAGTAGGTTGTTGTTACAAGGGCGTGTACATGGCCGGTCAGTGGGTGGTCGACATCCGACCACTCGTGCAATTGCCCTTTGTTTCCGAGTGCCGCCCCGGCAGCCACGCCTCGTCGGTAACCTGGCAGCAAGGCCAAGATCAACCAAGGTCCTCCATGTGGTGGCATTCATGCGTGACGAACAAGAGCGACGAAACAATTGGCATGCCGAATACGTGTAGGTAGACATGATTGCGCAAGCGGTTTATGGTCCACTGAGCCGCCGGAAGTGTCTATAGACAGTGTAGGATAAAAACAGTTTTTAAAGATCAATAAAAACACACACATACGGCGTTCTTGGTGACGGCGCGATGACTTGATGTGATCTTCGCTGGTTTATGCATATGTGTAGTAAAAATCAGCGTCGATGTAAACACAGAAACGTACTAAAAATTGAAAAATATCAAGAGCGACGCATGTATGCAGCCGGCTAGGCGCGACAAATCACTAAGTGTATATATATATATATATATATATATATATATATATATATATATATATATATATATACATATACATATATATATATATATATATATATATATATATATATATATATATATATATATATATATATATATATAGCCTTTTTTCCCCATCTCAATTCGAAGATGAATCCTCAATTATTCAGTTCCAGAAAACATGAGCTTGCTTGGCTGCTAAGAATGGAGAAGCACATTTTTGCAAGCATAAATCATCCTAGATTTAACATCTCAGACCAAAATTATTGTTCAATGCCATTCTAATTAGACTAGCTGTGTTTGCCGTGCTGTTCGAGAGCGTACCATTCATTCACGATTGACACGAACGAACCACGCTCAGTCGCCGGCTCAGGGCGTTTACTCGGGTCATGTGACCACACACAATGGTTTTATTTAATGTTATCATAATCTATAATGCATCGATACATTTCTTGCACACACACAAACATATATATATATATATATATATATATATATATATATATATATATATATATATATATATATATATATATATATATCCACCGTAATGTATTTCCTTTCAGATAATTTCTACAGTTAAATCATATATAGCGGACATTTAATTAAAATTGATGTAGTCTGACGGAACCGTAACCAAGTAGGTGTTTGTTTATATTTACCGCGCTCATCTAATTTCAATATTTCTCGCTATACTAAACCTATTTCTGCACTAAGCACGTATTGACAGTGAAGATATATAATAAACCTTACTGGCGAGATATTTCATCCACAGTGGAAATGTATATACTGCTGAACTCGACGAATTTTCTTCGACGGGCCGGTTCGGGGGCGCTCGGACTGCGTACAATTATGGTCATGGTTACACATCGGCGGAGTGGTGGCGCTGATGGTTGATTTGCACGCACGGCCTATCTAGATTTGCAGAGTGAGACATCCTAGTAACACTATTGAGATCCTTGGTTAAATATTGATATCGTATAACATGTCCGTCATACTGAAAGCATAATGTTTACATTAATGCACATTTACAGTAGAAATGGCAACGTCCCGGTTATTTTGTCGTGCACCGATCCCATGTTTTTGGTCTTTGAACTATCCACCTGAGATTATATAGAAATGGCCCGCGTTGTCTTGCTGCGAAGCGATCACATGATTTTACAAAACAACATACTCGTTTGTTTTTGAACTAATTAATATTAATGAATGCCAGTGCGCGATATGTTAGGCAGGTAACATATGTGTCATTGTATCTTATTCGGCCGTGTCGTTAAGGTTGGTGTCACTTGATGAATGTTGCTGTGTGTTTATTTATAAAAAAAATTGAATTTTATTCAATTGAATTTTTATTTACATTTGATAGTGTCAGTGACAATGAAATCAGCGTGAGGTCATTGTAAATATTGTACACAATGTTATTGTATTCTGGATTAGGCTGCATGTAATTAAACTGTGCACCAACCTAGGTTTACACGATGATGTCTTTGCACAGCTTTTATCAACAGAAACCATGATCAAAAATTGACAGTGCAGGCACGCAGCCAGCGATAGTTTGTATATGTGGGTATGCCGTATGTGTGCTCAATAGGCAGAACAGCCAAAACAACGTCATCTTGGCACTGAATCCGATCGTAAGTTCCGCGACGGTCCATCGACTGTAAATATAGATTAATGTAGACATTTGCTTTCATATTGACGGGCATACGATTTCAAGATATAACCATATCATGTGTGATGTAGCAGTCTCGCGTGGTGCATACGGCGAGCTGTAGATGATGCTAAACATCCGTTCCGGCACCCAGCCAGCACATCTGTAATGGGCCACAAGTAGACGTTCCAGCGGCTGTAAAGGAACATTAATTTAAATATTATGCCTTCACATGTCGGCTATGTCAGACTGCATCCATATTTAGCTATGTGTGAGGCTTCAGAGTCATGCAAGTTCAACAGCTGATTGTAGGATGATTTTAACAAGCGTTCCGCAAAATGTTCTGCTAGAACGCCCTCTGTCGGATTAGTTATTGTGGTACCTCATTCTGCCGCTTCGGCCAAATCTGGAAGAACATATCTTCGCGGGGAGAAGCGGTAGATTGTAGCAAAGGCTCACAAATGGTGCTGCTGTAAAAACACAACCGCTGTAGCGCTTACATTTTTTCGGCGTTAAAACCGTTCCGATTGACGTTTTTGCGCATGCGCGATAAATGTAAAATCATTAATGTACAGGGAAGGGATAATGCATTTATGGCATAAATACTACGGGTTGTTAGTTAGGATGTATATAACCGCTCTGAAAAGTTATTTGTCGCAAATTAACACTAGGCAAACAAGTTTTGAGGCATGTTTTGATAGCTAGCGTAAATCACTTGACTGTAGTGCGCCATAATCCGTGACAGTGATTTAACTAAACGTAAGATGTTATTGTATTGAAAGAGATTTTAAGCAACTCTTCACAGTAATCATCATAAGAGAGTTAACGAACAGCCTGTGGCATTTATACCAAACATGCTGTGTCGTTTCGCTGCACATTGATGATTTTACATTTATCGCGCATGGGCAGAAACGTCAATCGGAAAGTTTATAAAGATCAGAAAAATGTCAGTGCGCAACCGCACCAGCCCTAAATGCGCACGTTGGGGTTTGTTAATATTTGCAGAGACCGTTATATACAATCACTGTTTATTGCGAGATTAGAAATAGGTATGAATGCTAAGCAACTAAAACGTTGTCAACTTTTTTCAACGCGAATCCTGCCGATGAAAAATACTCCGCACCGTGTATTGTGCGGAAGTATAGTATTTCGCGGGGAGACTGGAATGGACAGAAGCGAATCGCTTGGACCACATTCATTTTTATTTGCACGACGGAACATGTCATTCAAGGTAACAATATTATGGATGGCATTCGACGGGATTTACGTCTGGACTTGACCATATATTAAACTATTCGTTGTGGCACGATTGTTCGGCCCTTGCTACGATATGCCAGGTCTCCCCACGAAAGTCAGTGCTTCCGGGTTACAACGGAAACGCACGTCTATCACGTGATGCCGTTAAAAATCAGTTGGCCATTGTTCCGCACACGAAGCTATCATAATATTATTGACATTGTATTGTAAGGAGGTTAGGTGCTCATTTCACTTACCGACTGACATGTGTGTTGTGATGTACCATGCATTCCGTATGCAGTACGTTAGGACAGCGATTCTTACATATTGACTTGAGTTAGTAATACACACGAATTCTGATATAAAAAAAAAACATTCAGCGTTCGGTCTGTTTTCAGAGAAACGATGCTACCGATATTCCTGTTCTTGGTGTTACTCTCACCCGTTGGACCGTTTGATTTGGGAGACGCCCGACCATCTTCCAGGTTCCAACAGCGTCCATCACGGACACGGGCTAAAGTGTATAATTTTGGAGACGCCCAACCAACTTCCAAATCCGAACGTCAAGCACAACCGGCGTTACCCAAAGCCATCATACCAACTCCAACCAAACCACGTCAATGTATGTACAGCGGCAGATATGTTCAGATTGTCAAATCATGGCAAATCAAACAGGCCACATATTAATTAACGAATACGAATACATGTAGTTCAGGTAAACACCCACATAAAATTGGTACATACATTAGCACATCTACGTAGCCTCTATATGATCAAAAAATATGTTAATACAGATAAAAATAAATAATGTTAGATGTAAAATTGAAAACACAGATAACATAATGAAACATATACAGGATTCAAGCTGGAATGTTCCTACTGTTGCTTGACCATTTTCTGCAAAATCATGCCTGAAATCGTGGAATTTCCCTAAGTTAAAATGGCTAGAAAAGGGTTAATTCATTCAGCGTTGATCCATATTTGATTCTGCACTATAGTATTATGTTAATAAATATCACAGAAAGCTAACTGGGTTCATTTGATAGGGGTTTTCACCATGAAAACATGAGAGTTTCCGTTATTTTCAGAATTTGAGTGTATCCGATAGAAAAGGGTTAATATCTAGAGTTGCCCAATAGATATCACCGGGCACCCTCCTGATTCTGATTAACCATGCCCCAGGCAACCGGAATCAACAGAGAAAAAAACTTTATCCGACAAAAACCAGGTTCACTAAAATATAGGGCTTGGCTCCTGGACTTATAACTTTCTTACGCAATATGGCGTCAAATGTATCAATACCATTATTAGCAAACATGCCACTCGCGCTGGCCCGTTGGCTATATCCCCAAATCCGTCTAGATGCATACTGTTGTAGGCAACTTTAGCTTTTGAGTAAGAGCCCTTATTAGTGAGGCAGATATGTGATTTGATTGTGGGTTTGGTGGTAAACGAACCAAAATTGACATAGTTGATGCTAAGAAAGTATTAATTGATTTAAGATATAGTGCCAAGCTAAATTTTTCTCATGGGGCCCTAAAGTTCGAAACATCCAAGATGGCCGCCACCCGAGTCGCGAAATTCTAATTATCGTCATATCTTCCTGAATAAATATCGTATAAACATGAATGAAGTGTCGTTGTGTATGTTTTCTGACATAAGGAATCAAATTCCACCACCTATTTGTCGATACAAAGCATTTAGATTCATATTATGATGATATTGATGTTAAAATGGGTGCGGCCAAAGCGAAATGGATAGATTATTCTCATAAATGGATGTTATATATCAGTATACTATTATCCTCATTCATTTCACATAGTGCCAATTTGACTTTTTGTCATATGATCTACATGGGCCAGACATACACATGATACATGGTGATGCTCATAATATATTTGATGAATACCTATCCTAGCACCCATTTCGATGTAAATAAAGAACGTACGCATGAATGGAATACTGATATTACAATGAATAATTAATGATACTCAATGGGCTCGGGTGTTGTGACCACATACAGTACTATGTAGTGCACAGTACTATGTAGTGCACAAGCACCACGTAACTTTGATGTCACCATCACATCACTTCTGGCACTCTTCCCTGATGACTCCAAGTCTGTGGCCATGATACGTCACTCGATGGATGTTATCAAGCGCGCTGTCGAACATCTGAATCCTGGACAGGTTCCTGTACTCACAGTGTATCAACCTTTGTTTGCGATTGCGAAGATCATCCAATGGAAGTTTTTGCAAGCGAAGTTCAGGCTCTCGTGGAAGTGATCGAAGACATTGGGAATCCGTTCATGGAGGAGAGTGGAGATCTTCTGGTTTTGGATACCAGAGACACCGCAGATCCAGCCGTAGTGACAACTGTGCGAGGGATAGAGAAGAAGGGGCATGATCAGAATGACAGCTTTGTAACGGATCGGTTGGTTGAGCGTACATCACCTGTATCAGACACCATTTCTAAGATCAGTATGCCACTGTTCAACAGACCATCCAAAAGGACACCATCCAAAGCTACACAGATGATAACATCCCTCAAGAGCGACTGTGCACTATTTTCCAGGCTGTACATCGCGTGTCGGACACGAGACGGAGACTTGGACAATTTCTTCAAGCATGCAAATCATGCTGAACCCACCATCCTTGTAGCAGCTGGGAAAATTGCGGTTCGGTACAAAGCCAGATCTCACAGATTGCCTGGAGAAGCTGTGCACATCCAAAGGCGAAGCTCCAGTCATCGACGTCATCATACTGAATGGAGCTGCTATCATCAACATGCTGAAGCCAGTTGGAGCGAAAACCTTCCAAGACTATGCCATGTTAGTGTTCCTTTCATACATCAAAGCACAGTTGGCTAGAGTCAAAAGGGTGGACATCATCTGGGATGTCTACATACCAGATAGCCTGAAGTCCACAGCAAGAGAAAATCGTGGAAAGGGCTTCAGACGAAGTGTTGCAGCAGCCAACTCCATCCCGGGAAACTGGCAGGAGTTCCTGCGAGTGGACGAGAACAAGACAGAACTATTCAACTTCCTAGCACATGAAGTCGTGGAAAATCTGTCTACAGAGAAAAAAGTCTTCTCAACCTGTGGGAAGCATGTGCTGTGTGCGGATAAGCGCATGTTCCTGCACGCCAAGGATGCGGCCAAAAAAGATCATCGGCGGATCATGCTGCGAACAGTGGATACAGACGTTGTCGTCCTGGCTGTCTCCACTGTTGTGTCAATGGAGAACATACATATGTGGATAGCGTTTGGCACGGGTAAACACCTGAGGTACAGATCTACCTTCTCCAGAGTCCTGGGGATGGAGCAAGAATCCGACGCGAGGATGGGAACCGATGTGGACGTTACTCCCAGAAGCGGTCGTGTCCTGCTCAGAGTTGTTAAGATGCAGCTGTAAGAAGGGATGCAGAGGGCTGTGAAAATGTGTTAAAGCTAATCTGAAGTGCACGTCACTGTGTCACTGCTATGGCAACTGTGAACACAGTGATCACTATTAAGATTTAACAAGATTGCCACCTAGAGAATCAACTCTAGATGGCAGGTGGACAAGGAAGCCCTTTGGCTTATCGAGAGTCCAACCTATCTATCTAAATGTACCCAGCCCTTCTTAGGTACATGTCAATTTTATTTTTAAACATATTAACACTACTAGCACCTACACAATCAGCCGATAATCTGTTCCATTCATTTACTGTTCTTTGTGAAAATGAAAATGTTCTAATATCTAGTCTACACTGCTTCTTTGCTAATGTAATTCCATGTCCTCTAGTCCTTCTCTCTTCCTTAACAGAGAATAAAATATTTCTGTCAATATTTTCATACCCATTCAATATTTTAAAAACTTCTATCTGATCTCCTCTCAATCACCTGGTTTCTAGTGTTGTTAATCCACATTCTTTTAGATGCATTTCATAACTAATATTCCTGAGTTTTTGTATCATTTTGGTTGCTCTTCTTTGTACTCTTTCTAGTATATCAATATCCTTCTTGCGATATGGCCTCCATGCCTCTCTGCAATATTCTAAATGCGGCCTAACTATTGTTTTGTACAGCGGTATTATTAGTTCTTTTTCCTTTTACACTATATTTCGCCTAATTAATCCAAGAATTTGGTTTCCCTTTGCTACTACAGTTGCACACTGTTCTGGTACCTTCACATCAGCACTAATAGTTAACCCTAAGTCCTTTTCCTTTACGGTAGTATTTAGTACAGTATCACCCATTGTATATTGTGCATCTTCTTTTCCATGTTCTGTGTGGTCTTTCAGCAATTACACCAACATTTTATTATATCCACTTGGTTCTCCACCGCCTGCAATACTATATGTAGAGGTGGCACATATTCTTGGAAATACGCTGAAACCGAAACATGCTATGAAAACTAGGAAGACCAGTATAACTATATAACTGTATGTATATATATATATATATATATATATATATATATATATATATATATAATAATAATAATACACTTTATTTAGACACTAAAATCCAAAGTACAAACTCTGTTCGGTAGTGTTTACAACATTAAAACATCCTAAGAAATAAATTAAAGTACGAGTAAAACATATGAGAACGTTTGTCTAAATCAGTGTTGTAGAGAACTACAAGAGAAACTAAAATTAAACAGAGATGGCATTGTTGTAGTCTATATCATATGTCAATGTAGTCAAGAAAATATGCATACATATATATGTGTGTATAAAGTAGCAGAATAAATAAATATATAATAATTTACATACTACTTAATTTTTAACAAATGACTACAGCAATGTAATAGTTGTGTCAATTGTAATTATTAAAAACTCAAATATATGTTAATTTGTAAACTATTAATTAATAAATAAATAAATATATATATATATATATATATATATATATATATATTGAATGAGTGTATATGTTCAAATCATTGTTTTTTTCTTGTTTTCTAATAACATATGCAATTATTATATTACACTGTTCTGAATATTAAAGAAATTCATAAAATGGTACTTCGTTTTTAAGAAAAAGATAAGGATTTCTAGAATGCACTTAAATCATATGTACAATTATATACAAATATCTTATGTGGGAATGTAAAATGTACTGGTAAAAGTAGTATATTAAATAATTGTCTTTGTATTGAGCAGATTTACAGGTGCTGAGCTGTAAAACATAAGGGCAAACTTATACTTTTGGAAGCAAAAAGAAATGCGATTGTTGGCACATAGGATATAAAAGTAGTTGGTTATTCGGTATATGTGATAATATTCTGTGTTATATATGGGGTTCACTTAACGAATAATCGTACATCGCCACATCACACTTATTTTGTTGACACAAATTAGGTGTATAACTACAGTACTGTCATTGTTTGAATAAATTATGCTTGAATAACATACGGTAGCAACAATGATGTGTTGATACAATATCCGTGCACTCTAGATGTGTTAGTAGAGCCTACTGTATATTATTTATATAATTGTATACTTCCCCATCAAGAAAGCCACCACAAGATGGTGTCCGGTGTGAAAGCTAATTTGTAATGCACTGTGAATGCTTATAACATTGTCAACCATCCACACATTCATATCGTGTAATTTATTTTTGTTTTAATCATGTCCAGGATGTTTGAAGTTATTATATAGAAATGTTGCAATTATGTTGGAGGAAAAGACTTAACAAGATTTAACAAGATCTATCTAAATGTACCCAGCCCTTCTTACGTACATGTCAATTTTATTTTTAAACATATTAACACTACTAGCACCTACACAATCAGCCGATAATCTGTTCCATTCATTTACTGTTCTTTGTGAAAATGAAAATGTTCTAATATCTAGTCTACACTGCTTCTTTGCTAATGTAATTTCATGTCCTCTAGTCCTTCTCTCTTCCTTAACCGAGAAAAAAAAATTATGTCAATATTTTCATACCCATTCAATATTTTAAAAACTTCTATCTGATCTCCTCTCAATCTCCTGGTTTCTAGTGTTGTCAATCCACATTCTTTTAGACGCATTTCAAAACTACTATTCCTGAGTGTTTGTATAATTTTGGTTGCTCTTCTTTGTACTCTTTCTATTATAGCAATATCCTTCTTGAGATTTGGCCTCCATGCCTGTATGCAATATTCTAAATGAAGCCTAACTATTGTTTTGTACAGCGATATTATTGGTTATTTTTCCTTGTACACTATATTTCGCCTAATGAATCCAAGAATTTGGTTTCCCTTTGCTGCTGCAATTGCACACTGTTCTGATAACTTCATATCAGCACTAATAGTTAACCCTAAGTCCTTTTCCTTTTCGGTAGTATTTAGTACAGTATCACCCATTGTATATTGTGCATCTTCATTTCCATGTCATGTGTGGAGGCACTTACACTTCCCATAATTAAACAGCATTTGCCACTTATCAGACCATTCATTCAACTTATTTAGATCATCTTATAATTGCTGTCTATCTGCATCACTTTCAATTTTTCTAAACACTTTTGTATCATCCGCAAACTTCAACACCTTGCTTGTTATATCATCATCCAAATCATTGATATATATTAAGAACAAAATTGGTTCCACTACTGATCCCTGCGGTACTCCACTCAAAACCGATTTCCAGTTTGAAACCTCCCCATCAACTATCACTCTTTGTCTTCTATCAATGAGCCATTTTTCTATCCAGTTAATCATACCATTGCCTATGCCATGGGTCTTTAGTTTAAGTAGTAATCTTTGATGTGCCACTTTGTCAAAGGCTTTTTTAAAATCTAAGTATTTTATATCTACTGGTGATCCCTCGTCTACCCACTTTGTGACATCTTCCAAAAAACATAAGATATTTGTCAAGCATGACCTCGCTTTTAGAAACCCATGTTGAGATGGGTTAATCAAGTTATTTTTAACAGGAAAATCAACCAAGTGATCTTTAATTAGTCTTTCTAATAGTTTGCAAACCACCGATGTTAAACTAACTGGTCTATAGTTCTCTGACTTGCTTCTTGATCCTTTTTTAAATAATGGTATGATGTTTGCTTCTTTCCATTCTAATGGAACTACTCCTTCCTCTATTGACAAATTGAACACTGTTGCAAGTGGTATGCTGATTTGTTCTAAAATTTCCAGTAGTAATTTGGGAGGAATCCCATCCACTCCAGGTGACTTATTTTCCTTCATATCCTTTATTTTCTTAGCTACCATTTTTGGTGTTACAATTAGTTGTCCTAAATAGTCTGACTCTCTCCTTTCGAATTTAGTATTGTATGTAGATGTCCACGACATTGCAATATAGTGGTGTTATAAAAAGGAAAGGGTGATATGTAGCTACGTGGTTACATAATTGTATAGCACGCAGTCTGCAAATTGCTGCGGCGAATTACTGATCGGTCCCGCTTAAAGGCAGTTCCCGTTTGTTGATATAGCATAACATTTTTATTATGACATTTTGGTTGTGCATTGGCGTCATGTGTAGATGCGGAATCCGCTTTCAAAGACCGTATTTGGCCACTTGTCACGAAACATCGACAAACAGGTTTTCGGTCCCTACTGCCTTCAATATAGTCATTATAATACTGAAAATAGGTTGTCCATATTTCTCTTGCGTAGAGCTTCCAGGGGATACCTAGTTTTGTATATCTATGATGAAAACTAACACATCTATTGCAGATTATGTGTCATATTTTGGGTATTTTTGTGTAACTTATTATTAATTGTTTCATTAATTTGTGTTTTATAGGTACACAACAGTATTAAGGCATCCAGTTAGAATAGAGTTATGATGACCTATGTTTTGTGGATATAGGAACACTAAAATTAATGTATTTGACATAGATCCTGGATTGTGAGTATCATTTTTATGATGGGGAAGTTTTGTGAAACCGTGGGTATGCACTCATTCATATGGACCAATCTAGAAAAGAATACAATTATATGATAGGTTTATCACGGTGAGCATTACGTAACATACTTAGGCATTTGCGTCAACCCTGTTTTAAATTGGAAACAATATGAATAAATGAAACATTTGGATAAAACTGATTTGGGGTAGGTTTTAGTGAACCCGTGAGTATGCTCTTTGATTATTCATTGGATCCAGATATGTATAGATTAGTAAGACATATTAAAACCAGATGCTTGTCGAACTACTCCCGTATTATAGGCCAAATCTTATATCTGTAGATGTATTACCCTTTTATTTATGACAATTTCCCTCAAATATGAAGCCGTGAGAATGCTGAAGCCGTGAGTATGCATTAACAGTCATTCTTGATGTGGGCCTGTGGCATTGTCTACTGTTTTGTACTGGTACTAAAGACCGCCAACACACCAACAAGAGATACAGCGACCACGATGCACTGCAAGAAAACGCAAGTAACTTTCTTTTCCTAACAACTCAACAAGTTTTGTGAAATCATGTGAAATTAATAAACACTTAAGTATACGTTAAACGCATGTTCAGTAATTTATATGGAAATGAGTGTGCAATATGCTGATATTCATGTAGGAGGGGTGTGTCATTACAACTGTCCGCGATAATAAAGCAGATTAGGCATTTTATGCATCATGCATACTCATGGCTTCATTCATTTATGGGATCCAAACTTAGATAGATTATTACTTATCTAATAGTTCTTTTGACAATGTTAATAAAAGTATTGTCGGAGGACACATATAAACTACTTTCCTGAAACAATTTCTCAATTACTGCATGATATTTTTTTCAACCCTCACTTTAATAAATATGTCCAAATGAACTTAAAATCATTCAACTAATGCCAAAAATGAAAGTATCGGTGGCAAATCAACATGACACACGTGCACAATGATTAGCACTCTACCATTAACCTTTATTTGATTTTTATTTCTGATATAGTCACTGATGAATCGATGCATACTCATGGTTCCATGCATGGCTTCACCCGTTTAAGGGACTTTAAACTCAGGCAGATTGTTACCTATATCTACTATATTTATATACATTACTACTGTAAGTATTGATGCCAAATCAACAAGCCACACATGTTCACTGATCACAACTACAGGATAAGTGTCTATTTGATTTCAACATTTTACATAGTCACAGAAGAATTAATGCATACTCATGGCTTCTGCACAATTTCATCGCCACAAAGAGGCATGAACATAACGTGAGGTTGTTATCCTTTTATTGCAGAAGCGTGTGAAAACTACAGCTGAAAAGGAAAAGGATAGGTTGAGAACCCAGAGATATCGGGATGAACATTAAGCAGATCCGGAGTACCGGGCAATTCATTTATGTAGCCCTTTATTTACGTATTTTGCTTAAACGTCCCGTTTTGCACAGAGGCAAAGGTTGCTGCAGCAGGAAGAACCAATATAGGTGCAGCTGAGGTGCGACAGTCCGGGAGATTGGCAGGTCAACAGCCAGACTCAGCCCCAATGGGGACCCCGAGACGTAGGCGAGTGAAAGCGAGTGACCTGGGATTATCAACCTCAAGGTACATTAATATGATCCATCATATTATAACCATTGTAACCATCATACACGTTCATAACGTTTCTAATTATTTTATTTTAAGAGCTTACCATCTTATTTTGCTATTTATATGTGTGTAATCTTCAACATAGTACACTAAAAACACAATTCAGAAATGTATAGAACATAATGTGCTCAATAACTAATGCTTCGTTTCTCATCTTTCATGAATGCAAATTCCAATTCTTTAAGCATTCCAGTAAATTAACTGTATATGTAACTGGATGGTTTCCTTGGTTTATTTTCAGTATAATTGTAAAGATGCCCTTTAGCAAACTGCCAAAGGCCCGTCAGCTGAAGAGGGCTCTTGAAAATTATCAGAAGGAGGTGACACCACCCACCGATTTGAGGCCCACAGCCATACCATCACCTCATCGGGCAGCCATTGAGATTCTAACATCCGTCAATGTTACACCAAATGCAGGCCGTGTCCGCGAGCCTTGCTTCCACTAACAGAGACAACTTCATGTGTACGCAAGACTCCATTCCACGTGAACAAAACACATTGTTCAAGGCAAGGCTAGGTGCCCGTGGATACTCAAAGTTGACGAGTTGCCATGTCACGTGAGTACACATCTAACTCCAAGAAGAGGACATCCGTGAGAGCCTCACTCGCCAGATCTCAACAGACCATGGCTGTCGAGTATCTGAAAAGGCCGAGTAACTGCAATGAGTTGCCATCTAAAAAGAATCAGGTACGAGGAAATGGGGTGTTTGGGCTTACTGACACCATGCAGAACCTGCACTGGAAGTTCGGGATGGATCACCCAGGCATCAAGATCTCCCTGTCGGTCTTCTATCTGGCACGACCAAAATACATTCACCTAATTAAGTACACCGCCCGTCGTCAGTGCTTATGCCAAAACCATGCAAACGTGGCGCTGATGGTTGTTGCAGTGAGTGTCCTTCCGAAATCACCAGCATTCCTAGTTCAGCTGGAAGATCCGGGAAAAACTAGATGGCATGTCGTGTGCAGAAGTCCGCTACAACAACTGACATAGAACAGATGTGATGCAGAGAGAGCCAGTGAAAGAGAGAGACAGACAAACAGACAGACAGACAGAGGAGCAAGATATGGAAGAGGTTACACAGAAAGAGGTCGTGCAGAACAGGGAAGGGAAAGTGGATGATTATATATTGGTGAAGTTCATGCCACTTAAATCAAAAGACCCCAAGCACTATGTTGGAAAGATCATTGAGCCAGAAACAGATGACGAAGATGATGAGCTCATTGTTTCATTTTATCGTCACTCTTGAAAGATGCCAGGGAAATTTGTTACACCAGTAGTTAAGGATATTGCTCCTATAAACAAAACTGACACTGTCATGTTTCTGCCTCAGCCAGAAAGTGTGGGTGGAACTAAAAGGGTTGCAGCATGTTTTCATTTTGATGTGCAGCTTGAAAAATACAACTGCCAGTAGGCCGTAGGCAGCAGACAATTTTCGCTTAACATTTGAGATCAATTCTCCGAAGTAACATTAACAACATTTACATATCACAGGCAGTAGCCAATACAATGGATAAAGCAAACTAATTTAAAACCTAATTAAGAAGGTTCAATGAATTGGCTCAATTACCCCCATCTTTTGTTCAATGTGCCAATACAATTGTATTTCTTCAATCAGATACGGGCTTTTTATTTCTTCATACGTTCTTCTATTTATGTACATCAAAAGAATGTTTAGGTTGTTAGCAATTTTTCAAGATGAAACCGTGAGTATGCATGAAGCCATGAGTATGCATCATTTCCTTAGTTCCTATGTGCATTGCTTGAAGCTATTCAAGCCTTATCATGGAGCTGCATTACTTATGCACGTATTCCATGGTGTTTGTATAGCTACAAGTACATGTATGCCATTTCTAAAACATTTTTGTTAATAATCTACCAGAAAGTTTGAAACCGTGAGTATGCCATCATATCCTAGTTATATAATTTTTTTTAGACAATAACCACATGAATCGTCACAGCAGAGAGCTCAGATTGCTGAATAAACATATAAATACTTAATAATACGTTGGGGCAAATCAGGGTTCTCATTTCTAAGTTACGCTGTTTTAGAGATAAATAACAAAAATAGATGTATATGAAACCATGGATATGCATAATTAAATCACCTCCACATTTAAATATAATTGTCCTGTGTCGATAAGCTATACTTTTTTTGGATTCGCACACGCTTCTAGAAACCCAGGGATGTATTATATAAATGAACCATACATGGACCTGGTAGAGGTATGAACTGACAGATGGTCATGTCTATGAAAAGGAATATATGTTTAGTGCCCAAACTACTTTAATGCTATACATTAAAGTTAAAAACATTAGAATAAATGTTTATTATTGAATCTCTAGCACGTATATATACTGTACATATATAAAATATGCTATATAGCAGGCAAATTAGATATTACATAGCAATAAGGTATGTTTCAGTATAGTGAATAACGTGCATACTCACGGTTTCAGACAGTAACTAGATGTACTTTCAAAACATTGTCAAAGTTTCAATTTTCATAGTTAGGGTACCCAAATTCTTCCACGATTTGCTCAATATATACTCTATAAGTTTCCAAAAGCCAGTAATCATAGCATAACGTTTAAAAAACACCTCTCTAAACTCCATTTGTCGACGATTCGTGATAACTGGCCATTTATGCAATTACAATTACCAGTACAATTATGCAAACACACATGAGTGTCAATGAAGCACATACTAGTTATTAAATATATGTTGGCGATGTTGTAATATCAAAATAACTCATAAATCTATGTCTGAATGAACAAACACAAGTCACATAAAAGTTACCTTACATATTATTGCGTTATCGTAAGTTACGATAAATTCGCGCCATATTTAGTAATATTCTTATCGTAACTGTTTCGAGAATAGCATACATATAATATAATACAGGGGAGAAACAGTGGTCTATGAGCTTCCAGCATATTAAATGCTTAACGTCGAGTGCCACCCGAAAGAAAAGCGTACGTCATACCACAATCTGCAAAACGTCAGTACCGCACAATACATCGGCATAAACATTAAAGACAACCTGCTCTATGGGTTTCAAAGAGATACCATCAGCAACAAAGCAAACATTACATTCGGCTACCTCAGAAGAAACCTAAACACCTTAAACAAGTCCTTTACTGCCCAATCCTCGAGTATTCCGCTACTGTTTGGCGCCCATACACTACAATTGATATACAAACCGTATAGAAAGTGCAACGCCAAGAGTCAAGATGGGTTACTATTAGACACCACCACACCTCCTGCACCAACTCCATCATCGACTCTCTTGCCTGGTCTACACTCCAATGATGTCGTAAAGAGCCTAACCCGAAATGTTCTATATATTTTACCACTGTTTTATCACCATTGATTCTGCACACCTACCAAATCCAACAAAAATAGATTGATCCATCGAAAGAACAACACATACAGCTGGACCATCCCCTCATGTAGAGGCAAGATACTGAAAAATATCTGTCTTCCCATAGACAATACCCGGATTGAATAGCCTGTTCCAGAATATAGCGGCAGCCAAGTTCATGGGTTGTTTAAATTCCAGGCTTGCCGCCCACCTGTAATCACGACCCACCACCCCTCCCCTTCCCCTTATTGTGAATACTACCGTGTATCTCATACTCTACATCTCTTTTCAATACATCTTCTCACTACTGCAATCTCCACAAACTAGCATAGACAAAATGTGTCGTCAGGATAGAACAAAACACGTCATTACGATAACCTACGAAAACTATAATATTATATATATATTATAATATTATATCGTACGCAATGAAAATGCCTTGAACGCGGAGAGATAACTGAACAACATTTGAACAAATTTGCGGAGCCCTGGTCTATTTTATCATATATATAGATCCGATTATAGTAAAAGTTGAAACAAACAATGCTTTTGGAATTATCGAAAATGCTTTACAACACAGATAATATAATCATTATGTTCACGTCATGTTTATTAAAATAAATGCCATGCACTAGTTAGGTGTGTTGTATAGTTTTGACTTCGCTGTGTTTCCCATGTTAGAATCTGCCAATGAATGTGAGAATATATATGAAGATTAGTCTGTCTGATGTTGAGATACGCAACAGGAATAGTTGAAGTTGTTCCTACACAACGTATCGGGCGTTAGAGCGTTAAATCCAAAAAAACTCATCAAGCTGGTGTTACTACATGAAACATATATTTGGCTGCTCACCAAAGATTATCAAAACTAACTGCCCACCATCGAGTAGATACCGTCAATAGAAATAGTTCCAAGAAAAGAGTCAATATCACTGTAGAACCCCTTTGTCGGCCAGCATTATGCAGGTGGAAATTGGTTCTAGTTTAAATGTTAATTGTTGTTAATTCGTGTTTTATTAATATTGTAACTACTAAATAATCGAATTCCAGAAATATTTCAGTGAACAATACAATAAACTTTATTATCATAATGATAGCTATGTTGTATTTCAGTGTTTGATCCGTGCATGAAACGTCCAGTGACTGGTTCTTGCAGAGGATTCATAATTCGTTGGTTTTACTATCAAAGGATTCGGCGTTGTAAACCCTTTGTATATGGCGGTTGTCGCGGAAATGCAAACAATTTTAAAAGTATGGAGGATTGCAAACGGAACTGCCCCAAACCAGTTCAAACAGATCAACGTAAGTGAATAATAGCAACTCAACGTTGCATAAGCATTACCGCTTTATTGCACTCTCCACAAACCATTACTGTTCTCTCCCAATTCCCCACATCTCCCTACGTAATCCCCCATCGCGTTCTTGTGCGTTCTCGATTCTCCATTAACTCATACTCTAAAATTAATGTATCTGCTTTCTATGTCTGTCTTTCTTCTCCCATTCCACGTATTCATCCAACTATAACCGAATCCTCATAAGCGTCATATATTTCCCTTCAATCCTATTTTCAAAAGTGCTACTATTACCCCACAAATACATGTATCTTTGTTTTATTGCTTCCATTCCGTATGTATTTAGGGTTGTATTGTTTCAAGTTCCAAGTCAAGTTCCGCTTCGCGTAGATACCGGGGCAGAATTCAACGTACTGTTACAGAACAGTTACTGCCAAGCGGCAAAAGTTCACGATGAGGAATATGCTGCGTTGCAAACACAAATGCATTAAGACCTGCACCGGGTAATCATACCGAATACTGTGAACAGTCATTCTACCGATATGCCGTCACAAGAGACAACATCATTGATTGGCCTTCAACATCACAAACGACAATTTTGCGCCACCTGTACGCGGCATGGTATCGTGAAAATCCATGAAAGTGAGTGTTTTCAACTCTGAGCAATTCACCTCTGCGAAATCACGTGCTGCGCCGCGCACATCATCGAGCACAGCTATACACAAGATGTCCCATTGTTGTCCCAACAGACATGCTGATGAACTACAACAGCTAGCTGAGGGAAATTCTTCAAAAGGATTCTTCGCTGCAATCAAACATGTCCATGGTCCGCAGAAAACTGCTATTTCGCCAATTAGAGATGCGAAAAGTTATCAAATGCTCACAGAGAAACCAGCCATTGTGTCTAGATGGAGGGAATATTTCACGGACCTACTGAATTGCCCAGCAATTGCTAGAGAGGAAGCACTTTTGTCAGTATATCAATACCGTGTCCATGAAGGCATGGCAAATCCACCAACATTAGAGGACATCTTAGCTGCCATCAAATCATGAAAAAACCATAACTGGATGGCATACCTGCTGAAATGTAATAATATGGAGGTATAGCTCTTCATGCTCAAATACTGAATTGTTACTCTATTTGTTGGACAGCTAATTAATTCCCACAACAGTTCAAAGATGCTTCGATAATTGCAATATACAAAAAGAAGGGTGACCGTAGTCAACAATGTTTGACACAGTAGACAGATCAACCTTGTGGATCTTATTAGATATGGATGTCCCAAGACTTTTGTCAAGACAATTCAAGAATGTTAGGATGGCATGGCTGGAGCAATGTCTATCGGTGAATCAACTACTGGTCCATTTGAAATTAGCCTTGGACTAAAGCAAGAATGTGTCATGGCACCTACCTTGTTCACTCTGGAAGCACTACTGTATAGAGCGTCCGAATACCTTAGTGAAGGCGTGGGAGAAAGAGAGAGAGAGAGAGATAGAGAGAAAGAGAGAGAGAGAAAGAGAGAGAGAAAGAGATCAGATGGCGAAACATCAGTCAGTCATCAGGACAGAGTACGAGGAATTGATAATCTTCAAAAAAGGAACATCATATCGTGACAGGAAATAAGTTGACACTTGTGATTCACGCCAATGGGAACATGTTTTTACGCAAAAGCCGACACAAATGTTTAGCGGGACATCATCACAGAGCCGACAGAATGGGTGTCGAGTATATTAACAATGGTGAAGCCACACAAGGTTATTCGCCGTGAACATTATCATATGTCGACTATCGAGATAGTCGCGACAGGAGTGACAAAAGCAAAGCGATTCACTGAGGTCGAAACAAAAACGGATTTTGACAAATATATCTGGACATCGAATGAAAGTACAAAACAACCTTCAACAGTCCTTTCAAACGATTTTGTTGGAAGCGTATGTCACTGGGGAACAACTCGGGTCCAGATGTATGACAACGTAATATGTACGAGTTCTTGGAAAACGTAGAAGGCGTAGAGATATATCAGAAGGTTTTCTTATTGCAAGTTTTGTAGAGACGGAAGAAGAAGTACTCCACAGTCTTAAATAAATAAATAAATAAAATAAACTTATATAGCGCCAAACCTAGCTTAAAAACTATTCAGGGCGCTTTACATGTACATGATAACATGGTCTTGAGACAAATGAGGGTGCAGTCTTCGAGAATTCCAGTGGAATTTGAAGCAGAAGCCACAGGAAGTAATATAATGCCAACAGAGGCTCCGCTACATTGAGTATTTGAGCACACCAGAAAGAAGGGTTGACACCAATGCCGACACAGATTGGCATCATGTCGCTGAAGCGATTCTTGGCATGGTGAACCGTCTACCCAAATTAATGCCATCACTCTCAGACGTGACAAAACCGCTACGTTAAGGAGGTGAAGGCCATTACAGATGCACACGTGCTTGTTTACGGCCATGGTTGACAGTTGCAGCACCAGCAGTGAAGAATAACATGCAATTTTGCTCGGTGCATTGGCTGTACTGCGGTAAATATATGACGAAGAAAACAAAGAAAAACTGAAGAAACAAAAAAAGATGGTGGCTAGCATTTCGGCGCAGTTCATGCTCTGATGAAGGAAAGGGTGATGGCCATTACAAATGCACACGTGTTTATTTACGGCAATGGTTAACAGTTGCAGCACCACCATTGAAGAAGAACATGCAATTTTGCTCGATGCATTGGCTGTGCTGCGGCAAATTTATGACGAAGAAAGGAAAGAAAAATTGGAAAAAACAAAAACGAAAAAAGTGGTGGGTTTGCCCATAGATTGCGGGGCGCCAGCAGTTCAACACAGTTCATGCTCTGAAGAAAGAAATTAAAATGGAGGACCCCAGAGCATTTGCAAACTTTGTCCGGATAGACGCACAACAATTTCAATATGTTCTATATTATACGGAGTTATGTAGCAAATACATGTTCTGTAACTTTATTTTTTAAATAATAATTGTGTTTTTTCACTTCTTTTTTAAAACTGTTTCCATTTCATTCGTCCACTTTTTCGTGGGATAATTCAAGATGGCTGCCACCGATCACCGAAAGTCTTACAATCGCTATATATTTGGCAACAAACGGTATAGAAACTTGATCGCGGAGTGGTTTTCATATGTTTTTAAAGTATGAGGAATCGAATGCAACTATTATTTGGATGAAAGAAATGAAAATAAAGTTATACCAGCCATATATGCAATAAAATGACCGTAAAATGGGTATATGCGGACATCATATGTTGTATATAAAACATACATTGATGACACTCTATGCAGTTATAGCACTGGGTGATCTAGATATCATTTTACACATTTACTTGAGTGGTACAGATGTACTTATGTTGGCGTTGCGCAGAGTTCTAGAACTCAGCGCAACGAGCTTCGTGATGATGGGCACAGGAGCTAAGTGACGCCGTGTCAAACTCAAGCCTATCTACCATGCTCTGGGTCCTAACAAGATAAACAACTCTACCAGGGTTTGATGCATTTACCGGTGCAGACGTCACTGGACACATGACACAGGAAAAACGAAAACCTACATACATACGTTCCTGAAAGACATTTTGGATCTTTCGTTTTATGGTTATTTTAACACCTATATTGCTGGTATAACTTCATTTTATTTTAATCAAATTAATGGTTACATTGGATTCATCATACTTCAAGACATACAACGACTCAGAGTTTACGTTTCTATATCATTTATTGCCAAATATATAGCGATTATAAGACTTACGGTGACCGGTGGCGGCCATCGTGAATTTTCCCACGAAAAAGTGGACGAACAAATAGAAACTGTTTGTTCAGTCATCTAAAGTCAAAATAAGTGTAAAAAACATGTTTTCACCAAAATAATAGTTGCTTTGGATTCGTCATACATCAGTACATATAAAACGACTCCGAGTTCAAGTTTCTATACCGCTTATTGCCAAAGATATAGCGATTTAAGAATTTAGGTGACCGGTGTCGGCCATCTTGAACTTTCCCACGAAAAGGTGAACGAAAAAAATGGAAACAGTTTGTTCCAGTTCTTTAGGGTCAATATAATTGAGAAAAAATATTTTAAATCTATATGAATAAGTCACAGAATGACACAATGACATACACAACTAGACGTTGTTTCGCCATTAATCGTCCAAAACAATACAGCAATGCGCGACGCAATACCACGTCTTGAGTGCCTTGTTGTAACTCTTCGTTATGGCTTCGAAACTTTGTTCCCTATTGTCAAGTCGTCTTTGATCAAGCAAGACCCTTGTCTCAACTATATTAGTTACTAAGTAGATCTCTTGTGACAAAATCGGAAGTAATCCGGACTTGTTTATATTTAAAAAAGTTCCGCTACGATACTACAACAGTTCAGCTAATTGTGAACTTAACATGCATGAATATTCTTGATGGTGTATGTAAAATGTTAAATTAAATATCACATTATATATTGATCGTGTTCGTATTGCATGCGTATTGGTCTTTGGGTAGCCGTAATATCCCCAGCGAGAGGTTCAATAAGGCTATCCAGACGCCAATACGAAGGTAATTCGAATGCGACCATAAATTAGCATTATACTATGAGCTTGCGCACTAATGTTTCCTTCGTTTATTTTAGCGAAATGTCCCGGTGAACAACATTGGACTAAATGCTACGGCCACCCCAGCTGCACACGCACTTGCGACAACCCCAGTCCGCTGTGCCCAAGAATCTGTATGCCCGGTTGTGCGTGTCCTTGGGCCCGTCCCATTTTCGACAAACCCAATGGAAAATGCATCAAGTTGAGCCAATGCACCAAAAGTTAGTTACAAATAACGCCATGCAGCATTCGTCTCTATTACACGTCATTTTAAAGAAGTACTGTAAACCAGTACATTTGATCGCATGTACACTTAACTCGCTGTAGAACTGTTCCACCGATTATGTTCGGCTTGACAATCATCCTGATATAGTCCGAGTTCGAGGACGCCAATTTCACCACACATAGTACGCATTCGTTACAACCAGCGAAGTCTGATGAAGCAGTTTGTTACAGTGAAGTCCACCTACAACATCATTTTCCAGCAGTGGTATTTCAGATTATAATAGCGATGTGGTCAAAGATCAACCGGAATGTGCTCAACATAAAGGAGTTCTGCACTTTTAATAAAAAGACTCTTGTCTCATATATTTTATATACCGAGGGGACCTTTCGTAAAAAAAATTGATGCAATATATTATATAGACTTCCCTGCGCTAGAGATGGCTGTCATTTAAAAACAGGATAACAACATTTTATTTCATCATGTCTTAGAAGGATTCTTTTACGGTTATCTACATTCGAGATTAATAGTCGAGTTGCCACCCTATACCCTACTGTAGGGAACCTGGAAATGTTTGGTCGTCTAAGATTTTTTTGGCTGAATCATATAGATCATGTGTCCCTGAACTCATATCCGTGGGATGGCAATGCGCCATCCTTGGGCAACTCGTGGGAACCACGAAAATCCAAGATGGCTGCCGTGAGCCTGGTAAATTACAAAATGTGTTCATCTTTACACTACATCATGCCAGGAACATAATTTTGTATGCACACGCATGCTTTGAGGTACGAAGAATTCAATGGAACCGTTTATAATAATGTCCGACTATGTTCACATGACCAAAATTCAAATTCATTTTTACCAATAATAGCCAAAATCGAGCATAATTTGATTGCATTTTGCTATATAAATATGATTTTATTTTGTCAATTCCTATGTTTTACCATATCAGGACTTAAAAGGAAGTATTTCAACTGATGCCCGCCCAAGAAAACCGAGTAATATTAAAAATGGCCGTCATTGTAACCAAACATATGCAAGAGCCACGATTTTGTGCCTATTCCTACGTTTTAGCATATGGGCAAGAACATAGTACTGGTATATACTTGTACGGCCTTAATTATACGTAACATACATGTACCAAACATGAGGAATTTAGTGTAATCATTTTCTGTGGTCACGTGACACAAATTTAAGATGGCCGCAATTTCGACCTAATAGCTCGAAGATTTATTTTCAATTCCTCTTCAGCATTGAACATTCATCATGACTGAGTTCCAGGAAGGGTAATAGTTGTACCTGCATGTATGTGTATATGACTACATCTGACAAGAAGCACACAAAGCTTGGGAAATGACACACAAAATGGTACAACAATTTAAATGTATAACGTCAGAAGTACTGAATTATATAATTGCTGATACACATTGAGAACTTATTTGCAATGGCAAGTTTCATTTGGACATTGACCCAGTGTACATTATTAACATTATTAACCATTGGAATTTAAACGATAAATCATTCCCATTATTTTCTCATAGAAAAGGTTATTCACCCATTCTCTCTAACTCCCCTCTTCCTCCGTACTACCACCTTCATCCTCATTATCGTGTCTAGCTTCATTCTCATCATGTTTGGTGAAAAGATTGAAGCACATGGCTTCGTCAACACAATAACAGTATGGCATGCAAGACAATCCTGCAGAATGACAGCTACATGCATGACTGCTGCAAGCTTTCCCGACGCTAGATACATTATATGGCATGTGATGGAAATGCAGCATATGTAGCCAGATGATGCCAAGATGGCTCTGTTAGTAGGTGCTCATCTATGACGTCATAGGCCAGGCATATGGAATTCTTTGTCTGCAGACCAGTTTGGAGAGCAAACATACATCAAGAAGGGTAAGATGCCTGGGGGGTTGAAGGGATTAACCATGTCAGAAGACCAAGTGGCCATTTGGATAGAGTCCTACCCCGTCTGTGCCATTATCATACTCGCCATAGAGTCCATGTATTCAGCTGATGATGAGATGAAGGAGGAGAAACGTAAGGAGGAAGGAGAGAAGAGGCGCATACTCGATACATATGTCTGAGGACAGGTACACAATCCACTCTCGTCTCTAAACTGAAAGTGGATGATCTTCAGCCACATGCTCCAGACATAGTCATAGTCGATGGCCAACAACTGCTATATGACATTGTTTGGCCATGCGCTAGGTCTGCTTCAGATCTGGCAAAAAGCATGAAGGACAGACTCGGTCAGTACCAACCAACAGAAGTGCTGGTCATCTTCGATCGCTATGATGACAGGTCAGCAAAAGATCTTGAGCGAATCCGGTGTGCAGGTGAAGGGTCTGTTAACTACAACATCACAACATCACATCAATGGGTATGCAGGTATTGCAGTACCTCAGGTATTGCAATACCTCAGGGAGTTTGACGCCCCTGCCATGCAGAGTTGTAAACCACTGCCTTGTGGTATAGGTTCTTGTCAGAACCAAAGGCTAAGGGAGCAAACCCTAAACAGAAAACCATGTCACTGTGGCAGCATCAAGGGCGGTTGGTGTATGGAACTCCCAACATCTCTCGACCAGCCACTGCAGGGACAAATAGTTTGCGCCTGTCTTGACATGTTCTTGCCGGTGTGAGACCTCTATTTGTTCCCCGAGAGAGGGTCGCTAGTAACTTGCAAAAGCCAGCGGTACTTCAAAACTTTTTGCTAGCAGCTTCCATGAAATGTACAACTGCACGAAACATGATACCGGATCGGCCGTCGCCCGGGTTACCAAGGACCGCGCTGCTCGACCTCATCTTCCGTCGACAGTGGAAAATCAGCTAGGAAGAAGAAGACAAAGAAGACAACTACTGACAATAGGACAATGGAACGTCAGGACTCTCCTCGACCGAGAAGGAGCTAACCGACCAGAAAGACGCACGGCACTAGTAGCAATGGAACTTGCCAAATACAACATCGACATCGCCGCCCTATGTGAAACAAGGTTCTCAGAGTATGGTAGTCTCAACGACTTAGAATAGTCTTTCTTCTGGAGTGGCAAACCCGAAGGAGAAAGAAGGGAGGCCGGAGTGGGCTTTGCTATCAAAAAGGATATCATCACAAAGCTGACAGAAATGCCACGGCCAGTAAGTGACAGAATCATGACGATGAGACTACCTCTGAGCAAGGACAACTTTGCTACAATTATCAGCGTGTATGCTCCGACAATGACAAACCCAGATGAAAACAAGGAGGCCTTCTACAACCAGCTCGCAAGTGTGCTCAGGGGCATCCCTCGAACCGATAAGCAACTGCTGATAGGAGACTTCAATGCGAGGATAGGAAGAGACAATGACAAGTGGCCCTTGGTCATGGGCAAACATGGGATTGGGAAATGCAACTCCAATGGCGAACTTCTACTGGCTCTGTGCTCTGAGTTCGAACTGATAGTGACGAACACCATGTTCAAGCAGAAGGATGAACGCAAGACCACCTGGATGCATCCTCGTTCCAAACACTGGCATATGATCGACTTCATCATCACGAGGTGTCGGGATAAGATGGACATCCACAGCACCCGAGCCATGCGTGGAGCAAACTGCTGGACCGATCACCAGATGCTGAGGTCAAAAGTGGCTTTCAGAATACGACAAAAGCACAACAGGCAAGGGACAAATAAGCCGACCAAGCTCAACACTGCAAAACTAAGAACCATCAGCCATAGGGAGAGTTTTGAGCAGGAGATGGACAGTGCTCTCGCCCACTGGGAGTAGAAGGAAAATTCAACACCATATGAGGAATGGGCAGCTCTGCAGCAGGTTGTGTACAACACAGCCAAGACATATCTTGGCAAGCCAGACAGAAAACACCAGGACTGGTTCGACCCCAACGACCAGGAGCTACATACTCTTATGAGCAGAAGAGTTCAAGCCCACCAGAGAGTGTTGCAAACCAGGAGCACTAGATCCACCAGTGCAGCATACAAAGATGCCTGCAGACTGCTACAAAAACACACCCGTGCACTGAAGTCGGACTGGTGGGAAAGGAAGGCAGTGGAGCTGCAGAGAGCTGCTGACAGTAACAACATGAAGGGCTTCTACAATGGACTGAAGGAAGTGTGGGGACCCAAAAAGAAGGGACCTGTTCAACTAAAATCAACAGACGGAATGGAAACCTTCTCTGACAGCAAGAGCGTTGTGGCAAGATGGAGTGAACACTTCCAGAAGCTAATCAACGTCCCTGGTGACATAGATCACGAAGGTCTGGATAACATCCCGCAGCGCATTATCAAGACAAGCCTTGATGAGATTCCAACTATGGATGAGATGGCTAGAGCAATCGCCAGCCTGAAAGATGGCAAAGCACCTGGAGGAGATGGAATTCCTGCAGAAGTATGGAAGCATGGAGGAGACAATCTGTTCAGCAGACTGCACCAACTAATCACCAATGCCTGGGAGATGGGTTCTGTACCACAAGCATGGAAGGATGCGAGCATTATAACCATCTACAAGAAAGGTGATCGAACAGACTGTGGGAACTATAGAGGAATCTCTCTTCTTTCCATAGCAGGCAAGATCTTCGCCAGGATCCTCCTCAACAGACTATCTACCCACATAACACCAGAGGTAGTTCCGGAGACACAATGTGGCTTCAGAGGTAACCGGAGCACCGTGGATATGATATTTTGTCTCCGACAACTACAAGAAAAGTGCATTGAGCAGGACCGACCACTGTACATGGTATTTGTCGACTTCAGTAAGGCGTTCGATACAGTTGGTAGGACCGGACTATGGCAGCTACTGAAGAAGTATGGCTGCCCAGAGAAGTTCACAACAATGATCGAGGCACTACATACCGGAATGATGGCGACTGTTAATGTTGGAGGGGAAGTCTCGGAATCGTTCAGGGTCACAAATGGGGTCAAGCAAGGCTGTGCACTGGCGCCCACGGTCTTTTCCATCTTCCCATCAGCAATGCTCGACAATGCTTTCCGAGACATGGGGGATGGCATCCACATACAGTCCAGACAGAGCGCTGACCTATTCAACGTCGCACACTTCAGAGCAAGACTACACGGATACTGATGAGAGAGCTGCTATTCGCAGATGACAGTGCACTGGTTGCACACTCTGCTGAAGAGATGCATAATATAGTGGATGCTTTTTCCAATGCGTCAAAGAAGTTCGGCCTGAAGATTAACATCAAGAAGACCGAGGTGCTGTACCAACCCAACTCTACAAGAACCCGAGAGGAGGATATCATGGTTGATGGAAACAAGCTGAACTCTGTTATGGAATTCACCTACCTCGGAAGCACTATATCAAGTGAAGGATGCATTGACGATGAAATACAGAGGAGGGTGGCCAAGGCTAGTGCATCTTTCGGCCGACTACGCCAGAGACTCTGGAACAACCACCATGTGTCCATGCGGGTTAAAGGCAAGATATACCGTGCAATTGTGCTGTCCACCCTCCTATGCGGAGCCGAGGCCTGTACAGTGTACATACGACAGGTGAAAAAACTGCATGCCTTCATGATGCGACATCTGCGTTCGATCATGAGGATAACCTGGATGGACAAAGTGACAAACAAGGAAATACTCGAACGGACAGGGCTGCCATCTATGGAAGATCTTCTGATCAGAAAGAATCTCCGGTGGACTGGACACCTCATGAGGATGTCATCAGACAGGCTACCGAAGCAGGTTCTCTACTCCCAACTGTCTTCTGGTCACAGAAAGAGAGGGCCCCCTCGTCTCCGGTTCAAAGATACCATTAAGAGAAACCTGAAGCTGAGAGACATAAAGATCGACTCCTGGACATCACTCTCACAGCAGAGAGACAAATGGAGAGCAAGAGTCAAGTGATGGAAGCAGTCTTTGTCGCTTCGCGACCGACAGCATGATGATGATGACAACATCACATGCCGCGATGCCATCCTGAAGAGCAAAGCGAATAAGAAGGCTCTCGTCAGAGTGCTCTCACATACAATTTGGGCAACAACGTGACGATGGTTGGAAGAGAGGAGAGTATGTATAGCCACGATGAAGCATCAGTTATCTTCTGGAAACTGTAAAGAATGGTAAGAATAGTGTACGATTGATCAGCGATGACATTGACGTCTTTGTTCTGCTTATCGTCTAGGTGTGGAGATTGCAGATGACAGCCCGTGTGCAGCTACATCGATGGTGTGGGCTATCCTCAATATCAATGATAGTGTTTCTCTCCTTGGTGCGAAATCCCTCCAGTTGCTCGGTATGCATGCATTATCAGGCTGCGATGCTGTGACCTACCCAAATTGGTCATGGCAATACAACGGCGCTAAAGGTACTGAAGTCGGCCAACCACTCTGGCCTCTACACTGTATTCGGTGAACAGAGTGCTAACCACCAACAGTTGCTACAGACTGGACGCAAATTTATTTGCTCGCTCTATGGTGTTGCTGCAGGTGAAAGCATGGCTTCTGCCACGTATGCCCTCTACACCAGAAGGACTAGAGGGAAAGCTGTATGTGTCAACACTTTTCCACCGATAGACGCTAATTTGGCATATCACATCCGGCGAGCACACTACCAAGTAATGCTCTGTAAGGCAGCAGACCAGCAGACTCGGCCTGCTGTTAACATCGCTGCTTACGGCTGGGAGTTGGTCAGTGGTGCAGGGTGTGTGCTAATTCCACGCATTGCAAGAGGACCAGCAGCTCCTTCTGCCCTGATCCACTCTCAGTTTAGAGACGAGAGTGGATTTTGACCCTGTCCACAGACATCCATATTCATCAATGATTGATGCAGGAACAGCGCACAATTCATAGTCAAAGAATGTTTGAAGTACGGCTTGTCGTTGCTGCCCTACTGTGATGAGAACACAGCCATTAATGATGTTATAGAAGCTAGAACTTGTCATTTGAGAGGATGGGAATGCTTCTTCAACTCTTCTTCATTTGTATCGAGTATGCGCCTCTTCTCTCCTTCCTCCTTACGTTTCTCCTCCTTCGTCGCATCATCAGCTGAATACATGGACTCTATGGCGAGTGTGACATGGGCACATACGTGGTAGGACTCCACCCAAATGGCCACTTGGTCTTCTGACATGGTTAATCCCTTTAAACCCCCAGGCATATTACGCTTCTTGGTGTATGTTTGCTCTCCATACTGGTCTGCAGACACATAATTCCATATGCCTGGCCTATGACGACATAGATGAGCATCTGCTAACAGATCCATCTTGGCATCATCTGGCAACACATGCTGCATTTCCATCACATGCCATGTAATGTATCTAACGTCGGGAAAGCTTGCAGCAGTCATGCATGTAGCTGTCATTCTGCAGGATTGTCTTGCATGCCATACTGTTTTTGTGTTGACGAAGCCATGTGCTTCAATCCTTTCACCAAACATGAGAATGAAGCTAGACATGATAATGAGGATGAAGGTGATAGTACGGAGGAAGAGGGGAGTTAGAGAGAATGGGTGAATAACCTTTTCTATGAGAACATAATGGGAATGATTTATCGTTTAAATTCCAATGGTTAATAATGTTAATAATGTACACTGGGTCAATGTCCAAATGAAACTTGCCATTGCAAATAAGTTCTCAGTGTGTATCAGCAATTATATAATTCAGCACTTCTGACGTTATACTTTTAAAGTTGTACCATTTTGTTTGTCATTTCCAAAGCTTTTTGTGCTTCTTGTCAGATGTAGTCATATACACATACATAAAGGTACAACTATTAGCCTTCCTGGAACTCAGTCATGATGAATGTTCAATGCTGAAGAGGAATTGAAAATAAATCTTCGAGCTATTTTCGTTTGAAATGGCGGCCTTCTTGAATTTGTGTCACGTGACCACAGAAAATGAATACATTAAATTCCTCATGTGTTGGTACATTTATTTCACGTATAATTAAGGTCGTACAAATATATACCAGTACTATGTTCTTGCCCATATGCTAAAACGTAGGAATAGGCACAAAATCGTTGCTCTTGCACATGTTTGGTTAAAAAGACGGCCATTTTAAATATTACTCGGTTTTCTTGGGCGGGCATCAGTTGAAATACTTCCTTTTAAGTCCTGAAATGGTAAAACATAGGAATGGACAAAATAAAATCATATTTGTATAGCAAAATGCAATCAAATTATGCTCGATTTTGGCTATTGTTGGTAAAAGTCGAACATTATTATAAACGGTTCCATTGAATTCCTCGTACCTCAAAGCATGCGTGTACATACAAAAATTATGTTCCTGGCATGATGTAGTGTAAAGATGAACACATTTTGTAATTTACCAGGCTCACGGCAGCTATCTTGGATTTTCGTGGTTCCCACGAGTTGCCCAAGGATGGCGTATTGCCATCCCACGGATTTGAGTTCAGGGACACATAATCTATATGATTCAGCAAAAAAACCTTAGACGACCAAACATTTCCAGGTTCACAAAATGGCAACTCGACTATAACGATGTAAAAATATGATACATTTCCATACTTACTTGCTGTTCTACGTTTACCTTGAAAACATATACATGACTTGATTTGATCTGTTCTACACACCGATACTTAACTGGGTTGATGCGACTTACTTTGAGCTTTCTGCCTCGCGGATGATTACTTAGCGCCAAGTTCTGCATTATTGCGGTGAATATGTGAAATTGATATGCATGGAACGTTGTGGTACTGCAAATGAAATGTTTCATTACATACAACATTATGTGTACATCAAGATGGTATTGCATCCGTATTGAACTTCGGATAGCCGTAATATCCCCAGCCAGAGGTTCACTGCGGCTATTCAACCACCAATACGACGATAATTTTAATGAGACCATCAATTGGTATTATGTTATAAGTGTGCGCACTAACGTTTCGTTTGATTTTTAGAGACATGTCTCGGTGGCCAAGTGTGGACTAGATGCAACGGCGATCCCAGATGCGTTGCCACTTGCGATATGCTCCAGCCACAATGCCCTCAACTATGTGTTGAAGGTTGTGTATGTCCATTTCAACGTCCCGTTTTCGACAAACTCAACGGGAAATGCATCATGGTCAGCCAATGCAAGAAAGATAATGGTTCGTTACATATAACATCATGCGTCATTCTTATTCATTAAAAGTCATTGCGAGAAGTATATTCGAAACCAATGCAATGCCCACTTAACCTGTTCCGCGGCGTGTGTTTGGTTGGCTTATACTTTATAACTTGTGCCAACAATAGTTCAAACATGTCTCCATTGTCCAGGCAATACAATACTTGATTGAATTAAGCCACGCTACTGTCTGTGAACTTGGCTAACTGAAGGGATTATATATCACGCTGACTGGTTATTTGGGTCGGTTTGATGACCGATCGTTCAGGCAATTTCAACGGAGGCGGGCTGTAAATAATGCAGTCATGCTGCAGTTTTCAGAACTAACATTTTCTAGCGCGCCATCTTGTGCACTCTACAATAAACTAATCGGTTTGGTTGGTTCATTCGTTCGTACGGTGTAGTTTTGCGACGCACAGAAGGACACAACGTGGTTAAAACAAATTATCATTAATTTAGCTATAATCCTTATCAAAATTGAGTACGGGGGTATCACTTAAAACAAAAATAAAATCCGTATCGGATACGGGTAACCATAATCATGTGGCATGTCTGGATACGATTTAGGCAGTTGGCTTGGCAGCCAGGCCTACCTATAATATTATATTCAATAGTCCACCAAGTATAATTTTCCCAGCAGTGTGCTCCAAACCATTTATTGCCCATTACAAATACAATCATATGCTACTTGTGACTTTAATGGGAGCACCTGCTGACAAATAATGATTATAACGCTTAAATAAATGTCAACCGTTTAATCAAACACATCATGTTTATTTTTAAACACTTAGCGAGCGTTTTAAATTGAACGCATCCTGCAGCCAACAGCTGCCGCCATCTATTGACAACGACAGTGATTACGTTAGCACTGACTATTAATGTAGAGGACTATGTCGACATCCGGTATATTTGAAAGGTGCGGACAGTCTTTTTGGCGTTCGTGCTACCTTCATTCTGCATTGCTTTTTGTTGTGTGGTACGACTGAGCCTACTCGTAGTATTTGTGACATGCTAGCAGTATGTGGGTGTCCATTTGATAATAACCGAAATGTATATATTACATACATTCATTGAATCATTCTCAAGTTTTTAATTGAATACTCAGTGTAGCCCACACTTCACTGTTTACATGTTTAGCATTTTGCAAAGAAATATAATCAAATATTGGTATTGGTATTCTAAACCACGTACCAGCAACTATTTATTTAATTAAAGTTAACACATTGTTAGAAAAGTTGCTATAAGTGAAATCATTACAATTCGTTCAACGCAAAACAACGACAACTGGTTCGCCGGTGGTTCACCATGGGATTGGTTGGCACGCCATGGCATTGACATTTGAAACTATAGAAAGAAAGCCACCATTTACAAACTGACAGAGCATAATGACATTGTTGCCTGTAATAGAGTATTAATGTGGCATAAGAATTTCTTTCATATTGCACACCTAGAGGATTCAATTGAGAATGACGAAACCTTGATTCTTGCTAAATATGTATGTTTCAACTTAAACATATCGGCGAAATTAAGTGAAAGACTGATTTCAACATCTTAGATAAAGATGTGTGAATCATTAATTTTTAAGTACACCAAAATCACACGTGTAGCTCACTTATGATTATGAATGGAGTTATGACACCTGGAAGGTTGTCAAGTATCAAGGGCGGGTGAAATCCTTCGGAATCGCCATACACAGGACAGGTCATATCTGCTTGATTAAGTTAAGGTTTATGCAAAGTAATAATTTAAAAATGTATGATAGATGTGAGGTGAAAATTGTATGCCTAGAGTAAAAAATTGAAATAATTATAAACACATATTTTTTTGCTTTAGAAGGTGGCTAATGTTAGAAGAAATATAATAATGTAGCATCTTTGAAGATGTATTTATATATTCATAATGAATAAATTCAGACATCATCTATTACTCATAATACAAAATTGCATATACAGACACTTAATGTATACAACTGTTAAGTAATTAAGGCATACATATGCATTTAGCTCACAATCCATGCTTCAAAACCCTCTTTCAAATTGTCAGTGAATTATTAACTGATTTGTTTCTAAATTGAAACATTATAACTTTTTTCTCAGGTAGCCACTTAGACAATACTGTTAAGAATTGTGTATGCGGTTGGCTTCCCATGTTGATAAAACTGCTACACTGCAAATAATTGTTTGATTCAGTGTATATTAAGACAAGTTAAAAATAGTATATATTGTCACACTTATAAGGTACTGCTTGAAAGGTTATATATGTGTGGCTGTTCCCACATTGAAAATACTGATAATGTAGTACTGCTTGCAAATTGAATTGGTTAATTCCAAAGGGGCCCAACTCGACCAGACAACACGGTTTAGGAAGGCATTTTTTTCTAATTGGTGTTCTTTTTCTGTCCTCGTTAATCACGAAAGCTAAACCATGTGTGGACATATAATATGAATATAAATAAACAGATGTATCGAATACAAGACCAGGGTTGTGGGTGAACCTGTACATCAGGTTTTTTAATGTTTACAAAACATGGCATCATATACATAATTATACAGTAAACAACATATTGCACAAAACCGTGATCTCCCAAGACCTACAAGTCGGCTACACTAACTAACTACATTTACATAAAACAATATATAATACAATGTCTGCCAAAGCAGGGATGGTGGGTGGGAAAATTACTTAAAAGCCGACATCTAGTAATCGCTGCTGCGCTGCCCAATTCAGAATAGGCTGCTTCCCCCCCCCCACCTTACAAATAATCTGTTTAAATCTAATATTTGGTGTTTAAATGTATACACTTTTGGCTTTAGAACACCAAAGCAACATTTTGATGCTAAAATATGCTGGTGTATGTCAGCTATGAATTCACAGAAGTACAGTGGATTTGGCCAGTCCATTATGATTACAGCGGATGCCATTGCATCTCAATGAGTCAAACGGGGGTCAACAAAAAAGAATATATACACATTCCTTTTAAAATATAATTACGCTTGTCCAAACATTTCAGCAGCCTGTCATGAGAAATAACAACAATATATTTCACCATATACATTTTGCTGCTAAAATAAAACGCCCAAAACAAAAGGCCTCTAGGTTATATGTTCCAGTTCTTAGCCCGCTGTTCAATTGTTTCGCACCTTCGGTTCTGGTTGGCGACGAACATGCAACGCTTTGCTAAATAAAAGCAACACATGTTTTAATATGCCTAATAAACGTATACACACTCATAGACTGAAAATAGTTGGTGCCTATTTTGGAAAGCGTATATTTAGTCAACCTTCTAGGATTGACTTTAGAAAGTAATCCAAATTGGAGAAAACACACAGCAAAAATGTCAAATAAGTGTTCAAAAATAATAAATAATTGACATACTAATCTGATTGAAACTCGTATTATCATTGTATATATATATATATATATATATATATATATATATATAAATATATATATATATATATATATATATATATATATATATATATATATATATATATATATATATATATATATATATATATATATATATGTACATATATATATATATATATATATATATATATATATATATATATATATATATATATATATATATATAAGTGTTATTATAGTATATCTTAATATTATCACATATAAATTATTATATCAAAATTTGGGGATATCAAAGACATATAAAACTATCCAAAAGCAAGTAGTGCGAATAACAACCTAAATTACATGACTCGCGTAGGGAGCCACGTTTCAAAAAAGATAGAATTATTACTAAAAGTAGATGATATATATATCATATATAAGTAAAACAAAAATTAAATTGTACCTTGAATATTGTCATATGTACTAAACTTGCAAATTACACCAAGTATTAATATACACAATTATAATATCCGTGTAATACGCACGTGGAATTAAGCATGACTTTGTAATGGAATGTCAACCTTCCACATACTATACATAATATATCTGATATAATAAAAAACGAAATGTACACACATATGTTGCATGGCTTTATATTATGCCAAATATGCTTGATTAATAACTAAAGTATTACATGTACCTTATCAAATGCAAGTCAACTGAATCAATACATTAAGTATTTGTTGATATTCGTTATGACACACCTCCACAACCACAAATGTTCTCACAAGCAAACACGTCCAAATAAGCATATGAGATACAAACCTTGTATAAAAGACCATATTACTTTTCATCATGAAATTATGGTGGCTCCTATTATAGCGAAGTGTTGTTTTAATAGGAGCTACCTAACCCTGTTTGTAAAGTGATATGATTTGTGTTTGTTTATTTGTTACAACAGTACTTATTATACGATCCAAGTCGTCATAGATCAGCTGAAATGTACTGAAAATAATGTGCATTTTTCTTTAAAGTAAATTCCTTGTCTCAATTATTTATGAGACCAAGCATACGTATAAAGAATATAATTGAGGTAATCCAGGCGTGGCTATATGAAAACAGTGCTATGTTGCTTTGGACATACGACATAGCGTATTTAAAATATTCAATTATGTGCAACAAATAATGATATGATGTTCGTATTGCATCCGAATTGACCTTCGGGTAGCCGAAATAATCCAAGCTCAATACGGCTATCATGGCGCCAATACGAAGGCAATTCAAATGCGACCAAATATTAGCCCAGGGTGGACTAGCTAGGCCAAACTCATGTACACTGTATACCAGTGAGGTTTATCGTGTTGATAACTTATGCAACTTATTAATTGATTTATGTTAGCTATATATGCTTTATTTATTTTTATTGACATGTATAATTGCATATTTTATCAGTTGTACTAGTATTTTCTGTTGTACTACACTTATACATGATGTAACCTGTAACTTTATTTAAACTTTATCTACACATACGTATATCATATTTACTTTTAAAGGTTATTTATGTGTATGTTTCAACAATGGATGTTAACCTGAAATGGATGTTTTCGTTTTAGCAGTTACATTATATTATGAGTGGGCGCACTAATGCTTCATTTGTTTTTAAGCGAGATGCCCCGGTGAACAACGTTGGACTACATGTCACGGCAATCCCGAATGCCAAAGCACTTGCAAAAATCCACGGCCGATATGCACAAGACAGTGTGTCTCTGGCTGTGCTTGTCCAGGCACCCGGCCCATTTTCATCAAAGCCAAAGGGAGATGCATCAAGTTCGAGCAGTGCTAGGTACGTATCCAATAGCGTTATGCAGAATTCGTCTTCTGAGTTAAACATCAATCACCTAGCCTCCTGTCCCTCTGTTTCGCCCTTACTCATCTGGTTGGCATTCACGTTGCTAAGTGATAACCAACAGGTTACAACATTTGCTTGTCCGAAATTGATATATACACATTTATACACACACACACACACACACACACACACACACACACACACACACATATATATATATATATATATATATATATATATATATATATATATATATATATATATATATATATATATATATATGCGCTGATCTGTTCTGTTACGTTTTGCTTTCACCGATATGTACGTTTTTTAGATGGCGCCAGTCATCAAAACATATTACTCCATATTTTTTTGAAATACGTAATGTTAATGTCTACGTATCGTCGAAACATGAAGGTATTGTCAAAATATATGTTTTGGAGGCGTCCATTTTATAGATATTACCTAGATATTCTGGGAAAGGGAGAGAGCCCCTTGAAATATTAGTTCACTGATGCCGTACTGGTGCCTACCCGTTGAGGCGATACTGAGAACGTTCAAGTTCCGAGCCCATCCCTACATTGTTCACCGTACATGCACAGCAGCGTGAAAAGCAAGTTGGATTTTCACACCGACACTCTCCTATGCAACCCCTCGTGTAGCCACACGTGATGCCCGCACGGAATGCTCTACCTGCAGCTGTCAGATTCAGCCACCAAGCCTCCCACTCAATCCATGTTCTACACCAGCTGAGCTCTCTAGAACATGCTGTTCCCAGCAGTGATAGCACCACGACCTGATCAGCATGGTTGTCTAATCGGATCAACCACAGCTACGAGGGAGCCGAATGCGTAATCCTCCTCTACTGGTACATGGCCTCGCCACACACGAGACTCATGTTGAACCTCCTTTGGGTGATACTACCTTGCGCCCTTATATTATCATGGTAGGTGTCATAGAAGTAGGTCGACTCTGATTCTAAACAAGAGTAGACCCAGCTCATTAGCTGTATCAGGCAAGAGACCTAGGAGAAAGAAACCTCTGGTTTAAGTTGTCAAAAATAAAGGCTTGCAGATAGTCAACTTCCGGAACAACTAGAGCCTATATAAATATCCTTACTAACAACTAATTCCGTAAAACTGGTAGGGTGGCACGGGTCCGACAGAGGAAGAGGAAACAATTTTGAGTCACGAAAAACATTCTTGACGTACGTGGCGTAATCAAAGATCTGAAGAATAGCAAGCATTGTAATATAGACTCACAAGATCCCTATTGGAATTAAAGAAATGGAAGCAGCGAGAGAACAATGGATTGAGAAGCAGTGTGACTGTATATAGAAAGGACTGGCTCGGTGTAACAGCAAGCAAGCCTTCAACACATTGAAGTTCTTAAAGAAGCCGCGACAAACAACACGTCAATCATAGATGATAAAGCAAGGGCACTCCTAATAGCGAATGCCGATATCATGAAGAAAATATTGTCAGTGACTAGAAGAGTATTCAGCCCTACAAGTATTCACCCCTACACCATCCTGTTGCAGACTGAACGGGTCCTGCAGGGAGATCCCGTACCTATTTTGAGTAAACAAGTGGAAGAAGCCACATGCCGTCTTTCAGTAGGGAAGTCACCATGAACAAATAACCTTCCAGTGGAGTTACACAATTAGGAAGATGGATTGGTTACTGCATTGACAGTCGTTGGCCAAAAAATGTGTGACTTCAAACAGTAGCCAAATAATGGACACTCTCCTATTGTCTCAGTACCTAAGAAATGAAATGTAATTAACTGCCAAAACTACACCATTACCCTAATAGCCGATCAAGATCATGCTGTGCTGCTTTTTTGAACTTACTGACATTAATGTACTCGATCCCTGTTGTATGGGTCGGTTTTAGGCTTAACAAGCCACTTAATAAACGTAAAATACATGTTTGCTTAAAGGTGGAGGCAATAAATAGTGTTTTTGTCAAACATAATATGCTCAATGGCATATCCTCGGGTTGATTGTTTCACACATTCAAGGGTAATATAATAGTAGTATTTATAAAGTTTTAGATTTTATAAAATTAAGAAATTCATCTGTCATTAACCTATATCCATTTGTTATCATGTAAACTCAGGAATTAAGTCATTATGTATTTGTTGTTGCAGGTAGTCACTGTGGCAGCAGTACAACAATTGGTTCTGCTCAAAACGACGTATGTCATGAACCGTATTAAAATCACATAAATGTATGTTGTAGTGATGTTCTCTGGTACAAATTAAAGCTTGCGTAAATGCACACTACTAATGTTGTTTGTTCTCGGTCCTTAAGGGTAATGGTTGATGGAGATAACGGGGAAATATTAGTGATATAGAAAGAGGCGGAATTACTGATCGATTCTAGAATCACGGTCCGCCTCGCCACAAATAATCAGAGAAGAGAGGAAGAGAACAATAATTATTCAGTTCTGCGGAATATGTTTTTCAGCAAAAGCGGTAGGCAATATGTTTATCACTACAATTCAGCACAATAAACCAGTTCACGTTGATTCAAATTCAACACATTACATAACCAATTGGGCAGACGGCACAACATCATTATGTTACAGCATTTCATCAGCAATACAATGTTCAGGTTAACATGCGTTCACAATCTGCACACATCCATCCTAGTTCTTGCTTCCGTCGCATGTGCAAGACAGTGTTTGTGCATAGACAGAACAAGAACAATATATGATATAACTGAAAGAAATGCGTATGTATTTGTGTATGCATGTACAGGACGTGTAACTATGTATGTAAATACAGGATGTATGTGTGTGTATATTGTGTACATGTGTTTGCATGCCTGCGAGTGTTGGAGTGTAGTGTGTGCGTGTGACAATATGTATATACAATATATATATATATATATATATATATATATATATATATATATATATATATGTATATATATATATATATATATATATTATACATTATATATATATATATGTATATATATATATATATATATATATATATATATATATACATATATATATAATGTATAATATATATATATATATATATATATATATATATATATATATATATATATATATTATACATTATATATATATATGTATATATATATATATATATATATATATATATATATATATATATATATATATATATATATATATATATATATATATATATATGGATACAAATTAGCTTTGCTTCAGTTAATGAATTTTGGTAGTTCTTTATAAAGATACGATATTCATTAATAATCTTAAACGCGCGCAACCCGCAGATGGGTGCGTAGTGTACTAATCGAGCTTTGTGTGGTTTATACAATAGTGTCCCACGATTGCGTCGCATACACCGCCGTTATTACTTCGCTGTAATTAACAGTGTCTCTTCCACTTTACAATGTTTCGACCATGAATTGTATTTAAAGTGTGCATTGTATGGGAGAAATTATGAAATTTGTTCCACAAAAAAGGTTTCGCGTAACCTTCGCGGTATGTTAGTCAGCCTGGGAATGTATAGTTAGCAGATTATATACCAGTAAGTATGATCACTTTGCCAATGTTTTATTTTCATTGCACTTTGATCTAGCTCGGTTTAAAGAACGGCAGGAACTTCGGTCACTGCACATATAACGTCCCACAGGAACAAAATAAATTCGGTACGTCTACCGTACGAGGAGTAAGGTTTAAAGATCACTTCGAACGTGGTCCGGTCAGCTGCGGCAGAGACCAAGTTAGACGGAGCTCGCGATCAGAAACATGTTGAGTGAAGAGTTTGTGTGCATGTATATGTTATTTGAATAAGTCGTTTTTGCTTTAGCTTGTTTTATTCATTCATAAATCAGACGAGTGAGAACAACATACAAATCAACAACAGTCTCTTCAAGCAGACTGTTTCCGTTGTAACTCTACGTATAATCTTCATAAAAAACAATGTCTTCAATAATAAGTTGTATTTGTTCCGTCTCACGCAGACGACGAAACTCACCATCTTCTACGAATGGTGTTGTAGTATTGGGGCAGAAGTAACGACCGGTCACTGTTGACCTGCAAGAGTACATTCGATAAATGTATCATGTATGCGATATGTTCACCGGAACCGGATCATTATAGGCAGGAACCTCTTAGCCAAATGGACTATTGGTATTCGGTTAAACGAGGTCCTGTCTTAAGCGTACGACAGCAATTTCTTACTTCGAACACTCGTATACAAGCAGTTCCAGTCAGAATTGACGAGTGGGTTACCAAGTATATAACACATTGTTATCGATGACATAACATATATAAATCCAACGGAAGTGGTAATTGAGACAGCGAACGCGTTTACATAACAAAATACATTGGTAAGGAGGTATCAAGTACATTCATTTAACAGCAAAATGTATGTTAGAATATTTAAAACATGTGTATTACACAGTACACTGGATGTAAAAGGTTATTACTCATTTATATAGCACATTTCACAGAAGGTAGATATATCACACATTTATATATAACATTATGCTGTGGAGGTACGCACGCACAACGCATCTATATATGTGATACATTTCATGTTGACGGGTATTAGCATTGCAAGAATGATATCGTCGAGAGAATTATCATGAGAGGAGTATCAAGATACATCGATGCATTGAAGTGTTCCGTATCATCTGTGATAAGCTTGACAGCAGATATGAATGAGATGGTAACTAAAAAAAAAAAAATCGATAGGTAACGCGGTGGCTAGGATATCAAATACAACATATATGGCACAGTGAATTAACGACTGGGATACTAAGTATATATAGCACATTGTATCGATGACATAACGTATACATATATACACACATATATATATATATATATATATATATATATATATATATATATATATATATATATATATATATATATATATATATATATATATATATATATATATATATATATATAAGTGGTACACCAGTGTAAGTCGCTCTAGTGTATGCAAGCAAATGTCTCATTACCTGGGCAGTTTCCTGCGACGATCGACACCTTGTCAATGGCGATGTCACCTCGATCAGTGCCCCCTCTGGTGCCAAGGAACACGACCTGTGAGAGATATTTCAGTTGATTTGCACTGGTAGAACACGTGGCACATTACCATCCTCCTACTGAATGCACACCGAACTAAGACTCGTTAAGGCCACAGTTGAAGCGATCATCATATAATACATTGGGAAAATTTCGATCGGAACCCAGGGACGGATATACTATATATTGGATATACTGGTGCTCGATTATCTTTGAAAACGATGCAGTGAACACTATTCTCGGCAGTAGAAGCTGCATTGATGCCATAAACCGTCGGAAGACGGGCATCTGCACGGGCAGTATCGACACCAGCTTTGGCCGAGTCGATGGCATACAGGTGTTGAATTTGTGAGGACTGCTTACCAAAAGCGGCAATTCTTACATGTTACTTCTACGCGTATTGCTTCCTTGTACTGTATGTTTAGTGAAATACTTCGCTTTCTCATGTGTACCATGTGTTAATCTTCAATATTCAACTTAGACTTGGATGTCGACAGGACCAGCGAGATAGTAGAACTCAGAAAGAAGGGCGGATGAGAGTGAGCTAACTATTGGTGGTGTGATTGTCAACAATAAATATCTAGGCACAGTTTTGGATAATAAATTCAAATTTGAATGCAACACCTACTACATTGTAAAGAAATGTCATCCGAAAATGTTGTGCCTGTTCAAATTGATATATTTTGGTGTGAGACAGTGCATATGTTTTGTTATAGATTCATTGAATATGTTTTGACATAATTGTATTGTCTTGTTTGCTGGCTTGTTACATTGAGTGTGAAGAATAGAGGCAGGTATAACAGTATTATTAATAGAGGAAGTATAGTTGTGGCAGTGAGACAGACTTGATTAAATATCGGACTGCTGTATGAGAAGCGAAGAGAAAGGGTATAGAAATCATCAGTGACTTGTGTCACATCCTTTCTTAATATTTGAATATGCCCCCATCAGGCAGGACACCAAGGGTCTTCAAGGCAAAGAAAGCAAACACATTGCCCAGTTGATGCCCATGTCTATAGAACCTAAATTCATATCAACATTATCAATAAATCCTAGTTTGTTTTAATGCTTATACCCATTTTATGATTTTAATAGATTTAACAATTTAAATAAGCAACACTTTATTTTACGTATATTTTCGTTATTGTATTGTATTTATTAAATTTTTAAATATGTATTTCATTGATTTATTTAAATTGTGTAACCTTGCCACCACTGCTATAATCGGTGTGAATATATGGAATATTTGTCTGCGACTGCCTATGTAATTACTGTTGTCATGATTTTGTTCTGACCACAAGGCAATGTTCCCTCCTTTGAGAAATGTAATACATTATCTTGCAACTTGTAGTTTATTGTCATCATCACCCATTGACTCCGGTCACGTCACTCAACCTTTCCTAATTCTGTTATAAATGTTATAGCTGCATTTTAAAGTATCATATTTCTTTTATTAGTATATTCTAATTTTATCAAAGTAGTATTGTATTAACGTTTTAGTATTATTATTACTTATATATATCTTTTTATTATTACTATGTTATTAGTATGTATTTTTTGTTTCATTATTTTAGGAATAATCATTGTAAAGCGCCCCAGAAAAATTATTTGGATGGGGCGCTATATAAGAAATAAACTTATTATTATTATAGCTAAGCATGATACTACTATACATCTTAATAATATTATTATAATTATAAATTAAAATTTGGGAATTTGTCATAGTTTAATAATATCTAGGTAGGTGACATTTTTAAAGAAACAAATACAGTTGGTTATTATAATTGTCATGTTTACAACAATTTAAGATAATAAGGCAAACAACAATTAAACGGAAACATAGTGACACTTTCATTGCTAAAATATGTAATGCATACTAGAATTTTTCAACGGTAAACACATGTGCAAAGATATGTTGGACAGATACGGACTGAGAGCAAGTTTGGAAAATATGGAGGTACGTGGGTGCGGCAGATGTGGAAAGAGCTTGAAATACACATTGCTGGTAAGAACCGGAAGCAAACAGACAATAAACTTTAAAAAATCCAAAATAGTTTTTCTTATGTAATGTTTTGAAATTGTTACTCGGGTTGTTTGTTAAATTCCAGTTCGACCAAAAAGTTGACTCACGCCAGCCAACCGACCCGGCGTACTTACGAACCTTATCCTCCCTCGATACTGTGGTAGAGACGCCCACCGCATGCCACTTGTCGTCAATGTTGTCGCGATGGATAAATACGTAGTTGTGTTCTCCGAGGGACGATACAAACACGAACAGATTGCCCATCCAATAGCCTTTCATTAAGTAGAAGAACCTGATGCATATGCGGCCACTGTACGAGAGAGTCGGCGTCTCCAAACTGTTTCGATGGAAAATAAGAACAATCAACAGTGTTCCACAAGCCGCACAGCTTTCCAAAACGTATGTTTCGGTACTGTTTACGGACACTTAAAATATACATCCACCTCGTGAAATGTCATATTTTAATTATGTGTCATATCTGTAAAAATAAGTGTTACCTAGTCTACATGTGAAATGTATTAACATCTCTAATCTACAGCAGGTTAGATCAATATTGTATAACGAAAACCTGGCAAGTACATTGTTTGAAATTCTTACGGTATTTGGTTTGTGGAAATATATTCTGTTGTAATAGCATCATAGAATTCCCAATAATTTCGCAAGGTACTTAGACCCCGACATCAACCCTACTCACTAAGCCTTGTCGTCATAGACCCTCCCCCTGGCGTCCAGGTAGATATACCAGCGCCCCGACTTGGCATGCTTTGGTCCCGTCCCAGCCGTGGGCGTAGATGTACTAATTCGCTGCCAGTCGTAAGCGTCATCCTGTCGCTGCGTCATCCCACAGAAGTCCTTCTCGAAGTCACACTCGAAGGGTAGTTTACCTAAAGGCAAAATGTCTTCTAATTACGACATCCAATGAGTGGGGGCAAGGCAATGACTGCCGGCGATAACAATACTACATGCGTATAATAATAAATGTAATAATAATACATATTTAAATAATAAATAAATTACGTCCATGACCATGATCATGTGGATTAAGCATAATTGTAGGCAAGGGAGTGCAAAAGAACTGGCGGTTAGGGGAGCTGCGAAAGAAGCTACACCAGATAAACCAATATTAAACATATCCTTTTTCAGTGGATGACAAAGTAATAGTTCCTGCTGATTTAACGTTATCAGGAAGTGATGTACGTCGTTGTTATCCCGCACATACCGTAATTGGTCATATGCAATACAACTCAATACAATACAATACAATAACCTTTAACAGTCCCACAAAGAGGAAATTCTTAAGGTAGATATTCACACAACATAACACAACGACGTCAGTATTGTCAATGCTTATACTAGTTATACGCCCCATTGTATCCCCCCATCCTCCCCGATCACTTCCCCTCCCCGATTGTGCGTTTTGCAGCTTAACATAAGTTAGAAGAAAGGTGTTACGATACCGTTTAGTGCGTGTTCCTTCGGATATGTATCTACCACCAGATTGTGCAATATAATAAACTTCGTACAATTAGTGAGAGGTGTCCTTTAATATTTCCCTTGTCTTATCCATCACACGATTCGTAAAATCAATTCAATGTTGGGAGTGTCTTGCCAATGGTTTTACTGGCTGACCGTACTACACGATCTAGCAGCACTGTATTTTTAACTGATGACCTTCCACCCTAACAAATTTGACATTAGCACATAACTGACTGGACTGTAGATTTATAGAAGAGATGATTTATTGTCCGACACACATTACATTTGTTTCTTAGTTTTCTGACGAAGTAGTTCCGTCTTTTGAATGCTCTTCGTGTTCAATGACCAATAAAGCTGGTTGGAAATGTTGACGCCTATGTAGGACTATGAGTCTACTTTCTACTACCAATCCGTTGATGGATATTGTAGGCGGGACATGTTGTAATTTGCGGAAGTCATGTACCATGTTCCTTAACCCTACTTCTTGGAATTCTCATTTACTCTATCAAAAAGACACGATTGCTGACACGTATGTTTAATATACACGCTTTTGAATTGCAGTAATGCATATAAGCAAAAGTTGAGTTACTTGGGCAATTTCCTCGGTCGATCCTCAGTTTATCAATGGCGATGTCACTTCGAACTTGGTTTCCTCTGATGCCAAGGAACACGACCTGTGAGAAATGATTCAGTTTATTTGCACTGGCAGAACATGCGACACATTACGATCCTCCTACTGAATGCACAGTGAACTAAGTATCTTAACGAGCACAGTTGAACCGATTATCATATAAAGTAGTTGCTTTTGAACAATAACAATGCATTATGGAAAACACTTGACGGTTCACCTGCCATGACAAGATCACATCACCAATCACGATCTGCATGGTAGACTAACACGGATTTCTAGCATACCATCGAGGGACAATGGCGTCCACGTAATGCGTCTAAATTAATCGCGAAATCAAATTCTTCTTTTAAAAAAGTCAAGCCCGCAGACGAGTTTTCCCGAACACGAAACTGATGGACACTACCAGTAAATATACCAACCTACCTTTTCCTTATATGTGACCACATTAGAGATGATCGCTTCTTTCCACTGATCAGATTGGTTGCCTGAAAGCTGGAGGATAAGTCTAGGCGTCTTTTGGCCTGGATTTCTCGTCAACACATACAGATAGCCCATATCGGAGCCGAACATCGAGTAGAAGAACGTAATGCATATGTGGCCACTGTACCCGAAGATCGGCGTGTCTAAACTGTTTGATGGAGAACATCGAATGAAATACGAATTAAGAAGTCCGTCCGGCTGTTGTAAAATATATTGCTGTGCCACAAAATAGCAACCATAGCAGTAATATTTATTGACCCCAAGTAGGTATATAATATTGTTAAAGTACATCGATTTCGTTAGTACATTTTACAAGCATACATACACAAATATTATATCATGTTCACATACTAATATAAGCCTATGCGGTATGCCAACATTACATATAAAAGTGTGCACTTATAGTAATTCTTATTGTACAATAATCATGTAACTTTTACAAACTGGGGTCGATAGCTCCTATTAAGAAAATAGTGTCGCTGTTATTGTAGCCAACATAATTTCATGGTATAAAGTAGTATTGTCTTTATATACATACACGGTGTTTATCTAATAGGTTTATTTGAAAGTGTGTGCTTAAAGTGAGAAAGAGTGTGGTGGTGTGGATATGGGCTAATGGTAATGAATGTGAACATATATTGTACATATACCACTGTAGTTATTTAGTAAACTTGTTTTTATATAACATATAAAGCCATGTAAACTGTGAGTGTATATTTTGTTTTTGATTGCAACAGGGGTCTCATTTATAATATGTGTCATTGCAAAGTCATGCTTAGCTATAAGACTATATATATTAAATTGTACACGAGTATTATAACAGCATATACTAATACTTGGTATAATTAGCCAGTTTAGTAAATACGGAGGTAATATTTTATGAATATATTTAAAATTAATTTGTTATTCTTGTAACTTTAACATATCTTCTATTTTCAGTAGTTTAAGATTTTCGAAAAGTGGTTCTGTATGTGAGTAATATGTATTTAAAGTTATTATTCGCATAACCTTTTTGGATGCTTGTAATGATATTTCTTTGATATCCCCAAATCGTAATACAATAATTTGTATGTGATAGTATTATGGTGTTATTTAATAACATTTGTATATATAATGGTAATACATGTTTTATTCGGTTTAATACGCCAATTGTTTTTGAACACTTATTTGATATTTTCTCCGTGTGTTTTCTCCAATATAGATCAGTATCTAAAGTAAATCCTATAAAGTTAAATTCATATACTCTTTCAATATATACCTAATCTATTTTAAGTGTACCAGCTTCCATACGTTTATTTGGCATATGCGACACCATATATGTATTTTTTCTTTTAATTACTAATAATTTATTAATATTTAACCATTCTTTAATTTTAGAAAAATCTTCATTTATTATTGTTTCTGAATTTTATTATCCAGTGTGGTTTCGCTCAAATGATTTAAAGAGGTAGATAGTGTAGTGTCATCAGCATACATAACAAAATTAAATAAGTGACTAGCTTCTAAAAAATCGTGTTGTTAATGATGAACAATAGTGGTCCTAGGACAGAACCTTGTGGGACACTGATTGTTATAGGCAAAATGTCCAAACCTTCATAACATAAACATGCATAGCAATAATTAATATACATTATATTTAAAAATAAGTAATAATAATAAATAATAAAATACAGAAAATAAACGTTCAAATGGCGGACAATGCCCCCCATCAAAAATCATCAGGGCCGATATTCTGGTTACAGGTCGCGTGTTCAACGGAATGTGTTAATTTCCGCCTGAGTGCTGATGATCTTTATCGTGTTAGGCATAGTCGTTATCCAAATCTTCCCGTTATGGGTGCAACAGTCACCAATTTATTTATTTATTTCCAGCTGCCTTGTAGCCGCAGCAAGTGCAGCACGGCGTTGCAGTTCGTCGTTTACTAGCAATGATTGATAACTTAATGTAGTGAGGCTATTTATATAATTGTCGTAATTGTATTAGCTACATACCCGTAAAATAGTTGACCTATCTAAACTGCGGATGCGGTGTATTCAAACTAAAACAGCATTAACTAAGATTCAATTTACACATAGTCTAAAATTGTAGATAACATTGGATACCATAAAAATACAGAAAATACATATTGCGGCCTTGCAATATGCATGGATCTTGTAGCTAGAGGGCGAAACAATTACTTCAAACATGACTTGACAAACTCAGACTTGGAAATATCAGAGTTATTGACTGATTATTTCTTCTCGGCATTTGCAAGAGAACCACAAGAGTATATAGATAAACTTATGAGATGCTATAACACTGTTGAAACTTGTCCTATCGACCCATCAATACTAAAAGCATTAAGGATATTTCGATCACTAGGACCTAATGGCCTCCATCTTAGGACCATAAACGAATTACCAAACTGCATCAGCATTCCACTATCAATCATATTTGATATATTTCTCACAACAGGTATATTACCAACATACTGGAAACAAACAAGCAAACATACCTGCAATTCACAGAAAGGAAGTAAAACGTTACCACAGAGCTACCGACCGGTCGAGCGTAGTGGGTAATACAATGGGAGAAATAATCAGAGATGCAACCACTGTACATACGAAAGAAAATAATTATTTAATGAGCAATACAGTTTGGTTTTATAAAGGGCCGTTCTACAGTATTTCAGCTAATAAAAGTGCTAGACTCATGGACTGAGACACTGGATAATGTCATAATGGAGGTTGCATATATGTAGTATACTGTGATTTTATGAAATATTTTAACAAGGTACCATATGGGAGACTAATTAAGAAACTACAGAGCTATGCAATAAAAGGGAACACATTTAACTGGGTCACATAGAAACAACTAGCACAGAGAAAGCAAAGAGTAAGAGTAAATAACATATTTGCAAACACGCCAGAAAAGCACCTGTAAGAACATGATAATATATCAGCCGAACCAGCTACACGTGTTTACATCTGGATTTGTCGTGACATCATATAAACAGGTTAATAATATTTATAGTGCAAACAATGTTCATGTTCGCCATAATATTATACGTACAATACATGGCTTGAGTACTATAAATAAAGTGAGTTGATCAGTGAAGTCCAGGTGTCGTAAAAGACAAATATATATATATATATATATATATATATATATATATATATATATATATATATATATATATATACATATATAAGAGTGCATCATTTTATATTTATATTTGTTGGTATTTAAAAATTCCTATGTGATACTGATGTAATAGCGAAACTTCGTTCCTGCTACTATCGTAAGTTACCTAACCCCATGTCATCACCTCTACTCACTAGGAAATGTCGCCATTGACCCGTGGCGGCCTGGCATCCAGGTAGACGTACCAACGCCCCGACTTGGCACCCGATGGTCCCGTCCCGTCTGTCGGCGTCGGCCCGTGTCGGCGCTCCCAGTTGGACTTGTCATCCGCTCGATGCGTCATCCCACAGAAGTCCCTCTCGAAGTCACACTCGAAGGGTAGTTGACCTTAAGATAAAATGTCTTCTAAATAGGACATCCATTATGTGGGGAGATGTTGCAGGGAAATCGATCCAGGCCGAAACCGAGGTTTAATAAACATATTACACACGTAATATAATATCCGTCATGGACCTACAGATCAGTGAGTTTGACATCGGTGATATTAGACGCAATAATTAAGATCACATGTTGGAAATCAAGCGTAATTTGATAAACCCATCTTAAAAACACAAGGTAATGAAGATAACTGTTTAAATTAAGCGCACATGACTTAGTAGATGATATAACTAATTGAATAAAATAAACGTGGCTATTTGACAACAGAAGACAACGGATAGTTGATGAGGATTCTTCAAAACGTATTCGACCGGTAAGTCCTTGCAAACAGCGTTCAATACAATATATCATTAACTGGTGTGCAAACATGGAATATCCACGTATTCATTAAACATATACCATTTTTGCAATGATGGATTTTAAATACATTTCTCGTTAAATATGTCATGTGCAGTTCAACAAGGCTCTATATTAGTTCCACAACTATTTATTATGTATGTGATTATTAATGTTAGATTCCATTGCTAAACTATTAAAATATAACATTTATGCTGATAACACTAATTTGTTTTATGCAACGAAAAACAACATATATATATTTTACATGTCGCAAACACTGAACTATGTAGACAACGTCAACGTAAAACAGTTATATTCATGTTCAAAGCCTACTACTGTATGCTGCTAGCCAACTTACAGCAACCTTTTGTAAAAAGACAAAAAATAAACGGAAACATGCCAAAATAGTACTCATTAAGGTGTTGTGTTACCTCAGATGCTAGAGCCATCTCTCTGTCTGTATTCTTAAACAGGTATGTGGGTGTTGAACTCATTAACACAACAGCACAAAAGTCTTTCAGATGCAGACGTATATATATATACATACAGAAGTATACTTTACATTAATCATCGTAACTGATTCTTTTCATTCTGTCGTGTATTATAAATGAATATGTCCTTATATGTATGTACATTTGGGATGATCTGAACGACATTCACTTGCAGTGATATGACGAAAGACATATATACAGTGTATATCTCAATTGTTTTGTCACGATACATACATTTGATAGAAAAGGGTCATTTCCAACATCGGTGGTCTAATTAACCCACCTACTGACCAGCTCTTCGAACATATAAAAATGAACATATACAAGTGTTATATACATCACTATTTACCTTTGTGTAAGGTTACGTGACCTGTTTGATTTCGACGAGTATTAATATTGCGAAATGGGTAGATTCGAATTGGTGTAGAATTCCTATTTTTATCAAAATAATAACAAATTGGTAAATATATGTCGTATATACCACGTTTGTCAAGTGTATCGCGTATCTTATTAGGAGAACGTGTCCCGAACCATATGTGTAACGCAAGCAAGGGCGTTAGCGAAATGAAAACTACAAGAATTTCTAGGCATAATGAGTCATTTCAAATTGCATTGATGTGTTGCAAGCCTGAAATAACAATTCATTGAAAAGTATCATGAAAAGTATCATTGTTATCCAACACACGATGACATCACCATTAGGTATTCATAATGTGGTACAGTGTGCACGTTACACAAACCTACTCGTTGCCTAGCCTTTCTAAACGACACGCTCCGTGAAGCGTATGTTTCACCTACGCGGGTGTAAGTTACTCTAGTGCATGTAAGAACAAGTCGCGTTACCTTTGCAATTTCCTGGTACGATCGACAGCTCATCGATGGCGACGTAACTTGTTGTCTTACCTCTGATGCCTAGGATCACGACCTGTGAGAGATGGTTCATTTTGAATGCACTGGTTGCATACATGGTACATTACGATCCTCCTACTGAATGCACACAGAACATACTTTACGATCATAGTTGAACTGATCGTCATACAAGGTTGTAGATCCTGGACACTGACTCGATCGCTATGGAAAACAATTGACGGCTCATACACCAGACTACTAGGTGAAATATATATATAACTAGCCAGGGGCGGAGAACACGGATGTCTACCGTGACACCGAGCTACCATGGCGCTACGTTTCACAGTGCTTGCCGATGCGTATCGATGCAACGGTAAAACACTTTATTCTTTTGAAAATGAAAGGCCTGAAGAAGACGTCGCCCGAATACGAAACTGAGAGTCACATACACTATCAACAGAGACACATGATTCAAGTATCTAAACAATGTTTGTGTTTCAAATAACCAGGATAGTGACGCACGTGAACGCGAACAAATGAAAGCACTCACAAAAACAATTCTGTAAACGTTATAGTTTAGTAGAAATCACTCACATATAAATTTCAAAACACAGGTCGTAGAAAGGTATTTATTTGTATGTTATAGTTAACACTTTACACGGATAGAAAACTTTACAAACGGATATCTACTTACGACGTTATTAGGTTTTAGTACATTTGTGAACACGAGTTAATATTTTTTATTTGACAAAGGAAATGTTTTGAAATTAAGTTTAAAGGATAATAGTGTAGTTTCGTGTAAATAAGCTAAAACAATTGTAATGCTTAAGGTTAATTTAAAAACTCTCCAGAATATATCAGCTTAGGTAGTGTGTTGTCATTCTTACGGTGACTGTTTTTGAGAGCCAGCTCGACCAGACCGTTCGAAGTCTCGCCACAACAGACCACGAGTAATTTCGAACAGCATATCTACCTTATCATGTCTTGAGATGGTGGTAGAGAATGCTGCCTGATGCCACAGGATGCCTTGATCGTGAGAACGAGTGAACACGGGGTTGTCTTCCCCGCGGAATGACGTCACCCCAAACAAACGGTCCCCGTCAGCGCCGTGCATCGAGTAATAGAACCTGACACAGACTTGGCCATTGTACTTGAGGGGCGGCGTGTCTAAACTGCTCGATGGAAGACAACGTATGTAACACGATTAAGGAAAACTGCCGACCTTAGGGCTGCCGCAAATACTGTAGCTGTGCAACAACCTAACTTGTAACGTTATTTAAATACTGACCTCACGTCAATCGTCTGACACCGCGCAAGATTCACGAACGCATCATGTTTGAGAAATCTATCTCAGAACGACCTTTTCATCCATTAACTATTCTTTTTCAGGCTAAATGCTAAAAGGATACACCCTTTCCATGTTAAATGTCATATTTTAATTAACTGTTATACTCTTAACATAGGTATCCTATCAACTGATGCGATGGATTAAAGGACATGAAGTAAAATAATATTGTATATGGTGATCATTTGACAATACTTAAGAAGAAAAGTAGGGCTAAATTTAGCGGCCTTGCCAGATCCATAATCTACTCGCTAGAGGACGCATTCAACACTGCCGGCAAGTAGAAAACGCAAAGACGCAACGCGACACAATTAATATATCAGGCGAACCAGCTACACGTTTTACATCGGGATATATATTGACACCATATAAAAAGGTTACCCAAATGTATAGTTCAAATGTTATTCAAGTTGACGGTCACTGAACAATTATTGTACTTGTAGGAGTAAAATGCGTGCTACGTGATATATTATGCAGTTTAAACTAAAACAACAACAGTCTTCCGGTGTGCTTGACAACAATGACAACAATTCCATCATATTTGCATATGGCATAGGTAGAACAAATTTGTTTTGTAAGAAGTGAGTTGACAAGTGAAGTCCAGGTGTCGTAAAATACACCTACTGCCCAAACCCAAAGCAGACGATTATCATTAACTATTATTGGTCAAGGAAACTATTTGTAAAGTGTCGCATCCAATATCTGTGAAGGCTGCGGTACTTGAATTTATATTTTAACGTATAACGTTATCAAAAATACTCAGTGATACATAATACAGATTAAGATGCAATACAGAAAATACAGTTTGAAAATGTAAACAAAGTGAGCCGTCTGACTTCTCCATACTTAAACGTGCTAATCAGCCATGTCATGTCCATGCCATGGCCACGAAGATTTACCACATGTTGATCCATTTATTATAATGTATTCGGAATGGCAAAATAACAAAAGAACTGTAAATATTATTAATAAGCCAACACTCACTTACTAGTTATATTTCTGATGTGTTTGTAGATGACAGTGTTGTGTAAACTAACCGTCTTTGGTTGGTTAATCCTACATAAAATGATGCGGGCCGCGAAATCGTAATTCCAGAATGGGATGAAAACAGTGCTGCTGCAAGCGACCAAAGCGTGAAACTTGCTAGACCGCTGTTCTAATTGTAACGAACGTTTGGGTGCTAATTTTTTCAACATTGGCTTATCAACATGTGTGTGAGTTTTCGATTCAAAATGGTATATCTTGTTACACTATGCCCCTTACCCGGGACGATAGTCACAAAATGGTGTAATATAGGTTATGGGAAATAAACTAACGCGTTTCCCCCCCAAAAAAACAGAAGTACACAAAGACATGCATTTTTAAATATAGTTGATGGTGTGTCGCTGAATATGTACAAATATTGCAAGTGGCCGAAACAACTGCGATACAAAAAGGTTCACGTTAAGAATAATTAGTGTTTGATATGCTAGACGAAAAAAGTAACTGTTAGGATCGTGGTCCTTTTTAGCAGAGCATATATTGGCATGCCATATACGATATATATTCAAAGTATGAAATGTATTGAAAGGTGTTCACAATTCACACAAGCTATATTCTAATTATCATAATGTAAACCATGTGAAAATGAACCTCAACAGCTTTGTGACAACCTGCCCCTTCATTAAGATTTGACACAAAGTACGCTTCTTGGAGTGACATTCGTTGTGTGACGTAGTTTAATAATGTATATATTCGAAGGGTCACAGTGCCAAATGGACCTATATGAGATGGCAAAATGTAATTAATACGCGAAGCAATATCATAAATAATAAATATAAAAGCATTACTTTAAAATGAAATACATCGCCAACGCATTAATAATCAATTACCGAACTTATCATTACTATGCGGTCATTGCAGTGGCAAACTCAAGTACTCTTGCCATCTGGTTAAATACTAGAGGCTGTGTGTCAACCATCCCGTGTGACAACCAATCCCGGTCTCCTACGCAATGGTGAATTATGGATCGAAACATTTGTAAGAATGAGCTATTGAAAATATAACAGGAAGTAATAAATATGAAAATAAGTAAATGTACCTGTACGTCCTGTAAATATATATGAGTATCGGGTCAGATCATTAATAATAATCAATTTCCACAACGTTAGCATGGTAACCACGACATTCTTCGATATTATGTTGGTAGTGGGTTTGTGGAAAGTCCAAAGTAAAAATGATTGCATAATTTTATATTTCCATTCCAATTTGTGTACTTCTTGCTTTAAAACATTCCCAATATAATAGTAAGTTAATTAACCCCTGTCGTCACGCCTACTCACTAGGCCTTGTTGCTCGGGTCCAGAGGCGGACTGGCACTCATGCTGATATACCAGTACCCAGACTTGTCAAGCGATTGTCCCGTCCCTTCCGTAAATGTCGACCTGTATCGGCGCACCCAGTCGAAGGCGTCATCCGTCCGCTGCGTCATCCCACAAAAGTTCTTCTCGAAGTTACACTCGAATGGTAGTTCACCGGAAGGGTGTGCTACAACTATAACGCTGCTTAATTATAAAAGAACTGTCGTGTAGTATCGAAGTACAATGGGAGAAGTAGTGGGGTCCTCGAACCAGGCAGAGAAGAAGGACAAGACACATACTACATGCGTATCATGATTTTAAACATAGTAAATGAAATAAAATGATTAAATAATTCAAAGAACGCAGATCAGTGAATTTGACTTCGGTGATCTGCACATTATTAGGGAGAATATTTGAGAAGTCATGTTATGTTTTGTTACCAGTAAGTCGGTGTACGGTGGATCACCAGCAGACGTGGTCTACTTATGTTTTAGAGCTTTACATTTAAAATGTTCGGAAAATTGCTGCCTTTGAGGATTATAACTTATAACTGGCATAAGAAATAATAAGGTTAACTGAATATAAAATGGCTTATTGGCAGAAGACAACGGGTAACATTTGACGGGATTTGTTAAATTGGAAATCGGTTTTGAATACGGTTCCACAGGAATTAGTGCGTGCGCGTGCGCGTGCGCGTGCGCGTGCGCGTGCGCGTGCGCGTGCGCGTGCGCGTGCGCGTGCGCGTGCGCGTGCGCGTGCGCGTGTGTGTGAATTGAAGTATAAGGTAAAAGGCAAGGTGTTGATATTTGATATTTACGGATGATATGAAATTTGTGAAGAATGATGAAAAGTGTAATGATAATAAATTACATGAATACGTTAGAGAACAATAGAACACTGAGTTTGACATCGCTGAGCTGCAAATTAGTACAGAGAATAATTGAATATCACAAGGTAGCTGTTCTTGTTAAGCATAATTGGTTAAAACCACCTTACTGTGGGTAATTGAATAATTAAATCAAGTAATACACAAGTAAGGTGATGCTTAACATAATAAATTATACAATTATATAATTTATTTGGAAAATGGGTAGATAATGAACCAGGAATAGATATCATTTACTTACATTTGTTCCTAACAGTTTTCGACAAAGTGACACATCGAAGAAAATTATCAAACTCAACATGCATGGCAAAGCAAACGATGTTACTAACTGAATGTAAAAACGGCTTGAAAATCGGTTTTGAGTGGGGTACCACAGGGTCAGTAAATTGACCCTTATTATTTTAAGTGTTGATAGTTGCGGATTATGAATTTGTGTACAAGTATTACAAAGTGATGGAGATAGACATCATTTACAATATGATATTGACTGAGTGATTGAATGGTCTTGGAAATGTCACAAGTTGTTCAACTTTGGTATTTCTAAATGTATTCAAACAAAACATGGGAACGAAGATATGCAATATATAGCATATAATAGAGCGTATAGCACTACTATAAGAACTACCATAATATAAAATCATTTACGGTTAACTAGTAATGATTTTAAGTTTTCAAAGCAATGCGGAATTGCAGCATTGATGACAAATCAAATATTTGTATTAATTAGGCGATATATAACATATAACGGAAAAATAAGTTACGCTGATCACAACAATAGTTACGCCTCATTAAGAATATTGTATTTAAGAGTGGACGCCGTATTGCAAAAAGAAATGATATATGGTAACAAGAATAAAGCGTAGACCAATGAAACGCTACCAAATTATGAAATGGGTGTAAGAGAATGTGATTTATCAATAGTAATGACCAGGAGAATGAGATGAGATAAGTCAGAATATGTTTCATCTACAAGAGTTTAATTTTCACTGATGCATATCAGCAAAAGTCACGATACCTGCGCATTCTCCTGGGACGATTGACAGATTGTCAATAGCAATGTCCCCTTTGACGGTCGTCCCTCTTATGCCAAAGAACACGACCTGTGAGAGATGTGTCATTTTAACTGCGCTGATAGAACACGTAAGGTCTACCAACTGAATGCACACCGAATAAACTTTGCGATAACAGTTGAACAGATCGTGATATAACGTTCTAGATCTTGGACACTGACTCAAACGCTATACAAAACACTTGATACTTGACACCAGGCTACTACGTGAACTAGAAAAGGAAATTCAAGAAACGAAAACAACATTACGACACTATTACCGTTTTATTTTTGATAAGACAAGGGAGTGTTTTCAAAACTTCAACAATGGAGTCTTTTGAAATTACGTTGGTAGGATAATGTTGTCGTTTGTTGTTTGTTCTAAATACGTGAACTACTGTAAGGTTTTCAAATTAACATTAAAGCACTCTATCAACAATTCTGAAATGTTTCATCTTGTTTACAGGGGCTGTGTTTTTGAGAGCCAGCTCAAACAAACGGTTCAATCTCGCACCAACATATCACGAGTAATTTCGAACACTCGATCTACCTTTCCATTTTTCGATATTCTGGTAGACACAGCTGCCTCATGCCACGGTCTACCTTGGTCGTTAGAACGAGTGAATGCGAGCTTGTTTACTCCGGAGGATGATGTAAGTACGAATAGACTACCCACTCCAGGGCCGTACATCGAGTAGAAGAATCTGACGCAGACGTGGCCGCTGTACCCGAGGGCCGGCGTGTCCAAACTGCTCGATGGAAAACAACGTATGGTACACGGTTACACAAAACTGCCGACATCATGGCTGTCGCAAACATAGATGCTGCGCAATGTAATAGCAATGATTGATAATTTAATTCAGTCACGATACTTATATTCTAACATAACGTCAACAGTCTGCCACCGCGCAGGATATTCACGGACGCATCATGATCAAGTTTGAGAGAAACTATCTTAAGACAACGCGATGGCAATATCCAAATGAAATTCGTATATAATCAGGTTGTATTTAAGCAACATATTATTTAGTGATTTCGTCACATAGCTAGGAAAAGGTATTTTGAATGAAGTGATTTTATCAGTGATATCCAGATATCGTAAACGACACATACTGCCCAAACGCATGCAAGGTATTACGCATGACTAAGTCAATATAACTATTTGTTTCCATCGCAAGCAATCCTGGTGAAGATCCCTGTATTTTAATTCAAATTCATATTCACAACGTATTACAAAGTGGACTTCGCCTTACATAAACATGTTAATCACACATGTAATGGATTTCAACCACATTTTAACCCATTTATTTCGAAATTATTCGGAATGGCTAAATAAAAAAAAAATGTTAACATAACGAGTAAACTAGTAGTCAGTTACTAGCAATATTACTAATGTATCTGCAAATGAAAATGTGTAAACTCCCAGTCTTTAGTTGGTTGATCCTACTTAAAGTGTTGAGAGCCGCGAGATATATATATATATATATATATATATATATATATATATATATATATATATTAATAATAATAATAATAGTTCTTCTATCGCGCGATGTCTAGCTCAATGTTAATCACTGCGTTCACAGATTAGTTATAAATAAAAAACAAGAAAACATAATTTAAAAGTTATCTTAATTCATAAGTCGGACAAATTAATTGTCAAAAAGATAAATAAATAGTTTTAAAATATAATTGTCACTCAAAAAGTCACTAAATGTCATATATATAGCTAATTGGCACCAATTTATTAGGCATGGCCCCTATTCTATCAGAGCACTCCCCCATGGGACCAAACGCGAACAGATCTGGGATATCTCGTTGTTTATCTCTTTTAAGTCTTAATCCCATCCGTGTGAAGGCGCTCTATGTTGAAGAGCCCCAACTCGGATGCATTAACTGTGACTCTATTACGAATATTTGGGTTTCAATAATATTGTTAATTTTGCCTTATTAAAATGTGTGCGTGTGTGTGCGTGTTACAGCCTATAACCTGCCCTGGATGGTTGTCACTAAATGTATCAATATATATTATAGGAAATAAAATAATGCATTTACGAACAATACAAATACTCTAATTCAATGACAGATGCATTCTGAAAGACGTGTTTCGCTCAACATGTGAAGATAATGCAAGTGGCCGAAACAAATCCGATACCAAAGATCATGCAAAGACTAATGAGTGTTTAATTACATGCTACAAAAAACTGTTAAGAACCGTGGACCATTTCAGCATAACTTTTCTTGACATATATTACACAATGTGTGTGTGTATATATATATATATATATATATATATATATATATATATATATATATATATATATATCCAAAATAATTATGATGCAAGTGATCGAAAGGAGGTTTCTTTTAAAAAAACTCACTCACAAATTATTACTACTTCTCATAATATAAGTCATGTGACAAACATCCCAAACAGCTTTCTCACAATCTGCCCCAATATTAAGATTTGACACGAAATTATGTTCTTGGAGTTACACTTGTTGTGTGAAAGATTTGATGTATATATTTTAAAGTTCACAATTATATTCATTCGAGATGACAATTTCGTCATGCAGAACTAAATACTACGCGATGCTAATCATCAATAATAACGCATACAACTGTTACTTATAACATACATCAGAAAATACATCCCCAACGCATTTATTTACGGAAGCATTACTAAACAGTTACTGCAGTGCAAACCCGAATGTTCTTGCCATATAGGAGATCAATTACAGGCTGTGTGGCAGCCATCACGTGTTAAAAGAAAATCAATCCCCATCTCCCAAATACTAGTAGATTATGGGTCGAAACCGACGAGAGAATGTTTTTTTTTGTTTCAACATAGCACTATATGAATTCAAGAAAAACGTGTTTGTATTTCTTTAAGTGAATGAATTCTGCTGGGAGTAGTTTTGTGGAAAGTCTAACAGAAGCACCATTGCATAGTTTTATATTTCCCATTTGTGTTTCTTGAAAATTACCACGTGATACTGACGTAATAGCGATACTGCATTCCCTCCCAATATGTACGCAGTTAAGTATCCCCCGTCGTCACCTATACTCACTAGGTCATGTCGCCCAGGACCCGGGGCGCACTGGCCTCCAGGTAGACGTACCAGCGCCCCGACTTGGCACACGATGGTCCCGTCCCGTCTGTCGGCGTTGGCCCGTTTTGTCGCCACCAGTCGGACTTGTCATTCGCTCGATGGGTCATCCCACAGAAGTCCTTCTCGAAGTCACACTCGAAGGGTAGTTGAACAGCGAAGGGTAGTTGAACAGTAGGCTTTGCTGGAACTATGGCTTAATGAATCCGTTTCTGCATGGCTCCATTGTTACAACAACCCGACAAGAAGCAATACATTAACGAACAACATAGAGCAAACTCTACGACAATAGTGTTTCGTGCTCGTAAATCCGAGGTAATGTGTTTTGAACTTTCCACTGCCTATTTCCCGCTTCCTGGACCAGTGATATCTTCCCTCGACTATCACGTCAATGGTGCTTATTCGCTGGAAGTTAGAGCCATATTATATTATACATCGACGAATGTGTTTTTCATAGGCTGCTAGAAGAAATGGTAACTGAAAGAAAGCGGAAAGAAAAAAGACGAACCAATTGTTGCCATTACTTCGCCTACCGTAGAAAAAACACAGAAAAGTGATAGCTGTTGCTGAAGATAACGTCCTAAAGAAAATTATATGTGACACATTTGAAAAATATAGAGTGATAGTAAATTAAGTGATAGTAAATTATCGGAAAGTGACAGAGAGCAACGGACAGCAACGACGACAAATCTGTTGATGGTGAGACGTAACGTCTTGTATTAGTTCAGCGCTTGGTCCATACCAACGTCCTCTTTATTTTACAGGTTGTATAGGAGTGTCTTGGCAATCACGGATACATCACATCGAACTATTTTCATTCAAACAAATCTATTATGACAAATAAACTGCCTTATATCTACTATATTCGAACATGGGATACAATCATGCCATAATTATATTTTGATTGAGTCATTACAATTGAACCTAGCTGTGATGTTCAGATATCATACACGAATCAGCATTAAGCACAATCTAGGTCATTCGTCACATACTTTTAAACAAATACTTTCAAAATAGCTAATAATATATAACAACACAGGCATCCACAATAAAAGGAAGGTCATCATACATTTCAGAATACATTGATGTGATGCACGCTTCAAAAACAGTTAACTGTAAGGCATCGTCGTTGTGCCGCACACGAATACCTTTTCGTTAATTGGTCTTAGGCATTTACAATGTGGTACAGAGTATACAATCATGAAACCTATCGCTTGTCTAGTCTGTCAGAACGATACGCTTGTTGAAGCGATGCTTCATCTATGCGGGTGATAGTTACACCAAGAAAAGGTCGCCTTACCTGCGCATTTTCCTGGGACGATCGACAGCTTGTCAATGGCAATGTCCCCTAAAACGGTCGTCCCTCTTATGCCAAAGAAAACGACCTGTAAGAGGTGTGTCATTTTACCTGCGCTGATATAGAACACATAAGATTTACTTACTGAATGCACACCGAATAAACTTTCCGATCCCAACTGAACAGAGATCGTGATATAAAGTTCCAGATCCTGGACATTAACTCAAACGCTATACAAAACACTTGATACTTGACACCAGTCTACTACGTTAACTTGAAAATAAAATCCAGGAAACAAAAACAGTATTACGACATTATTAGTTGCTTACTATTGCGAACAAAAGTAAGAGTTTTCAACTTAACAATGGAATCTTTAAACATTAAGTTGGCAGGATGCTGTTGCAGTTTTTGTTTTAAATATGTGAAAAACTGTAACGTTTTCAAATGAACATAAAAATACTCTTTTTAAAAACTCTGAAATGTTTGAACTTGTTTGACATTCTTTCAGGGAGTTGTATTTTTGAGAGGCAGCTGAAATAAACAAAAGCGTAATTTCGATCACTCGATCTACCTTTCCATTTTTTGATATTCTGGTAGACGCAGCTGCCTTATGCCACGGTCTGCCTTGGTCGTGAGAACGAGTGAATACTAGCTTGTTTACTCCGGGGGATGATTTAACCACGAACAGACTACCCACGCCAGGGCCGTGCATCGAGTAGAAGAATCTGACGCAGATTTGGCCAATGTACCCGAGGGCCGGCGTGTCCAAACTGCTCGATGGAAAACAACGTATATTACACTGTTAAATAATCTGCCGATATTACGGCTGTTGCAAACATTGTTGCTGTGCAAGACAATAGCAATGGTTGATAATTTAATTCAGTCACGATACTTATATACCAACATAACATCAATAGTCTGCCACCGCGCAAGATTCACGGATGCGTCATGATTAAGTTTGATAGAAACTTAAATCTTAAGACAACGCGATGGTAATATCCATATGTAATTCGTATAGAACCAGGTTGCACTTAAACAACTTACTTAGTGATTTCGTCATATCTGTATAATACATTGGTAGGAAAAGGTATTTTGAATAAAGTTATTTGATCAGTGATATCCAGATATCGTACACGACACATACTGACCAAACTCGTGCATGGCATTACGCATGAATAAGTCAATGTAACCATTTGTTTGCATCGCAAGCAACCGTGATGAAGATTCTGGTATTTGAATTCATATTCACAACGTAATACATTAATACAAATACTCAATAATTAATATAATAAATTAACATGCAATACAGTGTGAACATGTAAACAAAGTGTACATTCTGACTTCGCCTTACATACACATGCGAATCAGACATGTCATTGTCCATACCCACGCCATGACCCCAAAGGTTTCCAACCACATTTTCATCCATTTATCTTGAAATTATTCGGAAGAGCGAAATAAAAATATGTTAACATCATGATTTAACAAGTATTAACTTACTGGACTGACGTGTCTGCCAATTAAATTGTTGTATAATGTAACAGTCTTTAGTTGCTTTACCTATATAAAGGCTGCGAGATCGTACTAGCCGGAAGGGATTAACACTCGTAATATAAGTCATGCGACAAACAGCCCAAACAGCTTTCTGACAACTTGCCCCTATATTAAGATTTGACGTAAATGCTGCTCCTGCAGTTATACTTGTTGTGTGAACGACTTGACGTAAATATTTGAAAGCTCACAATTATACTTATTCGAGATGACAATTTCGTCAAGCAAAACTGAATACTACGCAATGCTACATCATGAATAATAATACATAACATGTGTACGTTTAACATGCATAAGAAAATACACCCCTAATGCATTATCATTCATTTACGGAAGCATTACTAACAGTTACTGCAGTGCAAACCATAATGTTCTTGCCAACTAGGATACATAGTAGAACTTGTGTGACAACCAACCCGTGTGGAACGAAAACCAATCCCGGTCTTCCAAACAATGGTTGATTGTTGGTCGAAACGGATGAGAGAATGAATCAGAGAAAATATAGCAGAAAGTAATATAATATGAATCCAAGGAAAGTGTGTTTATATTTCGTTAAGTAAATATGAATTATAATGGGAGTGGTTTTGTGGAAAGACAAACGGAAACATTATTGCATCATTTTATATTTCCCTTTTTAATTACTACGCGATACTGATTTAATAGCGATACTGCATTCCCCCAATATTATCGAAGTTAAATAACCCCCGTCATCACCCCTACTAACTAGGTCATGTCGCCCTGGACTCGGGGCGACCTGGCATCCAGGTAGATGTACCAACGCCCTGACTTGGCACCCGATGGTCCCGTCTCGTCTGTCGGCGTCGGCCCGTTTCGCCGCTCCCAGTTGGACTTGTCATTCGTCCGATGCGTCATCCCACAGAAGTCCTTCTCGAAGTCACATTCGAAGGGTAGTTTAGCAGCGAGGGGTAGTTGAACAGTAGGCTTTGCTGGAACTACAGCATAATGAATCCGTTTTTACAACGCACAATTGTTACAACAACACGACAAAAAGCTATACAATAATGAACAACATAGAGCAAACTCTATGACAATAGTGCTTCGTGCTCGTAAATTCAAGGTACTGTGTTTTGAACTATCCACTGCCTATTTTCCGCTTCCTGCACCAGTGATATCCTGCCTCGACTATCACGTCAATGGTGCTTATACGCCGGAAGCTGGACCCATATTATATATATATATATATATATATATATATATATATATATATATATATATATATATATATATATCGACAAATGTGTTTTCATAGGCTGCCATAAGGAATGATATCTTGTTGAAAACAAAAAAGTAATTGTGTGAAAAAAGATGAACCAATTGTTGCCATTATGTCGCCTACCATAGACAAAAACACAGAAATACTTAAACGTTGGCACCAACGTGATAGCTATTGCTGAAGATAATGTCCTGAAGAAAATGACATGCGACACATTTGCAAAATACAGAGTTAAGTGATAGTAAGTTATGAGAAAGTGACACAGAGGAACTGACGGCAATGAGGACAAACCAGGTGATGGTGAGAAGGACATATCGTCTTGCATTAGTTCAACGCTTGCTGTTGGTCCATAACAACGTCGTCTTTATTGTACAGGTTATGTAGGAGTGTCTTGTAAAACGGAGTGATGAAACATAACCTCATGATTCAACTCCGGTTACCAATCAAGAAGACATAACATCGAACTATTTTAATTAAAACGAGTCTATTATGACAAATAAACTGTCTTACATCTATTATCTTCGAACATGGGATACAAGCATGCCATAATTATATTTAAGTATAAAAGCACGCATTACAAATTAGCCTAGCTGTGATGTTCACATATCATATACGAATTAGCATTTAGCACAATTTAGGTCATTCGTGACATACATTATAAACACATACTTTCAAAATAGTTAACAATATAATATTATAACGACCCAGTCATTCACAATAAAATGAAGGTAAAGATACATTTCAGAATAAATTGATGTGATGCACGCTTCAAAAGCAGTTAACTGTAAGTTATCGTTGTTGTGCCGCACACGATGAACTCTGCATAAATTGTCGTAGGCATTTACACAGTGGTGCAGAGCTCACATTCGTGAGACCTACTTCTTGTCTAGCCTGTTCGATCGATACGCTTGATGAAGCGCATGCCTAATATATGCGGGTGAAAGTTACACACAAAAAGTCGCTTTACCTGCGCACTTTCCTGGGATGACCGATAGCTTGTCAATGGCAATGTCCCCTAGGGCGGTCGTCCCTCTTATGCCAAAGATCACGACCTGTGAGATATGTGTCATTTTACCTACTTAATGCACACCGAATAAACTTTGCGATCACAGTTGAACAGATCGCGATGTCAAGTTCTAGATCATGGACACTGACTCAAACGATATACAAAACATGTGATACTTGACTACTACGTGAACTAGGAAAGGAAATCCAGGAAAAGAAAACAGCATTACCTCATTATTAGCTTTTTACTATTGCGAACACAAGTGAGAGTTTTCAATTTAACAATGGAATCTTTAGAATTTTAGTTGGCAGGGTGCTGTTGTAGTTTTATTTTTTATTTTTTTTTTTTTTTTTTTTTCTACCTTTCCATTTTTCGATATTCTGGTAGACACAGCTGCCTCATGCCACGGTATGCCTTGGTCGTGAGAACGAGTGAATGCTAGCTTCTTTACTCCGGAGGATGATGTAAGCACGAATAGACTACCCACGCCAGGGCCGTGCATCGAGTAGAAGAATCTGACGCAGACTTGGCCACTGCACTCGATGGCCGGTGTGTCCAAACTGCTCGATGGAAAACAACGCATGTTACACTGTGAAAGAAATCCGATAACAAATATTAACAAATATCATGCTTCTATAGAGTAATGAAAGCATGTTTAATTACATGCTACATGAAAAATACAACTATTAAAAACCTTGGACCATATCAGCATAACATAACTTGACATGTATTACACAATATATATATATATATATATATATATATATATATATATATATATATATATATATAAACAACTATGCAATTGATCAAAAGGAATTATCTTTTTAAAACTCACACACAAATTATTACTATTTCTCATAATGTAAGTCATGTGACTAACAGCCCAAGCAGCTTTCTGACAACCTGCCCCTGTATTATGGTTTCACACGGATTGATTTTCCTGGAGTTATACTTGTGTGAACGACTTCATATGAATATTTAAAAGCTTAAAATTATACTTATTTGAGATGACAATTTCGTCAAGCAAAATTAAATACTACGCGATACTACATCATGAATAATAACGTATAACATATTTACTTTTAACATGCATACGAAAATACACCTCTAAAGCGTTATCATTCATTTACGGAACCATTACTAAACAGGTACTGCAGCGCAAACCCTAGTGTTCTTGTTAACTAGGATACATACTAAAACTTGTGTGATAACCAACCCGTGTGGAAAGAAAACCAATCCCGGTCTTCCTAACATTGGTAGATTGGTGGTCGAAACGGTTGAGAGAATGAATTATAGAAAATATAGCAGTTGGTAACATAATATGAATTCAAGAAAAGTGTGTTTGTATTTCTTTAAGTAAATATGAATTCTGGTGGGAGTGGTTTTGGGGAAAGTGTAATGGAAAAAGTATTGCATAATTTTATATTTCCCTTTTTAAAATTTACTAAATGATACTGATTTAATAGCGATACTGCATTCCCTCCCAATATTATCGAAGTTAAGTCGTCACCCCTACTCACTAGGTCGTGTCGCCCAGGACTTGGGGCGGCCTGGCATCCAGGTAGACGTACCAACGTCCCGACTTGGCACCCGATGGTCCCGTCCCGTCTGTCGGCGTTGGCCCGTCTCGTCGTTCCCAGTCGGACTTGTCATTCGCTCGATGGGTCATCCCACAGAAGTTCTTTTCGAAGTCACATTCGAAGGGTAGTTTAACTAAAGGTGAAATGTCGTCTAGTTATGACGTTCCTTGTGTGAGGAGATGATGCATGGAATTCGAACCAGAAAACA
>OZ024856.1:25435138-25512638 GCA_964017155.1 Oasisia sp. SBJ-2009
ACGAAGTGGTATCCTTGACGAGGCGACCAATCTTGTGCCGCCGAGACGACCAAAACGCCGCCGACGTATCCAAAATATTTCGCCGACGCGTCCAAGGATTTCGCCGACGCGTCCAAAATATTTCGCCGACGCGTCCAAGGATTTCGCCGACGCGTCCAGAGATGTCAACGCCGACGTGGTAACGCTGCCGACGCGACCAGTTACCGTCTAAAGTCTGCCACAGCGCAGGACTCATGGACGCATTATGTTTGAGAAACCATAGATATAAAACTATATCTATGGAGAAATCTAGCTTCACCTGGCTCGATGGCATCAAGCTAAGATTCCGTATGTATGGATGCGTCATGCGGTGTGCGGTAAGAAATGGTTACAGTGGGAATGCATAGGAGTGATTCCATATATGCGGGTGTTGTTGCGGTTTGTTCCGCGGATACGGAAGCGGCAAACTGAATCGGTCCATGTAGCGATTTAAATATATACACAAACACACACACACACACACACACACACACACACACACACACACATATATATATATATATATATATATATATATATATATATATATATATATATATATATACACTATTTGTGTGTTTGTTTATTACATGTACATTTTACAACGGTTGCATGTGCCTAGGCATGGGCTGGTCCCTGAGATTTGACGCTTAGAAATGCTAATAATAAAGATAAACTAATAATAATAAATAAGAGAATCCAACATTGCTCTCGCGGCACTGTCAAAATTAGAGCTAAACGCACTGCTTTCCGCAATGTATGGAATCACTCCAGACGCATGACACTTGACGCATCCGCAAACCGCAGCCGTATCCGCATGCCGCATTCGCGTATATGGGATCTTATTTTCTTACAATGCGTAAGAGAATGTTCTTTTCCAAAACGCGATAACCACCGTGTGTCTGACGGGAAATTGATAGCGTAATTGTTTATTTCCCATAATTTGTAATTTCCCATTTAATTTCCCATAATTCCTATGTGATACTGATGAACTGGTGATACTGCATTCCTACTAGTATCCTAAGTTAACTAACCCACGTATTCAGCCCAACTCACTAGGTCTTATCGCCCTTGACTCGAGGCGAACTGCTTTCCACGTAGATGTACCAGCTCCCCGACTTGGCACCCGATGGTCCCGTCCCGTCTGTCGGCGTTGGCCCGTTTTGTCGCCACCAGTCGGACTTGTCATTCGCTCGATGGGTCATCCCACAGAAGTCCTTCTCGAAGTCACACTCGAAGGGTAGTTTAACTAAAGGTAAAATATCGTCTAGTTATGACGTTCCTTGTGTGGGGAGATGATGCGTTGAATTCGAACCAGAACATATTATACCAGGGTGAAATAATGTTTAGCACTGTTCGAACTAAAACAAAGTTGGACAGAACGTAAAAGGCACGTTTGAAAGTAACATAGAAACATATGCATAATTTATACTTGAGGTGTTACGGTAGAAATAAGTCTTATTTTGCACTGCCCCGTTGTTACAACAACACGACAATAAGCCATACATTTATGAATAACATAGAACAAACTCTATGACAATAGTGGCTCATGCTCATAAATACAAGGTACTGTGTTTTTGAACTTTCCACTGCCTATTTCCCGCTTCTTGGACCAGTGATCTCCTACCTCGACTATCCTGTCAATGGTGCTTATATGCTGGAAGCTGGAGCCATATTAGATATAAACGACTGTGTTTTTCATAGCCTGCCAGAAGACATGTTAATGTGTTTAAAACAAAAAAGTAATTGTGTGAAAACAAAGAAGATGAACCAACTGTTGCCATTAGTTCGCCAACCATGGAAAAAGCCATAGAAAGACTGACACTTTGGCACCAACGTAGTAGCTGTAGCTTAACGTCCTGAAGAAAATGATGTATGACACATTTGCAAAATACAGAGTTAAAGTACAAGTTAAGGTATAAACATGCCAAAATTGTATTTAATTATACAATATACACAAGACAATTGATCCCATCTGTGCTGTTCACGTGTCATATATGAATCAGCATTTAGCACAATTTTGGTCCTGCGTGACACATCTTTTAAACAAATACTTTCGAAATAGTTAACAATATATAGCGGCACAGCCTTCCACAGTAAAAGGAATAAGCAATACGTCATTTAAGAATACATTGGTGTGATGCATGCTTCAGAAACAAACAGTTAACTGTAAGTTAAGAAAACTTATCGTTGTTGTGCCGCACACGATCAACTCAACTTTAATTGGCCGTTGTCATTGAAAATGGGCACAGAGGATATATTCCTGAAACATACTACTTGTCTAGACTGTCGAAATGATACGCTGGGTGAAGCGTATGTTTCATCTATGCGGGAGTGAGTTACACTAAAAAAATCGCCTTACCTGGGCAATGTCCACGGACGATCGACAGCTTGTCAATGGCGATGTCACTTCGAACATTCCCTCCTCTGATGCCAAGGAACACGATCTGTGAGATATTGTTCAGTTGATTTGCACTGGTAGAACACACAGGACATTACGATCCTCCTAACGAATGCACACCTAACACACTATGTCCACAGTTGAACAAATCGTTTTACAAGGTTATATATCATGGACACTGATTGAAAAATATAAAACGGTTGATGGCTCACATATCAGACCACTACGTGAAATATACGAAGCTTCATAGCGTTATCACATCACTAACCAGGGCTATGTGACAGCGCACACGGAATGATATCATTCCACCAAGAGACTATTGCGCTACGTTTGAAAAAGAGCATGCGAGTTGCGAAGAAGAGGTTGACCGAACATGAAAGAGAGACGCTATCAATAGAGACATGGGCCTCATGATGACGTGTGTAGCTGCCCCAATGGATACCTGTTCAGCCAGCTCATCAGTTCGGCACGTTAATAATATAAGTACTTGTTGAATCAGCTCATCATATCGGCACGATACTAACACAAGTAATTCAACATTTAATGTGATCGACAGCATTAAAACGTAATCATGTATTTGTGTGAAAAACGTTCATTAATTACAATTTCACCATGTTCACCGGTAGTTAGATCCTGCACTGATCGACTTACAAAGTATGCAATAGATATAGGAAAACTGACATATAATCATTATTATACACTTAAGATATATGTCTGACAAAGTGCATACTGCTTAGCAGCTATTAGGCATGAAAGCAATGTTAGGGTTTATAAATTCCACAACAATTAAGCACAAACATTTTATGTACTTTTTGAAAAGAAACTATGGTTTTTAATTAACACAACTGTAAAAGATATACAAATAAACCAACGCAAGTTATTGAAATGGAAGAGCGTTGTTACTATCAAAAGGAATTTACAAGCACAAGAGTTATCTGAAAAGACCAAAGTGAACAAAACAACTTTGAGTAGCCTATATTACACCTTTATATACACTTGTATTACCTATTGTATGGGGAAAAGACCCAGCAATATATTGTTCTATAATTCACATATTACCGAAACGAAACATTCGTATAATAAATCTTGTTGAATTTACAATCATACATACGCTATTCAGTCTGGCGCCATCAAACCACTAGACATTTCGAACACTCAATCTACCTTTCCATTTTTTGATATGTTGGTAGAGACGGCCGCTTCATGCCACAGTTTTCCTTTGTCGTGAGAAAGAGTGAACACACGGTTGTCTACCCCGCGGAAGGATGTCAACACTTGTAGACTGCCTATGTCACTGCCGTACATCGAGTAGAAGAACTTGATGCAGACATCGCCAGTGTACGTGAAAATCGGCGTGTCCAAACTGTTCGATTTCAATGGATAACAACATACTGTATATTAGGGGAGATTGCCAACATATCGGCGGTCGCAAAATGGTTGCTGTGTCACAGCATAGCAATGAATCAGGACTTCATTCAATTACTCTACTTATATCACGTTCTGTCGTCAAACGTCTGCCACAGCGCCGGATTCACGTACGCATGTTTGAGAAAGCTAATTTTAGAGGACACCATGGCATAATCCATAATAGAGGGTTTTGGGGGCAAAATGCTATAAACACCATATCAAACATTTCGCCGAAATGTGTAGCAGCAATCTTTATTTCAAAGTCACGCTGACATAGTGAAGTACAGTTTCTCCAAAATGCGACATAACCCCTTTAATTTCAATGCATACGAGAGTATTTATTTCTAAGAAGCGATAACCACCGTGTGTCTTTTTCCAAAATGCGATATATCCTATTTATCCAGTCAGCAAACGATAGTTGTAGTGGCGGCTTGTGGTAGTGGTGAAATCAACAATTAATAACTTGCAACAACGCATAAACCCATTGTCAAAACATAGTGAACATAAACGTCAAAAATTTAATATATCGCCTTTTGCTTTCAAACCCTATATGAGTAATTCTTATAACACTACGTTGCGTTTAAAGAACATTTTCGTTACCTCTATCTAGAGCACTGTATGTATACCACATTGCGATAACAAAGACATCTTTCAATTACATTATAAGTAGACACGCACATTCAATGCTAAGCAATAGGAGCGCAAATAAAACCTTTTACTAATTGGCTTTTCGCACAGGACGTCTTTTAAAACCAAGAGACGCCTTTTTCTTAAAATCCCTAGTAAGTGCACCGTATAAAGAAGACTTGTCTGCAATTATATACTGATTTCGATCATTTAGTTTCAAAAAGGAAAATATATCGCCAATGCAATAATATTCAGATACATGGCTTAACGTTGGTAAACAGCCACTGCAGTGCAAACCCGGATATTCCTGCCATATAGGAGAAATACTAGAGGCTGTGTGACCACCAACCCGTGTAAAACCAGGCCGTGTGATAACCAGGCCGTGTGACATCCAACCAGTGGGGCAATCAACCCGTGTGACAACCACGCCCGGTTTCCCAAACAATGTTAGTTTGTGTGTCTTTGCGAGTGTTAGAATGAGTTATAGGAAATATAGCAATAATATAATATGAATTCAGGTAAAATGTGTTTGCATTTAAAAAAATATATATGAATGTCAGGTCACGTTATTAATAGTAATCAATTTGCATAACGCATAACATTAACATGGTCACCACGAAACTCTCCGAAATTCGGGTAGGAGTGGCTATGTGGAAAATCTAACGGGAAAATGATTGCATAATTTTTAATTTCCCGTTATTTTTTATTTCCCAATGAATTTTCCATAATTCCCGTGTGCTACTGATGCAATAGTGACACTGCATACCGAATATTAATGTAAGTTAACTTAACCCCGTCATCACCCCTACTCACTAGACCTTGTCACCCTTGTCTCGAGGCGGACTGGCCTCCACGTAGATGTACCAGCGCCCCGACTTGGCACCCGATGGTCCCGTCTCGCCTGTCGGCGTCGGCCCGTTTCGTCGCTCCCAGTCGGACTTGTCATCCGCTCGATGGGTCATCCCACAGAGGTCCTTCTCGAAGTCACAATCGAAGGGTAGTTCAGCTAAGGAAGAAACGCTGCCTATTTACCTCTAGTGTGGGGGGATATTGCGGGGAAATCGAACTAGACGGGGACGAATGATGTGTAATATACTACACGCGTATAAGTGTAATAATGATAATATATAAATATTAGGTAACGGTAGATCAGTGAATCTGACATCGGTTATCTGCAAATTATTCTTGTCAAACATAATTGGCTAAACCCACCTAAACAGGGGTTTATAAAAACAAATATTTGTATAACAAACACAATTTTGTTATGTTTTCTTTTAATTTCATAAGTAATTGGGTAGACAGTGGTTCGCCAATGATGTGATCTACGATTTTTCAAAACGTTTTCGACAAAGAGCCACATCGAAGACTATACCTTAAAATAATGCTTCATGGAATAGGACATGGTGTAATTAAATGAATATAAAATGACTTATTGACATAAAACTATGAGCATTAGTTGATTAGTGGGATTCTTTAAACTAGAAATCGGTTTTGAATGGAGTTCCAGAGGAGTCACATATTCAGGACGCATATTATTTTTGATATATACGAATGATTTATGTTGTTGTGCAACAAGCAAGGTGTTCACATTTGAATTTAAACTGATGGCGATAGACAACAATTACAATATGATTTTGAAAGATAGATGGCATGTCCTGGGAAATGGCATATTTTGTTCAATTTACGGACATGCCACCAAACAGCACATGGAGCGAAGATACATTTTGACAAACGTCAAACAATTCAATCTTGGAATAGTTTTGTGTATAATCTTGGCAAGTGGTTTTACAGTAATCTATATTATATTTGAAATTTAAAAACCCATGTAGGCATTTGTTTCTATTTGGTCCCGTAGTGAGTTAGCGGCCATTTACAAATGGCCGCCAAATTGTATTTACCCGCATGTTAATAAATGTTTCATCTAGAGCAATAATCGTGATGTGTGGATACATGTTTTAGGGGACAAGGATTTGAAATATACCATTGATGGATTTATCCGGCTTTTATATCCGCCATTTTAAAATATGGCGGTCGTCAATATAAATGTCACAACATCTAAAACAAATACGTCATACTAAGCAGTATTGTTGATGATATTGCATAGCATTATGGATAGCGATTTAAAGCTATTTACACGAGACCATCAAGCCATTTACCAACATCTGAAGAACTACATAATTAAGAGCAACAAAATCAATGCCACAATGTAGGGTTTTTGGAGAATGATCAGTCAAATTGTATTACGTTGATCTATATTGGCCATCAAATATCAGCCATTTTGTATATTCACCATTTTCAGATTTGACGCCCGACAAAATATAATGTATACTCATAGCTTATAAACTACGGAGCTAGTTTAGAGACACAAAGTTTATGTCAAAATACATAATTTTTAGATGCAATGATGTGTGTATTAACGATATTACAATTGCGAAATTGGTAGACTGGAATCGATGTCGAATGCCTGCTTTTGTCAAAAACATAATGAGTTGGTAAATGTGTTTCCATATGTCGTATATACCGCAATACGTGTAAAGTATATCGTGAGAGTGTGTTTCGAATCATGTGTGCAGCAAGAAAGCGGGTGATACCCAAATAAAAACTACAATAAGCGATAGGTAATGAGACATTTCAAATTAAATTGATGTGATGCAAACTTCAAAATACAATTAATTGTAAGGCATCGTCGCTATCCTGCAAACAATTAACTGACCGTAGACAGTCACAATATGGTACAGGTACACAATGCACATTATTTAATACAGATACGTGTCTAGCCTGTTTAAAAGACACGTTCTTTGAAGCGTATGTTTCATCTATACATATGTAAGTTACATTAACACCATAAAAGCAAACATCGCGTTACCTGTGCAGTCTCCTATGCCAATCTTCAGCATGTCAAGGGCGATATCACCTTGATACTGTTTTCCTCTGATACCAAGGAAGATTATCTGTAAGAGACGATTCAATTCAGTTACACTGGTAGGATACATTACGAGCGTCATACACACCGAACATTATTTTCGACCACAATTGAACAGATCGTCGTACGAGTGTTTAGATCCTCGACACTGAATCAAACACAATATAAAACACACCACGGGCTCCAGGCATCTACTTAAAATATACGAAATATCTTACGCGACCACATCACTAACCACGGGTAATAGGGAACCAGTACGGATGTATACCATACGCCCGAGAGACAGTGGTTTTACGTTTGGCAGGGCTTGCGATGTGTCACGATGAAGCCTTAAAGCGATTTATTCTTTTGAAGAAACAATCACCCGAAAAAGAACACGATGCACTATCAACGGAGACACCGGAAAATGATACACTATCAATAGAGACACGGGCCTCACCGGGACTAGATTAGTTGCCTCAATTACATACCTATTCAATCAGCTTATCGTATCGCCACGATAGTAACGTAGTAAGTACGTAAGTAGGGACTATTACTTTAATCGACGGCATAAAAAGATAACCATATATTGTTTAACTTTCATTAATTACTATTTCTCATCGCTGAAAGGATCCTGCATTGGCGCATCAGATCACTGCTCTATTTACAAAGATATGTAATAGAAAGAGGAAAAGCAATGCATATCACACGTAAGATATTTGTGTCTGACACATAGCATAAAGCTTCGCAGCTGGTAGAGGTGAAATACTTATGTTAATCTTAGACTATTCATAACTTAGAAATAAGACAACATATTTAATAATAATAATAATAATAACGACAATTTGATGATCAGTATGACCGCATCTTAGTAACGTGTGTGTTTAAATTCATTATGATAGTGATCCATGTGAAATGCAAACAGCGTTAATTTTGAAGAGATGTGCCATGCGCGTCTAAGTTAAAAGACACGCTGAAAAATAACTGTCAACACATTACAGTTTCACACACTCTGGTCGTAGAAACGTATTGATTATTATGCTATAATTACAGTTTTACACGGATATAAAACTCTAGAAACGAAAATGTTCTTACTACGTTATTAGTGTTTTAGTGTTGTGAACATGAGTGAGGTCTTCAACTTGAAATGTTTCAAAACTAAGTTGAAAGGAAAGCAGTGTAATTTAGAAAAAAAGTTAATAAATGTAATGTTGTCAACTTAAACATTCCAGATGTTTCAAGTTGTTATGTTTCGACATTCATACATGTCTCTTTCAAGAGCCATCTCGACCAAAACGTTCACTGTCTCTCGACAGCAGAGAGCGCGGGTGGTGTAGTGGTTACCACATCCGCCTGCCACGCCGGCGGCACGGGTTCGATCCCCGGTAGCGGCAGTTGTGATCTAAAAATCTGGCTCTCAACATGGGGACTGTGTATCCTTCGTGAATCGGAGAATCACGTTAATGTCGGTCTCGTCTCAATTTTGGATGTAAAAGAACCACTGAGGACGACAAACACCCTGGCAGTGACCATCCTCAGTGACTCCTGCGTTAGTCCAAGAGTGTGGTGTTTGGAGTAAATAACCTGATACCTGAGACAACGGACAACGAGTAATTTCGAACATTAAATCTACCTTTTCCTTGTTCGTTATTTTGGCAGAGAAGACCGCCTCACGCCAGGAGTTGCCTTGATCGTAAGAACGACTGAACACGGGGTGGTCTATCCCGCGGGAAGACGTCAACACCAACAGACTGCCTATGTCACGGCCGAACATCGAGTAGAAGAACTTGATGCATATTTCGCCACTATACCCGAGTACTGGCGTTTCCAAACTGTTCGATGGAAAACAACTCACGTATCACGGTTAAAGACTGTCGATAATACGGCTGTTTTGAACTATCACCTTGATGACGTATATCCTACGCTCCCAAATTGACAATACACCGACATAATTGTAAACACGCATGCAATCAGTTGTAAATACAGTAGTCTCCAAATATGTTGTCGGGGTAAAGGTATATATATATATATATATATATATATATATATATATATATATATATATATATATATATATATAATGATATGAAATTCTTATGGGATTAGGTTTGTGGAAAGTTCAACGGAAAACAATTATTCACACATTTCTTTGTTGTTGTTTAAAGATAATCCCCACGTGAATATCGGGATAGCAATACTACTTTCCCGATATTATCGCAAGTCAAATGAACCCCTGTCGTCACCCGTTACTCACTACGCCTTGTCGCCCTGGCGCCGAGGATTGCTCGCCTCAATGTAGATATACCAGCGCCCTGACTCGGCTTTCGATGGCCCCGTACTGCCGGACGGGGTTGCCTTATTAAGTCGCTTCCAGTTAAAGTTATCATCCTCTCGCTGCTTCATCCCACAGAAGTCTTCCTCGAAGTCACACTCGAAGGGTAGTTTACCTTAAGATGAAACGTCTCCTAATTACGACAGTCAAGATGTGGGGAGATGTAGCAGGCACATCGAAGCAGACACAGCCGAAGCACAAGGAACATACGTACGTGTAATATGTTTACCTTTTGTCTACTTATCGCAGCCGAATAATCTTTTTCTTTACTTATGACCCTGTACCATTTTCATGTCTACGATATTAAGAAACTGTATGTCTCTCACGTCAATAGTTTTACTAGTATTGGTTGGTAGTTATAGTAATAGGTCATGACTGCTATTGTATTCCGAGTAAAATACTTGTTAACAATAATTGATCTGATGTTTTTATACATTTAGTGTATATATTTACATGACGTCTGCACCTATTAAAACATACTATTAATTCATTTACAGTAAAGTGAGTGAGCGACTGAGTGAGTGGTTGAAGTAGTGGATGGGTGGTGAGTGAGTGAGTCGGTGAATGACCGAGTGAGCGAGTGGGTGAGTGAGTGAGTGAGTGAGTGAGTGAGTGAGTGAGTGAGTGAGTGATAGATAGATAGATAGATAGATAGGTAGGTAGGTAGGTAGGTAGGCAGGCAGGCAGGCAGGCAGGCAGGCAGGCAGGCAGGCAGGCAGGCAGGCAGGCAGGCAGGCAGGCAGGCAGGCAGGCAGGCAGGCAGGCAGGCAGAGAGATAGAGAGATAGAGAGATAGAGAGATAGAGAGATAGAGAGATAGAGAGATAGAGAGATAGAGAGATAGAGAGATAGAGAGATAGAGAGATAGAGAGATAGAGAGATAGAGAGATAGAGAGATAGAGATAGAGAGAGAGGAGAGAGAAAGGAGAGAGAGAGTTTCTCGCATACTGCCTTCAGAACTGCCCCACGACACCTGCGCTATCGACAGCAGCACGGACAGCGAGAACACGAACACCCACATCGTCGAACTGAAACACACCAGCGCACATAATAACGTTAAGACACAGACTGAGCCCTTTCTCAAACAACCCAATTTGTTAAAGAGAGGAAATCAATTAAGGTTACAAAAGTTGAATCTTTACTTTAAATATAGCTATATAAATATATTTGTGTGCTGATTAAACTGGCAGATTACCTTTAATGCTGATATGTATATATATATATATATATATATATATATATATATATATATATATATATATATATATATATATATATATATATGTATATATATATATATATACACACTTACAATATTCGGAAATTTAAATATATAAATACTACCACAACCAAGTGTGAATTCATAAAACTATGTCTCAACTATAACCTGCCCTACAATAAAATGATAAAGCTGAGATAGTGACAGAAAAATCGCACAGACGTAGCTTATGAAGATTTTTCATTTATGCCAACAAAAGTTCTTCCTGGGAACGTATACCGACAAATGTGTACTTATAATTTGTTATTATGTCGCCAGATATTCATGTATTTGTCTTTTGTTTTTATCAGTAGGTACACATAGCAGTTATACATAGAGTACCTCTTATAATATTAATATGGACATGTGTTCTAAAACAGTCATCATTTGCAAGAAGACATAGACAAACTGCAAACATGGCAAGCGGAGTGGCTGACGGAGTTTAATCCAGACAAATGCGATGTCATCCGAATCACTAACAGAAGGAAAACGAAAATTGTCACCAATGACTCCATACATGAACACCAACTAAAGGAGGTTAAAGGCGCCAAGTACCTTGGAGTAACCATAGACAGAACTCTGTCTTGGAATGATCATATGAACAATGTGACAAAGAAAGCCAACAACACCAGGGCCTACCTACAGAGCAACATCAACAGATGCCCCGAAGCTATCAAAACGCAATGCTACCAAACGTTTGTAAGGCCAATCGTGGAATGTGCCTCGACGGTGTGGGACCCGTCCACAGAGAAAAACATCAAATCGGCGGAGAACGTGCAGCGACAGGCTGCACGCTTCGTGAAGAGCGACCACCGTCGACGCAGCAGTGTAACCACCATGCTCGAAAGCTTGAACTGGGTGTCCCTTGCGAGCAGGCGGGCGGAAGCCAAGCTCGTAATGTTGTATCGCATTACAAACAACTTAGTGGACGAAACAACATCCGCACTCACAGCCGCTCCTACACGCACCAGAGGCAACACACACCGCTACTTCCAACCATTCACCCGCATCGAAGCCTACAAACACTCCTTCTTTGCGTGCTCCATCAAATCATGGAATAAATGCACACAACAATTAGTTAGCAAACAATCACTCGACTCATTTAGAAGGCTTTCATAGTCAATGTCTACATAAGTACATATTTATGTTTTATTATCCCCACCCCCGCGCAACACCACCCACTACTTGCGACCGACCAAGCTCGACAATTCTCTAGCCACATATATACGTGGCTACTACAGAGTGCTGAGCTACAATAATAAAAAGAAGAAGATCTGTATATGTAAATAGTTCATTTCCAAAGATTGTGGTGGCTCCTGTGATAGCGGCACTAAATACTAAATACATAATTGTAACCACTGATCCCAATCCCTTGCACAAGTTAGTTTATATTAATTACAATTCTGCTTTAAAATAAAATGCACATTTCCCAAGTTATTATTCCTATTCTGAGTATATCTGTATTTTATTTGTGTCACATAGGTTTAATGGATACATTAATATCATCACTACTTATATTCTTATCGGGTTCGAAAATGATGTTCTTTTTCGTATTCGTTGGTCCCTCAATAAAAGGCTTATACTTAGTCTAACTTTAAATCAATCACCAATATTAAAGTTATCAAAATATAGATGGATAGATACGGCTGGAAGCAAGGTGGACACATAAGGTTACAAAATAAGCTATAAAGTGGCGCTATTACAACCATTTATATATGTAATATTTCCAATACTGAGGGGTAGCATATTTCGTAAAAATCTGCGTCACAATCGACACAAACCATTTTTGGTGTTAATCTCTAGTCCCTTGAATCCACATATGTTAAGTCTTGTTGTTGCAAGAGTAAAGAATGCATACGCTGGTTGAAGGTTACCGGACCTCTTGGCTTCTGCTTAAGACAAGCGCAATAAACCTTTTTCACCAAATAATTTTAAAATCGATCAGCAACGTATCGGTATTATTAATCAGAACCACTATATCACCAATGTCATGCCACCAAAATGTCGAATAGTTTACTTTTAGAGAAATACTTACAATAGTAATATTATTGTAATATATTATATTCTGACGGACGTCCGGCGTATACTTAACGACGAGATTAAGGTTTAGTATACACAGTGGTCCATATAACTGAGCAAACTAGTTAAATATGTATTGCTTATGAGATCCTGCAGAAATGCTCTTGGATGAGAACCTGAATTATCATACATATATTTCAAATGAAACAATAGATGACATGAATCCATTGATTTACAACAATACACATATATATTGTTTTGGTGTGTTGCCTTTACTTAAGCATATACATAGTTGACTTACCCAATAAAACTCCAGAGAATGTGACAATAGTTGTTTTGTAGATGTTGAGTCTCCTCCAAATGAACAATTTGTCAGTGCGAACGTTGTCACGTAGTCGTAACCTAGTTATGAAATATGCGCTTGGTTACCTAATTACGTAATGGCGTAACGTGCAACACTGCTGACAAGTTATCAATAACACTTTAAACGTGCGGTGTTCCTGAATTTATGGGATAAATATTGCATTCTTTATAAAGGAACGGGTTTCCGTCCCGTATTTTTCGTTAGGAAGGTGGCTACCCTAAACATTAGTCAGCAGAAATGCAGTTGGAAAATTGATAGAAGTTGCATAGGCCATATATCAGTGAACAGGAGATGTATTATATAATGTGTTCGTTAGTTAGTTAGTTAGTTAATTAGTTAGTTAGTTATCGTTCTTATTTTACGCGTTTACTCCCGCGATGTGAAGTCCCCGGATATATGCGATATACTCGGTTTAAAAGGGCAACATAATGATACATTCAGCGCCAGTCGGTTCATTTGGGTAAGACCATTTTGGATTTGCCTAGCCTAGTATGGACGTGGTGAACCACACACAACTCAAGCAACAGCTGAATTAAGAACCAATACTGCTTTGTCAAACTTATCATGAACAGGTTAGTAATTAAAAATTAGTTATATTCAGCCACGCATATTTATTAATATAAGCCTAATGTTTTGCTAGGAATAATAGTAGCATGTATTATAAATAATCTGCAATAATTACTATTACTGAAATTATTGATTACATTTACGATAATAACAAATTTCATTAAGTATAATTAAACCATTAAACAAAAAGTAGTAATAATCTAATATATTAAACGAAAATAGTATGTTATTACATTACTGTTATTAATAAATAATTTTATTTATTTATTTATACGAGTAATGTAATAATAATATGACATTAGACTACTTACATTTGAGAGGCCGTCGTTCATAGATTTTCAACTGTTGCAAGTACATTAACATCGGTTATCACCATCAGGGTATGCGCAAAGCTCTTTACCTGAAGTATATGAATGTTGTGGTACACATTACTGTCAACAAACCTTTCATAAAAAAACGTTTTACATACACTATACAATCAACAAATACTACATATGTATGTCATTTGGGAATCCAAGCAGCCTGAGCCCCTGTGGTGTGTCTCCCACACCTTATGAATTCAGCATGCCTGCAATAGCAGCATCTACAGGAACAGAGTGTTTACCAAGGTTGTTCCAGGGGAAGAAGGGTGGGTGTGGATATTACAGGAATAACGTTCATTTTCAAAACAGTGATGAATTGCATTGTTTTTAATTGACTAGGTGTTTATTGTCATTACATGAAATTATAGTTGTTCATTTTATTTAGAGTGATGCCTGAGGTTAGTTAGTGTTATAATGATTTGATTTTTGTCACGTAAAACGCATTCATATTTGTCTTCAGTATACACATTCTTGTCAGGGTCTGCAATATAATAACTGCTCTAGGGTGTACAAATATTCATGTTTGACATATTAAGTCAAACATGAATATGTGAGGTTGTATGATCAAGGCGAATGTTGGAAATGACAATTTAATAAGGTTATTGCGATGCCACCATTTTGAGGCATCGCTGCAGTGTCTCCCCTGTTATATGATGAGCGAGGTGGACCACCTAATTGTTTTTTCTAAGCACCTTGCTCAAAATATGCCAGTATGGCCACCTCATAGGGATGTCTTTAAACATTGCTACATTCTAGCCGTGCATTTGTTTCCTCTCTATTTCCCAGGGCACTGATATTCACAGGAAACTACAGACTCATTGTAGATATTGTGAGTCCAAGCATGTAATGTGCGACAGTGTTTACACACTCAGTATATATATATATATATATATATATATATATATATATATATATATATATATATATATATATATTATATTGTAATTTCAGTGTCATAAATCCAAGCATATTGTATGCCAATGTTCACGGGACACTGCACCCTCAGTAAATAAAGGTAACTTATAGTTGTGTCAATGTTTGTGTGACACAAAACTGAAGTGTATTTGTTGATTGGACTGTGAAACCAAGCAAAATGTTGGCTTAGTTTGTCATTTGATGGTTCCTTGGAATGGTGAGCATCATTGGTGATGCTGTCAGTCAAATTATCCCACAGAGTATTTTCCAGCATGTGCAGATCAGTGTGTTGGCAGTTCCCACCACACACGCAAAGGACCCATATGTTGAAACTGGAAACATGGTTAGGGTACAGCACGATACTATATCAATCTTGGTCGATATGTATGAAAAGGTACTATAGTGTAAATGTAACAGTATGCGAGATATTGTATAACAGTGGAGAAACAATGTTGATGATGTTTTTGAAGATAACTTGGTTAGAAATACATTTGTTTGGAAGATAAACTGGTTAGAGGTAAGAATTTACGTAGAAGTGAGACAAACCATTAAGACATGTTGAGAGACTTTGAACATGAGGTGGCATTACTGCATACGCTCATTAACTGCACGTAATGCACGTATAGCTGCTAACCTCATGCTACAGACATACCTTGGTATGCCAACTACACTCGTGTTTCACACATTTCTCCTCAGTTAATCTACGATGATGCCAGTAAGTAACGTTATCTAAATGTTCAAAATTAGACCTCACTTCATACCGACTAAATCGTGTAGGCACGCGGGTCATTATTTCGCCTAGTACTACGAATACGAATACGAATACATTTATTTCAGGTAAAAACCCATATACAATTGGCACATACATTAGCACATCTACGTAGATATAACACTTCAAATATGTTTAAAAATGAATAGATAAAAATATAAAGTTATAAGTTAGATAATTGTAAAATTGTATAAAAAAAAAACACCAAATAAAATAATTAGCAATATACAGGATGTGATTGTAGAATAAATATGCAATTAATTCAGGTAAATAAAAGCCGTTTGGAAAGTAAGTTATATAAACAACTTACTGACTTTAAAAATATATATAATAATAATAATAAATAAATAATAATAAAGTTATATGCGAGACATGATGACTATCTTACAGATTACCGTGTATAACGAATTGGCCCAGCTAATCCACATTGAACCATTTACTATTTCAAAACAATTGTACATAACCCTAATCAAGTCGTTATTTATGTTAAAAATGCGTTTTTTTAAACCATAAATGTTCTTACGCAATAGGGCGTCAAATGTGTCTATAGCATTACTAGCAAACATGCCACTTGCGCTGTCCCGTCGGCTATATCCCAAAATCCGTCTATGCATATTGTTGTAGGCAACTTTAGCTTTTAAATAAGAGCCCTTATTAAAGTTAACCCATAATTGGCAGCAATAAGTTGTACAACAATACGCATGAAACAGATGTAGTTTGTTTCATGCGTCTTTCTACCTGGGCAACAGAATTATTGTGGGCAAGTTGCGAGCGAGTGCCACAATACGTCCCGTGGTAATATCGGTGATAATTTCACTAGGCGTTTTGTAGCAAGGGGACTCACTGCCACATACATTACAAATTTAAAATAATTGGTGTCTTTCATGAATTCAACGATGTGACCGTTGTCATTGACCTGATTGCATTTCTGCCACAGTGAGCTTAAATAGATGCTCTTTATACTCGTTAACCGTAGCACTCGTGGAGAGGAAGTGCTCACCTGTACATGTCAGGGCCTTTGTTCTGATAATTTGTTTTTTAAAGACTGATTTGCCGAAATATTTTATCACGATAGAGTCGGAGGTTTTCCTGGCGAGCTAATTCTAGCTGTCTGCTTTTTGTATTTTCTTCCTGGATGTTCTTCCTAGCATAACTAATTGCCTTGTCTGTATATACACGTTTTACTTTGTCATCCTGCCTATCTAACCACTGACATGATTAGTTAACCGTATACATAAATATTGCTTCTAAGAAGCCTGGGGTAGGATTTGGAACACGACTGATTATACTGTTAGCACTACCAAAGTTATGCTTCACAGTGATGTGAGATGTTCTGCAGGAACTTGCTTGCTGTACCATCGTGTCATTGGGTTGCTGAAACAGCCACCATGAAGCTGTGACTTACATAGACATTACATTGGTGGATGTTGGCTTCTTGAGACTGTCAAGGAAAATGTCATTCTTGACGGATACATTGGCAAAAACAGACGGGGTGTTGGGCCCGAGCAATTGGATGGTATCAGCTGACCATGGTCGAAGCTTACAGCGAGCTTCGGCAAAGGAGGGATTCATCTCAAGGATCGGCAAATCGCTCGCAACCAATCGCATCTAGGTCCCAGTTACCACTTTTCCAATTACCAGAAGTGCACGAGTTTTTATATGAAGCACATCCAGCTTCAAGGCATTCGAGACACTGTCTTTTGGCCTGTTGATGTCCCCAATCATTACGTAGTGGAGCGTTGCTAGACATCCTTGTGCGTGGAACTCAAGTTATCTGGGCAAAATGTGATAACCTGACACACTAGCATTGTCAGTGGATAAATTGTATGTTCTTCTTCACTGCTGCTGCTTCAACTGTCAGCCATTGGCGTAAGGAAGAACGTGTGCGTCTGTAATGACCTTCACCTTATGACGTCATTTACGTAACTCTCCCGACTCGATTGTTTCGCCACGACTACGTGGGTCATGACTCGTACGAGGCACTCGTACGAGTGACTCGTACGAGGTACTCCTTTAACCTCAATGATCCTGAACCCCGATGTATCGGGGTTTACACTAGTGTGTACAATAATCGCTAGATGTCACTAGTGTTTCACGGAAACTTCGTCATATTATACCGGGATGTAGACAGCAGATTTACCGACAGTTTGACAACAAGGTTACACATATCTATGAAGAAAAACGGTACTTTCTAGCAAAATCAAACCAGTAGTCGATCGTAGATGTTTCACTATTCTTGACAGCGATGTCCATGAGCAGTTATTTCGTTAGCTTGGCCAATGATTTGGATGCAAATGTGAAAAGCAGCAGCTATGTTGACAGCCGTGTTTGACATCGGCGATATTTCATTCGATTCGTCGAATAATTGCGCATTAGTCACAAAATAAAACTGAATTTGAATATGTTATCGTCCATCTTGTTTCTTGTCTAGATTGTTTTGACGTGTGTATGTGTGTGTGTGTGTGTGTGTGTGTGTGTGTGTGTGTGTGTGTGTGTGTGTGTGTGTGTGTATGTGTGTGTGTGTGTGTGTGTGTGTGTGTGTGTGTGTATGTGTGTGTGTGAGTGTGTGCGCGCGCGTGCTCGTTCGTGCGTGCATGCTTGCGTGTGTTTCATCTGTCCATGGTTATGATTAAACCTTTGCATGTTTTTAGATAATAATTTACTATGTGTTCATGATTTTCAAAACGTGGTAACGTGTCCTATACGTCTAAACGAATCACAATTGTTTGCCTGATGTATTCCTTGTTTGCCAAATTGTCATTGTGTAATGACGAGAGTTGTTGGTGGGAGACAAAATCATATTTGTCACCCCGGCGCCTTTTCCCAAGCACGATATTTAAGAGCCACACCGGACGCGGTTAGTTCATTTTGACATTTTATTTGCGTAAATCTACCAGTGGCAGAAGCCTCTAATAGTGTATGTTTGGACACGGGTTAATATTTTTTCTAGGTGGGTCTTTCACGGCGATAACTATAGTTAGTAGACGCAGCACACACACACACACGCCCGCACGCATGCACGCACGCACGCACGCACACACACACACACACACACACACACACACACACACACACACACACACATACACACACACACACACACACACACACACACACAAAGCTTTGCTTCACTTCGGACTCGTGCAGTCGGCTGAGTAGAGGGTGGAACTTGGTGACGTCAACGAGACGGCTGGTGACGTCAGTCTGTGCGGGCTTCCAGTCGCTTCGATGACCTTTGGCTTTATTCAGGACTGAAAGAAGGAGATATGGCCTTACTAGTGAGACACAAAGCGTGCGCTATACGACCTACTCGTTGTATGTAGCGTCACGATATGATTGATCACTGCAACTGACGATTTCCTACATCACACGGGAAAAATATAGCTCACAGTTATAACATTTAGACTGTTGCTATATATTTATATGTATTTACAATACCGTTGCTATTACTTTCATAGGCGTTTAGCTGTTGCAGCGAAATTGTTGGCTTGCCAATATGTATTTTTCAACAAAACTGTTAACAAAATGTAATTTGCAACAAAATTGTAAAACAAATCGTAATTTAAAAACAATTCATCAATAATTGCTGCACGGTACAACTCCAAATTAGCCATCACCTGATATTAATGTAACTACGTAAGGTTTCAGTGCGAATCTACAGCGTATCTCGACTCAAAGTCGTGACGAAACTCTATATTTGATCTATTGACGGCTCCAACGCTGCGGCTGGTGTTGAATGCCATGCCTGCTAGGTGGCGCTACCTACCATGTGGTCGAGTCATAGATGCACTGCTTGGCACTGTCGTCCCACTCCAGGGGCGGTGAGGCAGGAGCACACGGCATATCATACTTGGCGCCCGAGACACACGACACGTAGCCGTTGCAGGTAGTGCATGATTGGTAGTGGCCGTCGGGTACATTGGTGCAGTTGTCAATGCAAATCGTGGTAGTCACAAGGCTACTGTTGGACGAAAACAGTTGATGACGCAACTGCCACCACCACGTGCGTGCGTGCGTGCGTGCCTGTCTGTCTGTCTGTCTGTCTGTATGTCTGTCTGTATGTCTGTCTGTCTGTATGTCTGTGTGTGCGTGTGTGTGTATGTGTGTGTGTGTGTGTGTGTGTGTGCGTGTGTGTGTGTGCGTGCGTGCGTGCGTGCGTGCGTGTGTGTGTGTGTGTGTGTGTGTGTGTGTGTGTGTGTGTGTGTGTGTGTGTGTGTGTGTGTGTGTGAGGGTGTGTGGTTGTGTTTGTATGTGCATGCATCAGTCCAGCTGAATAAACAGGTTTAATACAATACATTATGTATTATCAACGTCGTGCGTTGGCCGCTGTAACGATATGCGATTTAACAATAAACTGAGTGTCACGTCGGATTGGTTTCTTGTTATTGAGTAACGTACCAGGTGGCAGATGTGTATTCGCACCTATGCTCGTCGTCGTCCCACACGAGGCCTGCAGCACAAGGCCGGTCGTCGGTAATAAACCCATTCGAGCATGTCGCGTACACATTGCACTCGTTACACGACTGGTAGTCTCCGTCATTCCGGCCCGTGCAGTCTCTGATGCAATTGCTGCCAGTGCTAGTGGCTGATACTGTCACCAAAACCAAGTATCTTCAGACAATGACAATGTGATTATCAAGACGGAGAACACCACCGACTGATCATGGTATTACTACTTTAGGTAGAATATTCAACAGGACAAGGACCATGATTGCCGCGTTGGAGCACAACGACTGAAATGACAAGTAAGACGGACAATATTCCCGTGAGTGACAACTACATAAAGAGCTGGTTTAATATAATCACAGACCTCTGTCCGTTTATCCAATCACATGATAAATTTGTAACAACACAAACGAGCGAAGCTATCTTTTACCCTTCCGAGAGTGATATGACATGTAGGGGCGCGATAGCCTGAGGGAAATAAAGAACAAGCATGTCATACAGAGAAACGGCCAGATACCTATGTATGCAATATGATCAACTGAAACGTATTGCACATAACACATACAAATCATGCTTCGTAAGAAATTGGAACCATGCAACTGTTACTCATACAGGCAGCCACCATATGTCGAACACAACCAAATACGTTTTGGATACAACCACGTTGACGCACGGATCTTGTGAATGGAGGCCTAACATGCAACCACCAACCTTCAACGTCGTTGAGCGTTAGCACCACCGCCAACGTTATCGCCAACAAAGTTAACCGCTGCATGCTCGGAAAGTCGTCTGTCTGTGTCTTGTCACTTGGTTTGATATCGTTGTGCCTACAGCCTTCTTGGCTGTGTCTTTTATAGCCGCTTAGGCTTAGGTGTTTAACACCCAGCAGCGGAAAACAGTCTGGTTGGCGGCTCTTTACGATTTGACGTCTTCGCCTACTTCGTTTATTAACTTAAGAAAACCTTTAATTAAATGCCGCGTTGGTTATGCAAAAACATATGTAAAAGCCCCTCTCTTTTGTGTGCCGACATGGAAGAAGAAAGACTTGTATCACGAACAAACACATCGTTTTTGTGTGAAATTGGACAATATGATTTATTAACAGTAATTAATCTTTCTCTCGTGAAGACACGTATCATAATCGTTGCTGACGTCAATTGGTAGCAACGTAGCAATGAGTCACACATGAAGCTTACTGCGTGATTTACAAGATGGAAACGGATCCTCGACAAGCGAATTGAAATTGTCGCATGGTGACGAAAATGGGGACAAATAAATGGTGACCTAAATGACCGCTAGTAGATAGCTGCTAGCTGATGGGCGGAGGAGAACGGTATATTGTCTGTGACGAGACTACGGGTGCATTTTGCTGTAGTCCATTTGCTATTTGGTGAACCTGTGAATAGTCTATAGTATAAGGTATTATAGTGGATTTGTCAAAGATTATGATAAAGACAATTTAATAGTCATAAAATACAATTTTTGTTTATTTAATGGTAAATAGCCACTTACGACACTACTGAAAAACCTGTTAGGTTCAAAACGTTTGCCGGTTCGCATGATATTATTATAAAAATGATGTGACTAGACATTATTTACAGTTAAGAATAACGATAAAGCTATAATTAAATGCGTCTGATTAGGTTATTGTCAAACATGTCTTGTTTAAGCTAACAACTACTGTATCTCCAAAGTGAATTTTCCTTTTATCAAAAGAACATATACATTATACTGCAGTGAATCCCAATTAAAAAATACGTTATGCATGATGTTATAAGTTTTCAAATCGATTTTCATTTCTTGAGTGGGCAAGAAATGAATCATCACTGTCTCTAACAAACTGCGCGTACAGTGATTATTCATCTCCATCCTTGTGTGCATCGTCCCTTACTGTATAAGGGTTGCATCACCCATCGGCTGCTGAGCATGCACAATAGACAGTGCCTGCTCGGATTTGCAGCCACAAATTGTGTTATGTCCACATTTGGAGGTCCTAGGTGATCAGCTACCTTTCACAGCAGCATCGAAAAGTGTTCTCTACAAACATGAATATATAGGTTCGCTTCTGTGAAGGGTAATGCCATGCTTTCCCTTCTCCTTTGAACACATTCTGTAATGTACCACAGTCATTGTGGTTCGTCGTGACTAGATACATGGCAGCGAATAAGTTATGACCTCTTTCCATGAGGCCTGAACGTGTGTAATCCTCTTCACCCAGCATCTGGAATAACCTAGAACAATCATCTGCCTTAGGACTATTCAGTGCACTGATGTTGCCCTTACTATATGGACAGGACACAGTGTCCATCCACTAAGAACTTGGATACACATTAGCGGCAATCACGTAGTACCCAGCTCGGTACAAATCGCGTTGATGCCAGGGTTGATGTTTAACCCGGGTTAAACTGGGACTAAATCAGGCTATACTCTATCTGAGAATTCAGAATGATCTGATCAGAGGGACACTATCAGTGTTAATACAGTTGGTGTGTAATATAACTGATGCAAATTAATAATGACAGCTGCTCTTTAAAAATTAATCTGCCAGTGTGTCTAGCTACCGCGTTATGATGATCAAATGATAATTGCACTATTGTTACAGTTTTTTACTGAATGAAACATATTTTCGGCATGCATATATTGCATAACAATTTAAAAGGTTTCGCTTCACATGGACGTATTTCAACAGTCATCTTATGCAACCAACTTGAACTCGAACATACCTGTTCAGACCACAATTGTTTTATCAATTTAAACCAGGCCAAGACGTCAGAATAAAATAGTATTTTACCTATGTGCCATAGCCATAAAATGCATATTGTTCTCAGACTGGTCACGGCAGTTAATTCCTGGCTGGGTCTTCTGAAGAAGAAGAAGTACAGTGATTCCAGTCAGATACCCTACACCAGTAGACCCTGGTGTCAGCCGGCAGGTCATGGAACAGGGGTATGTAGAGCCTTGTAGACTGGCAAGTGGTGTATACCCTCTCAGCAGGCAGCAGTTGCATTTACAATCAACAAGGACACCACATGTGGGAGCTCCCGCTTGTTGTGCTTGATCTTGAGAATAACATCCCGAATGGTTAGTGAACTGTTGGGGGTGGCGGATATACTATGTGGAACCATCACGTCGTATTCTTTCGTGATTTGCAGCTAAGAGCTCATCACACCTATCGACGACTAGAACCTGCTCTGTACCGCCTGAGGATAGGATAGACGGCCCTTGATATGTTCACTGAGGTCATTGGCGTCCCCGCCATGTGGTCAAACTAAGTGATTAAGCATATATTGCATATCCACTATGACAATATCTGGAGCGGGAGCAGATACATGTTTCAATCCGAGACGATTGACAAGGCTATATTTGTCCCCTTCCCTAGGCAGCTATACTCACCGATGAACGAAGGAGGTACGTTGCACAACTCATGTTGGAATATCGATGCCAGCTGCAGCTGTCGCTTTTGTCCAACCACAAATAGACGACGGAAGATTGTCTCTAGGCCAAACACCACTTTGTCACCTCATTTAGCTGCTCCATAGTCTTCAGTTGACTGGACATCTTGGCAGGGAATCTAGACGAAAGGAAGTTGCGGAATGAATTTGCCATATTTTCACCAATAAATACGGTATATCTTACATTGACCCCATTGGGAGCTTCGTGAACATTGTAATTTTTTAAAGGAAATTACTGTTAATTGATAGTGGGTAGGTAGGAATGTTTTTCCAGCTCTGCACCAATCCGCTGTCGATCAGCAAAGGCAAGTTGCTGCCTCTTCTCACCTTCCTCTTTGTGTTTGTTCTGTACTTGAACAGATAGCTGCTTCCTCGGTTTACACATGCTCCATGGCATCAGCGAGGTACACAACGACCGAGTACACATCAATCCATCCAGTGACCAGCTAAGGTTGTCTTGATTGCAGTCTGCTCACCACACGGATGGGGACGAACAAGCACAGTAGGAGTCTGAGGAGCAATTTGTTTAGAGACAATGATGTTTCAGTTGTTGTTCGGAAATGAAAACTTATTTGACAACTTATAATGTCATGCACAGAATATATTGATATGTTTGATTGGGTTTCATTGCAGTATGTCTACGTTCGTTTGATAAAGATAAAATTCACTTTGGAGATACATCAACTGTTAGATAAAACAAAACTTGTTTGACAATAAATTAATCATATGCATTTGATGACTGGTTTATCGCTATCATTGACTGTGAATATACGTCTACATAAACCATTGTTGTGACATTATCATGCAAACCAGCAAATGTTTCGAAGCAATAACGTATTTCGGTAGTGGTGATATTGGCTAATTGGCATAATAAATAAAATGTACACATATTTATTATAACTACTAAATTGTCTTTATGATAATCACTGACCATGAAATTTGTTATATGTAGACCCAGTTTTTATCTCATCATGATGCATACGTTCAGAGATATTGAAGAAAATAGGTTGTACGATAATGATGGTGGCACATTTGCATATTGGGAATACATGTGCACGCTAAGACATTTTAATAGTGTTTATCCTAACAATTGACCTTGAAAACATAAGCACATGCTGCATTTTTTGTTAGAGAATCATGCTTACCTTTGACAATATTTAATAAAATATGTGTTTCGATAATGGCTGAACTAATTTGCACATACACAATCCCCAAGGTTGTCGGAATGACAACCAAACTGGATTTCATCAGTTACCCCGTGAAATGACAAATCCACCAAAAAACGTTATACTATAGACAATTCATAGGTCCAACATTACAACCCCAGGAGCGGCAAATGGACTATTGGGGAGAGTGCATGGAATGTAAGTACTGAATGTTATGAAATCCTGAATTTGTGGCGGCGAAACTCGTGGGATTGCGCTTGCAATTTCAACACCGTGATTTGAACACTAAAAGTACTGACGGGTGTGGGGCACCAACGTGGTATTATGCAATATTGGACTAGGTGCATCGTGCGCACAAGGGGCAAAAACGATAACCAGCCACGGGCAGCGCTTGTAAACAATTAGCTGGGACCTTGTCGTTGCCGACTGTCTGAGTGTCTGTTGGGCGCGGAGAAGAACACAGTTGCTAGACGAATTGCGAACATTGATTCAAAAAGGGTATTCGCAACACGACTCGGCGCATAACGACACCCTCTTTGCCGACTCACCGTCTGGAAGCCCCAGCGAGATCTCAAGTGATTTGACGCAGACGGGTTCCGAATGATAGTGCTGGAACTGCTAACAGACGATGATGGGTCCAAGCAACTGAAGAAAGTGCTTTTTGCACATACTCTAGCAGATGGAATAGGTTGTGTGGTAAAAACAACTTTTTTGATTATGATTTAGAAAAACGTTAAATAGCTATCTTCCTTAGATTTAAATGTTAGCATAATATGTTATCTACGTCATCTATAAGAAACAGATGACGCTCAATTAACTAAATAGCTGTAAGACAGCAGTACTAAAGATTACTCCAACAACACACACACACACACATATGTATATATATATATATATATATATATATATATATATATATATATATATATATATATATATATATATATATATATGTATATATATATATATATATATATATATATATATATATATATATATATATATATATATATATATATATATATACACTATATATACACATTATATATGTATATATATACATATATATATATACATATGTATATATATATATATATATATATATATATATATATATACAGAGATGAACACAATATATACATATTGTTGATATATATATATATATATATATATATATATATATACGATATATATATATATATATATATATATGCATATGCTATATATATATATATATATATATATATATATATATATATATGCAATATACATATATATATATATATATATATATATATATATATATATATATATATATATATTACACTACATACCGCATTGCCTGTACATTCGGTGCCAAAAACTACCGCATTGCCTGTACAGTAGCATTACCTGTACATATACGTGTTCAGGCAATGTTTTAACATTCCACACACAACTCTCTAGTGCCTTTAATGAGGTTTTGACTAGTCACATACATTAAGTATGTTCTTTTTGATGGAATTATGCAGTTTAATGCGTGTTGTAGCGTATAATTGTATATTTGTTCGAACGGGAAGTTTGAGCGCGTATATGTTTGGTGTCGAGCATTACCTGTACATATACAAATATCGTATATGGTGTTATGCTAGTTTAATAGGGTGTATATTTCAGATTAGATTGCACGGTTACAAAGCTACTACAATCATTAAAACGTTGCGCGAATAAAAATGAAATATTGACGTCATTTGTATTTTCGCTAAAAACTGACCGCAACTGAATCTGTCCGCGTATATGTTGAAAACGAATTGTGCGCATGCGTCAGTTCGCTTTGATGTCGACAACACTTCGCGAAAGTTTGCGTTAGAGGAGCATAATGTCGTACGGCCCAAGATTGGTATGTATCTAACAGATTACTACTATTATCAAGACTGCTTGTATTGATTGTGTGTTGTAATTTTGCCGTGGCATGCTTGATGAAGTGTACGTTAGAATAGCAGAAACATGTAAGTTAAACGGCCGATCGAAGATACTCGGTCGAGTTTGGTTTTGGCGCAGGAAATTGACTTTAGATACGTTATATTGGTGAATTTACCTAACAACGAAAATGTGAACAACGACATTATATTTATCGTGTTTTATAAAGGTGCTATGAATATTGCAGCGTCAATTCGCTGCATTTTATGACTTATATTAGAGTAAATAGTTAATGACGCCCGTTGCGTAATGGTCCCTGTAGGGAGTGTCACAGTGTGGCGTGTTTAAAAACATCGACAAATAACTCAGAAGAGCTGAATATACATAGATAATATGGGTTGGATTATCAATATCCCGAAGGCTTCCTTGTCTACATGCCATCTGCAGTTTTAATGTCGGATGTTAATTTGCTAAATTTGGCTAAATCTTGTAATTATTACGACCACTTTACCATTTCGACTCACGGCACGGAAATTGTTCGCGCGAGTTTATATCAACTTTCCAGTTTATGAATTTATACAATTATATTTATGTTTACGAAAATGGGCAATTTTACTAAAATGGCCTAAATTATTACGGCTTTTTAAAACAGTGTTTTTCTTCACTTTTTATCGATGTGTATGTGTTCGCTATGTCATTCTACATCCTGTCCTGCACAAAGAAGTCAAATTTAAACCCATCGTCATCGAGCCGACGTCATACCAAAACGTGATGTGTATGGCTAATTTGTAGGAAATATAAAAATGTATATTTTAACAGTTACAGTTGTTTGAATATATATTTTTTGAATAGGAATCAACTTTTGTCAACAGTATGTGATTATCCGAATAATAATTTTCTGTAGTATGGTTTAGTGTGCTTATAATTGTACTGTATGGATTTGAAATCCAAGACCAAGTGCATGTATTTTAATTGAAGTCAACAAAAATGCTTATTTTATTCACTTATTATTTCTTATATATTATACATACTTACGCTAGAAATATCACTTGATATAAAGTTTGCAAAAAAGTATGTAACAGGTAAAACATATCATTGTTCTTTTTGACATTTTATGTTGTGGTGTATGTGTATGTGTATGTGTATGTGTATGTGTATGTGTATGTGTATGTGTATGTGTATGTGTATGTGTATGTGTATGTGTATGTGTATGTGTATGTGTATGTGTATGTGTATGTGTATGTGTTCTCAGTGTTGTGTGTGTAGTAGGTTCAACCCCTACTTGTGTTTGTTATTTGCATATAAACACAACTGGTTGTGTATACATATACTAAAGGAAGTCATGAAGTCAGAGTAACTATTGGAATGGTCATTTTCTATTATATACAGTGCTTATGGAACAGTAATAAAAAAAAATTGACTGATCTTGCATCTTTAATTCAGGAGGTGGTGACTCAAGAACAATTCTTCATCTGTCAAATTTGGAGTATGTAGAAATATCCCAACATATGAATTTCTATATGTTATATTTATGTTTATTTTATATTAAATTTACCTTTTACAATTTTGATTTTGTATTCACTAAAGGAAGTATGACCACTACGTTGTTTTATTGTAGGTGGAGGAAAGTCTTTCATGACAAAAGCAGCACACACAGGTAAATTACAATTTACGTTACAGCGGTTTTGCTCATTGTTTGTATTATCATTACGTTAACATGTAATTTTACTGTACATGTCTTAAAAGTCTCCATGTTTCTTTAAAAGTGCCGTTTTGTAATCACCCATGTATTGGACAATAGTCCTGAATATGACCATGTTGGCAAATAAATAAAATAAAAGAAGATATATCTGTTAACTTTGAAATAATATCATAACTTCTAAACTATGATTGGTATTTCTGATATTTCAGCTGACGATGCCATATGGTGGTGTCAGTTAGGCATTGACAAGGATGGCTTTCGGGTAGTCCCTAAAATCACAAGGTTTGTATTTGCTGTATTTACATGATCCTTACACAATCCTCTTCATGTGGCCAACATAAGGCCAACACAAAAGAATGTCCATCTTGCCTGTTTGCTTTGGGTTTTGACCCCCAAGGGCCGCCAACTTCACCAAAATGCCATCATCTATTCTTGTTTCACAAATCTCTTTGTGTTTCCATCTCACTCTCTTGCCACCACATGCATTACCTCACTATACATTTCAGTAAACCACATAACCATGGTAACTATTCCAGCGGGTTACGAATACAACCATGCTGTAATTAGTTATAATGAAATTATCTAAATAACATTAATCTGTATACACTGTTTTCAAGCTGAACCAGTCTAGTGATTTTCGACTACAACAAATACAATTCAGCCTGTGGTTTACACAAGGAAACATTAAACCCACATCTAGTTATAACATGACAGTAGCACAGTATATATAAGGTGTTATATAAGACGTTCTGTACTTGTTCTATTTGGCAGGTTTTGAAGTATTTGCAAGCATTGAGCACACTGCAGGAACCTTCCTGTTGGAGTATGGAGGCACTGTTGTTGGCAAATTCCTTCAGCAAATTGATGAAGGTACATTGATGCTAGTTTATGCATTCTGTTACGTTTTTGTTTTACTTGTTTGGGGTAAAATTAATGGTCTATACATAATATGCATTGTACTGTACTGTTGTTAAAAATATGTGCTGTTTATATGTTAATTTGTTGGTTTGTTTTTCTATTGTTTTGATACTTACAAACTTTACTTATACACTAACACATTTGCTCTAATATATTTTCCCATCAAGGATTATGTTCTTTTATGGCCACAAGTACATGAAAATCTTAAGTAGCTTGCATAATCTGTTCAATAAACAGTTGTGTTTATTATCAAATCATCAAATAAAACATAACTTTTCTGAAAGTTAGGTCAAAGGTTTGTTAAGTTATAGCTGTGCATAGCAATTCTTTATTTTATACTATATTTGCTAATTTCAACATGATGAAACAAAACAAGTGCATCAATAAGCTAGCATGGACTATTTGATAGGTTTCCCTTTTCAGGAAATTTGTCAGAAAGGAGAGGAACAAAAATCGAAATGTGCACATTATGAAATGTTTAAACTGCACATTGCTTAATGTTTAAAACTAACATGTATGTCCCATATTTATATGTATATATATGTGTGTACGAGAAGTATACATATTATTCAGGGCAATGTCCAAGACTCATTTGCAATAACTTGCTTTTATGCCAATATGATGTGTGGGCTGTGGACTGTACTTGCAAGAAATGAATGACTAGCAAATAAGGCCATAAAGAGTCAGTAGTTAAACAGTGTGTGAAATGCTGAAATTGCAAGTTATTTAATGTCAAAGATTTAAATGTATACCCACATTTGTAGGCGTTGGCAGTAGTGTGCGATCCGGTGTGAAATGTGGAGATGCAGAAACGAAACCCGAGAGGTGATTATATAACAGTTTACCGTTAATGTGTACGAGATAATCCAGGACAATATTCAAGACTCATTTGCAATCACTTGCTTTTATGTTAATATGATGTGAGCTGTGGACTATACTTGCCTGCAAGAAATGAATGACTAGTAAATAAGGCCACAACGAGTCAATAGTTAACCAGAAATGGAGCCTGAGAGAGGAGATTATATATAACAGTGTACTGTTAATGTGTTCTAGAAGTATACAAATCATACAGACAGTTTCTTAATCTGATGTCATCAATTGACTATTCATAATTATGTATATAAATTAGAGAGGTTATTATATTTAGGTTTGATTGCGTTCGTATAATTCTCTGTTGCACAAACAAAGTTTGGTACTATCCAAGGTACTATTCTTGACTGCATTGATGTACCTTCATTTACATTTATTGTCAATTTGTTCTCTCAAATAACATATCTTGTTTTCCATTGCAGTTAAGGATCGAACATATACCAAATGGAGTGCCAAAGAGACAATGGTGGCCCGTGATTACTTTGGAGAAAAAGATGGAGCGAGACTGCCTGGTTAGTTATATTACATGTATGCAGGGGAAGCATTTTTTTATTTGTAAAATAGAATAATTGATGTATTGCCATAGAAAATAAATTAAACAAATACTGGTCTTTCAGTGAGAAACACAGTTATATTTTTCCCAGTAAGACTGATGGCAAAATTATGTCGTTATTTTCCTACCATCTCTGTGTCTGGACGATTAGGATGCTGTTGATGAATAATGTATTGATTTTTTTATAGAATGGTAGGTACAATAGATTCACAATTTGTTCTGCTCAGTTATTTCAGGAACATTTCTGTCCACAGGTAAGAAAAAGATCGAGGAGTTTATGAGAAGGAACCCGTCAGTACAGTACCCATGGACTGTCATCAAGACTAAAATAATCAACATGATGAGACAGAGACAGGAAATATTGAAGAATAGACTGAATAATTTTACTGAATAGGGGGAGACATGCATTTTATCAAATTTTGACATTTCTCTAAAAGCAATTTTTTAGATTGCATTATTTGTACTTGTTTACTGAGAGCACATGAAATTTGTGAAGGAACTTCACCTCACTCACTGTTACCTACCTTGTTTAGTGACGTATTTGAATTGTCACCCATGACGCAAGGCTGAAAATAGCATATAAAATACCGTTCTGCAGAACAAACTGTGGACAATTATCTTTGGCCTATATCAGATCAAAAATAAGGAACACTCTTATTTTAGACAACTGTCTACAATATTCTGCCACTTTGCACATCTTAAAAAAAGGAGTCGCATATCTGCTTCTGCAAAACCAGTAATAATATGTTGTGTCTGCTTTGAATGAATTGTTATGATATGTATATTGTGATATATGATATTGTATTACACATTTATTTATTGTCAATTAATTGTAATTGTTACACACGTGCATCGATGTATATAATTTTGTGGTATACTTGTAATGCACTATTTTAATTAACTAGTTACACCATTATGATGTTGCTGTATAGGTTTTTTTTATCTTCACGAATTATTATTTTCTCACAATTATATGAATATATAGTACATGACTAAGGAAAAGAAGCACTGTTTCCATTTGTTACATCGTGTAATGTACTTACATATGCAATTATTTATTTAGTGTTGCTGAGCACTTATATGTACATGACATTATGTAACAATAAAATAAAGTTATTATTATATTTAAATACATAATATTGCTAAGTGGCTCACGAGAATGATCGAATTGGTAATAACTTTGGAACTACTGGAGTTGGAGTTTTTTGAGTAAGTTAGAACATTATATTGTAAAAGATTTATACTGTGTCACGATCAGCACAAAGTTAATTGTGAATGTGATTGATCTAACTTCCACACAATACAAACATTGTTATAAAGTGTTAGCATAATCATATTATGATTAAATTAGAATTATGAAATATCTTGTCTTTTGATTTACATCTGAACTTTACCTTTCCTTAAATTCGGACAGCCCCATCTCAAAACTTGTATATGTTGCTAAGGTGTATGCTAGAGAACAGTGAACTAGACAAAATTAATAATCTGGCAAAATTCATCTTGTGTGGCTTAAAACTGTATGGTCAATGACCCGACACCTAGTGGGTTATTCATGAACTTGTATAAATGTAATTTCACACGGATAGTAGTATAACTGTGTAATTATTATCCAGTTATAATTCTTGATATGTAGTGTTATGCATGTTCTACACATGTATTTGTAAAACTGTGATCCTCTATGTACCACGATATGTGGTTAGAGTTAATAAAACTCAGTTCAATTCAGTCTTCTCCTAACAGTCCCAACAACGGGAGCATGGGATGAGCGGATGCTGAATAACTGGCTGGATGATGTTAACATATCAAAAATATACTTCAAATGCAGCCCTAGGGATACTGATTCACTTGATCATGTTGATCAAACATCTTGATCACGTTGATCAAACATTAATATCAGAACCATAGCCTGCTTTACAATAGTATACTTGAAAGTAACTGACGGACCCAACTCCGGGTGAAACCAATGTTCATTCACCATCCTGGAGCATGAGGGCAATGCAGCATCTTTACTCTTTCAATACTCATCATACATGTATTGTAATCTGCTGAGCCAAGTAGGTTGTTAGTGTTTTGTTGGGTTTACAGTTGTTTTATGCTGCATCAAATGGTGGTTCCTTTTTTCACAAATCTCACTGACAAATATTGTGTCTTGCATATGTGACAAAAGCAAAACTGATGTGACTTAAACATGCAATAAGCACCCACAAAATTGACAATTGAGACTTCGTTGTGATATTTAAAAAATGTTGAGATAGGCATTTCTCAGTTCACTTACTATATGTACATGACATTATGTAACAATAAAATAAAGTTATTAATATTATATTTGAATACATAATATTTCTTAGGGGCTCATGAGTATGATCGAATTGGTAATAACTTTGGGATTACTGGAATTGGAGCTTTTTGAGTTAGTTAGAAAATTGTATTGTAAAAGAGTTATACTTCACGATGTCACGATCGGCACAAAGTTAATTGTGAATGTGGACTTCCACACTATACAAACATTGTTATAGTGTTAGCATATGATTAAATTGGAATTATGAAATAGCTTGTCTTTTGACTTACATTTGACCTTGACCTTTCTTTTAAATCCGGAAAGCCCCATTTCAAAGGTTGTATATGTTGCTAGGGTGTATGCGTGCAAAACATATTTTTATTCAGAACCTTTGTGAAAAATGGCTCTGAAAGAGAATAACAATATATACATATATATATATATATATTTTCCATGTGTCGGCCATTTTTAATTTATGCAAATTGCATATAGTACATAATATAAAATAGTTTTGCACCCATAGACGTCTACTGTAACCTTCCGAAACACAAACATTGTTATATAGTGTGAGTAAATTATTACATTGGAATTTTGAAATATTTTGTTTTTTGACCTTTGTCTGACCTTGACATTAACGTTTACACCCGGGCAACCCCCTCCCAAACGATGTATGTGTCTCATAGGTATCTGTGTGTAAATAATTTTATTTGGGACCTTTACGAAAACGGCTCTGATAAACAATTACGATATTTATATATTTGCTAATTTGTCGGCCATTTTGAAATTATGCAAATTAGATAATCATCCCATGAAAACATGTTTGTATTGAAATAAATGTGGTTTTGAAAATGTTTAAAAATATTATTAAATTCTCGAGATATTAGACAATAAGATTATAGCATTATTGACACTTGACCTTGAACTGACCTTGACCTTAGCCTTTAAAATCAAGCAGTGCCCTCTAATAAGTTTATGTGTAGTACTAAGGTACAACTGTGCCAAATTTGGTGCTTTGCTCCACCGTGTCACTATCATACCCCTAATTAAGCAAATTCACTAATATACGCAATAACGGCATTATGTTTCTTAGAAATACACAATGTAAACAAAAAAAAGCACCTAAAGTTTAATAAATAGTTGACTGAAATCATACTGAACTTTATTTACGAATATTTGACCGTGAAAAATTGTGTTATAGACATCATTACAAATGTACAGGTAATGCGGTATTATATGGCACTGTACAGGCAATGCTGTAGGTAGTGTTATTAACTGTACAGGTAATGTGGTTGTTAGTGTAAAAAAACATTACCTGTACACCAAAATTATATTTCTTATAAATACACAATATAAACAAAAAAAGCACCTAAAGTTAAATAAATAGTTGACTGAAATCATACTGAACATTATTTACGAATATTTGACCGTGAAAAATCGTGTTATAGACATCATTGCAAATGTACAGGTAATGCGGTATTATATGGCACTGTACAGGCAATGCGGTAGGTAGTGTTATATATATATATATATATATATATATATATATATATATATATATATATATATATATATATATATATATGACAACTTTTATGATGAAGTACCCTCTGTACTTAATTTAAGTATAAATTAATAATGGGAGGGACAACTAAAATAATAAAACGAGGCGACTTATCACATCCAGTCATTGTAAGAAAGATACACGGACACCCAAGGCATACAACTCAAAAACAATAACGAATTCATTAACAATTGTCGTACCATCTTTGTAGCACCATAAATATCACGGTTGTATCATTGCAGCAGACTACGTAAACAAACAAAAATGACAAAGAACGCTGCAGTGCTTTATTTGATATATTATATAGTTTGTCCTTCAACTCACACGTCCCACATGATTTACAACATGTTCACGTACAGTTGTTGATCAGTTCCACAGCAATTTAAGAAAGCTATATTATACAAAGTACAAAATGATCTTAATTAAAACGTGTTCTGGTCACCAACTATGTATATGTTTTTGGCATTGCTCGGAATGGTAAACATCTTACAGAATGTATGACTTAATGTACAACATTAAGAAGCCATACTAAAAGCAAAAAGCATAATATCGTATGAAATATGTACAAAATTAGTCATACATATAATTGCTGTTTCAAACCATACATATAACCTAATCATCAATTGGTAAATCAAGCTAAACATAAATATATGTTTACTGCTAGTAAATTTGTGCAAGGTCTACACGGAAACACAAGGCTTGCTAATCTCAATAAGATGTAAAGACATACATTACAAACAAGTAAACATAACAAGCACTGAATCTTCCAAATATGGTGTGCGTGTGTGTGTGTGTGTGTGTGTGTGCGTGCGTGCGTGCGTGCGTGCGTGCGTGCGTGCGTGCGTGCGTACATGTGTGTGTGTTATCAGCACAGACGAGGTAGCGAAAAAAATCGTGCTTCGAGTAGATATATGAAATGCCTGCACAGTGTATAGTGAAAAGTAGAATCAGCCAAACGTTCGCGTAAGTTGTTTTTGTATAACGTGATTGATCCTACTTGCAAAACATTCCCCCGTTGACGTCACAAACCCACTGCGAGATCACAATACTTTTGTTCACACTTATTGGTGAATACGTCGGTTTTACCAGTCAAGTATTCTACTTGTATTAGGGTGAATGCATTTTATTTCGCTAAATGTTCTTTCAAAAAACAAGAGCCAGCACTTGCACCAACTGTGTCACAGACACTATAAATCTTGTCGCCAGAGCACGTTTTTAAACAGCCGCCGGCGAGACGGACACAACTACTGACAATTCAGCTCTGGTCAATCACCGATGATTTGGACGGCAGCACATGCAGGGTAGTAATATGTTAACAACATTACACTACACTTCTTCTACAGTGAGTACTGTTACTGTCAGTATGCCTGGTACTGCTACATTCAGTACTCCTGGTACTGCTACTGTGAGTACTCCTTGTACTGCTACATTGAGTACTCTTGGTTCTGCTACTGTCAGTATTCCTGGTACTGCTACTGTGAGTTTTCCTGGTATTGCTACATTCAGTACTCCTGGTACTGCTACTGTGAGTACTCATGGTACTGCTACATTGAGTATTCCTGGTACTGCTACTCTCAGTATTCCTGGTATTGCTACTGTGAGTGTTCCTGGTACTGCTACATTCAGTACTCCTGGTATTGTTACTGTGAGTACTCCTGGTACTGCTACATTTAGTACTCCTGGTACTGCTACTCTAAGTATTCCTGGTATTGCTACTGTGAGTGTTCCTGGTACTGCTACATTCAGTACCCCTGGTACTGTTACTGTGAGTACTCCTGGTACTGCTACATTGAGTACTCCTGGTACTGCTACTCTCAGTATTCCTGGTATTGCTACTGTGAGTTTTCCTGGTACTGCTACATTCAGTACTCCTGGTACTGCTACTGTGAGTATTCCTTGTACTGCTACTGTGAGTATTCCTGGTAATGCTACATTGAGTACTCCTGGTACTGCTACTCTAAGTATTCCTGGTATTGCTACTGTGAGTGTTCCTGGTACTGCTACATTCAGTACTCCTGGTACTGTTACTGTGAGTACTCCTGGTACTGCTACATTGAGTACTCCTGGTACTGCTACTCTCAGTATTCCTGGTATTGCTACTGTGAGTTTTCCTGGTACTGCTACATTCAGTACTCCTGGTACTGCTACTGTGAGTATTCCTTGTACTGCTACTGTGAGTATTCCTGGTAATGCTACATTGAGTACTCCTGGTACTGCTACTGTCAGTATGCCTGGTATTGCTACTGTGAGTGTTTCTGGTGCTGTTACATTCAGTACTCCTGGTACTGCTACTGAGAGTACCCCTGGTACTGCGACATTGAGTACTCCTGGTACCGCTACTGTGAGTATTCCTGGTATTGGTACTGTGAGTATTCCTCGTACTGCTACTGTCAGTACTCCTGGTAATGCTACATTCAGTACTACTGGTAGTGCAACTGTCAATACTCCTGGTACTGCTACATTCAGTACTCCTGGTACTGATAATGGCAATACTCCTGGTACTGCTACTGGCTGTATTCCTGGTACTGCTACTGTCAGTACTCCTGATATTGCTACTGTCAATACTCCTGGTACTGCTACATTCAGTATTCCTGGTACTGCTACATTCAGTACTCCTGGTATTGGCACTGTCAGTATTCCTGATACTGCTACTGTCAATACTCCTGGTACTGCTACATTCAGTACTCCTGGTAATGCTACCGTCAATATACCTTGTACTGATACTGGCAGTACTACTGGTACTGCTACAGTCAGTGCTCGTAGCACTGCCAGTTTCACTTCTCCTGACATTGTCATTGCTATTGCCACTGCCACTAAAATACTATTTTAAATATTAGTGTCACTGCCATTGACTGTGCTGCTAAATATACATATGCTGCCAGTGATATAAGTTTAATGTCAAGATAACGGTGGTGTGCGTGTGTTTATGTATGATTGATCGTATCCTTTCATTACTCCGGAAGATATGTTATAAGAAACAAACGTAATCGTGTGTGTGTGTGTGTGTGTGTGTGTGTGTGTGTGTGTGCGTGCGTGTGTGTGTGTGTGTGTGTGTGTGTGCGTGCGTGCGTGCGTGCGTGCGTGCGTGCGTGTGTATGTGTGTGTATGTGTGTGTGTGTATTTGTGTTTTGTGCAAGTGTGTGTGAGTGGTTGTGTGCATGTGTGTGTGTTTGTGTGTTTGTGTGTAAGTGTTTGTGTGTGGGTGGGTGTTTTGATGTAGTGAAGTGTCGTGGGTCGAGATTTTACTACATATTCACGTCGTAAAATATCAAAATAGTATACGTTTTCTGAAGTGAAAAACTAAAAACAATACAAAGTTACCGCGCTATTATGGTAACAATAGGGCGTGTAAGTGGGTCAAGATACATGGCGTGATTCCGCGCGACTGGAGCTTATTGGGGACTAAGCGAGACTAATTGGGGACTGAATACTATTCTAACGGTGGATGACAGTTGTAGCTTCCGACTGATGAATACCAGGAAAATCAGGCCATAGCTATCTTGTGTTATATAAATTTCTTATCTTAAATGTTCGATTAAATGTCGTGTTTATCACACTATCATAGACACATAGCGATTTACGTAGTGCAGATAACGATGTTAGGCCGTTTGTGTCTTTTACGTGATTTGCATTTTACGTTGCTGTACGTTGTGGTTTCGATAAACACTTATATCTGACAAGTTGTTTAAATGTTTAAAACAGGTAGTACAGCGCGAAAAATTACACTCTTCATTATTATTCAAGATTGCCAAACACAAGTTCTTGCCGCTAATGCCATGGCAACCACCATAATAATCGATTAAAATTCATGATTGTGTTTTCGATAAACACTTATATCTGACAAGTTGTCTAAATGCACATAATCATAACCCATGTATACGTTTGCCCCAAACAGGTAGTACTGCGCGAAAGATGCCACTCTTCATTATTAGTCAAGATCGCCAAACACAAGTTCTTGCCGCAAATGCCATGGCAACCACCATAATAATCGATTACAATTCATGATTTCCGTGATCTTTGTCACCGACAAAGTGTTCCATTGCTTCTGCTTGTAATAATCGTTCGGATCATAATACTGAAACACGCTATTTGGGAACAGTTCGATTATTACAAACACAAATAAAACAAAGTCCTATATGTTAACATGGATAATATGGATTTCCTGCCCCCAACTGCCCCCAGGCTCGTTTTCGCGAGCGAGACTTACACACCCTATTGTGAAAATATCCGCTATTCTATCTCGTTGAGGGGGTAAAATGTTAGGAAATTACCACAGCGACTTAGTAAAATACGCAAATGTGACATGGCTATCGCACTGAACGAATAATATTGAAATTAAACTACACTACTATGGTAAAAATCAAAATATTATTACGTTTCCGAAGTGAAAACCTTACATTTTACGAAGAAGCCACTATCATGGAATAAAACGTTTACTAAATGCAATGTTTTCTTATTAAAATACGAAAATGTGACAGGGTTCGTGCGTTGAAACGCTACAATGTTTACATTTTATTTCAAGTTGCAACGCTAAGTTTGTAAAAATATGAAAACACGTACGTGTCTGGTTGGATTGCAAAATGACACATGTGAGGAACGTGACCTATGTGCCCTACGCCCCAAACATGGTGGCGAACGTGACATACAAATTTATATTGCCGGAAGATAACAAACGTTACTTTGCGCACGCGCAGTGACCTAAATCGATTACCCATTACCAGAAGACAGAAAATACATGATTACATGTGCAACGGTCTTTATCTATTACCTATTTTGAAAAAGAAAGTGATTTGTTGCAGAATATTTAAAGGGAAAACAAAGTCAATGTTTGGATCATATGGGATTAACAGAGTTAATAAAAAGTAACAACTTCCAACAACAATCATATTTTTAACGTCAGTGGTTTACCAGGAAAAAAAATGTAAAACACATAGACATAGAAAGTCTACAGACTACGCCATTTTAGAAACAAAATGACGTCAGAGAGTCTTCTTGGTCGGCGTGAACTGTGCATGCATATTATTTAACAAGATTTAACAAGATTTAACAAGATTGCCACCTAGAGAATCAACTCTAGATGGCAGGTGGACAAGGAAGCCGTTTGGCTTATCGAGAGTCCAACCTATCTATCTAAGTATACCCTGCCCGTCTTAGGTATATGTCAATTTTATTTTTAAACATATTAACACTTCTAGCACCTACACAATCAGCTGATAATTTGTTCCATTCGTTTACTATTCTTTGGGAAAATGAAAATTTTCTAATATCTAGTCTACACTGCTTCTTTGCTAATGCAACTCCATGTCCTCTAGTCCTTCTCTCTTCCTTGACCGTGAAAAAAATATTTCTGTCAATATTTTCATACCCATTCAATATTTTAAAAACCTCAATCTGATCTCCTCTCAATCTTCTGGTTTCTAGTGTTGTTAGACCACATTCTTTTAGACGCATTTCATAACTAATATTCCTGAGTTTTGGTATCATTTTTGTTGCTCTCCTTTGTACTCTTTCTAGCATATCAATATCCTTCTTGCGATATGGCCTCCATGCTTGTATACAATATTCTAAATGAGGCCTAACTATTGTTTTATAAAGCGGTATTATTAGTTCTTTTTCTTTGTATACTATATTTCGCCTAATTAATCCAAGAATTTGGTTTGCCTTCGCTGCTGCAATTCCACACTGCTCTGATACCTTCATGTCAGCACTAATGGTTAAACCTAAGTCCTTTTCCTTTACAGTAGTATTTAGTACAGTACCACCCATTGTATATTGTGCATTTTCATTCCCATGTCCTGTGTGGAGGCACTTACACTTTCCAAAGTTAAACAGCATTTGCCATTTCTCAGACCATTCTATCAACTTATTTAGATCATCTTGTAAATGCTGTCTATCTGCATCACTTTTTATTTTCCTAAACACTTTTGTGTCGTCCGCAAACTTCAACACCTTGCTTGTTATGTCATCATCCAAATCATTGATATATATTAAGAATAAAATAGGTCCCAATACTGATCCTTGCGGTACTCCACTCAAAACAGATTTCCAATTTGAAACCTCCCCATCAACTACTACTCTTTGTCTTCTATCAATAAGCCATTTTTCTATCCAGTTAATCATACTATTTCCTATGCCATGGGCCTTTAGTTTAAGTAGTAATCTTTGGTGTGGCACTTTGTCAAAGGCTTTTTTAAAATCTAAGTAGATTATATCTACTGGTGATCCCTCATCTACCCACTTTGTGACATCTTCCAAAAAACATAACATATTTGTTAAGCATGACCTCGCTTTTAAAAACCCATGTTGAGATGTGTTTATCAATTTATTTTTAACAAGAAAATCAACCAAGTGATCTTTAATTAGTCTTTCTAATAGTTTACAAATCACCGATGTTAAACTCACTGGTCTATAGTTCTCTGACTTGCTTCTTGATCCTTTTTTAAATAATGGTATGATGTTTGCTTCTTTCCATTCTACCGGAACCACTCCTTCCTCTAATGCCAAATTGAACACTGTTGCAAGTGGTATGCTAATTTGTTCTACAATTTCCAGTAGTAATTTGGGAGGAATCCCATCCACTCCTGGTGATTTATTATCCTTCATATCTCTTATTTTCATAGCTACCATTTTTGGGGTTACAGTTAGTTGTCCTAAATAGTCACACTCTCTCCCTTCGAACTTAGTCTCTAGTACTGGTAATGTACTAATATCTTCCCTGGTAAACACCGAACTAAAGTATTCATTTAGGTTTTCTGCCATTAAGAATCCCTCCGTTATTATGTTTCCATCACTACCTTCTAGTGGCCCGACCTTATCTTGAACTTTCTGTTTACTTCGAACATACGCATAAAAACTATTGCTGTCATGTTTTATGTTGAAAGCTATTTTTTGTTCATAGCTTCTCTTCGAATTTCTAATTTCAGCTGTAGCTTGATTAAGTGCTTCTTTATAAATGGCATAGTCTTCGTCACTTCCAGTATGTCTATATGTCTTCCACATCATTTGCTTGTACTTGATTTTTCTAATGGCTTCCTTCGATAAGTGTTTCTTCTTTGACCTTTTCCCCTGTTTTTTCAAGGGGACAAATTTGTCAACGACGCAGTCAATTTCCCTCTTTAAGATATTCCAGCATTCTGTTGCTGTCTTATTCTTCAGTGTGTTATTCCAGTCTATCTTCGCTAAATATTCCCTCATGTCCTTATATCTTCCTTTGTGAAAATTTTTCCTGTACCGTATTTTTCTGTTCCGTTCTCCTTTTACTTTGATGATAAAATGTATCTGGTTATGATCACTACATCCCAGTGGCTCACATATATTGACATTATCAACAAATTCCTTCTGTGAGCTCAAAACTATGTCCAACACGTTCTTGTCCCTGGTTGGTTCTAACACATGTTGAAAAAGGAAACTATCTTGTACTAAATTTAAAAACTCTTGATCCTCTCTCCCAGGACTCTGTAGAGATGTCCACTTTATATGCCCATGGTTAAAATCCCCCATAATAATACAGTCCCGTTTACTCACTTCTTTTATAGCGTTGTGCATTTTTTCATTCTCTTCTATGCTTATGTTTGGACTACGATAAACTAACCCAACAGTTAATGTTGAGTTTCCTGTAACTATATTACACCAGACAGCTTCACATTCTGCTTCTTTTTCTAATTTTATTTCGTAAGCCTGGATGGATTCTTTAATATATAAAATAACTCCGCCTCCCCTTCTTCCTAATCTATCTTTCCTAAACATTACATATCCTGTCATTCCTAATTCGGCATCTGATATATCGGGGGTGGCCCAAGATTCAGTTATACCTATTATGTGAGGGTCAATATCTTCTACCATAATGTTTAGTTCATTTCTTTTGTTTACTATGCTCCTTGCATTTAAACAAACACATTTATAACCAAATTTCGTAGGGCTTTCCAGGCTGTTTTTTGCTGATTTCTTTTTGCTGTCTTTAGCTATGCCTCTAGTATTTGGCTTCTCTGTGTATCCCCCCTGCGAAACTAGTTTAAAAAATTGCAACCTGTTCCTCTGTCCATAGATTGAAGCAGGTTCTCGGAGAACACTGCTGCGCCCTTTCCGCTTAGATGGAGGCCATCTCTCACGTACATATCTTCCTTCCCAACAAAGTATCCCCACAAATCTACAAATCCAACTCCTTCTCCTTCACACATCTGCTCCACCAGAGCATTGATTGCCATCCTCTTACAGTTTCTATAGGTTGCTCCCCTTCCTCCGATTACTGGCAAGATTCCTGAGAGAATGATCTGTTCAACTCTTGTCTTCTTCAGTTTCCCTACCAACTGTCTGTATCTTTGCACTATTCTAGTTGTCCCCTCCCTGTCTGCATTGTTCGTCCCTACATGTACTAATATAGATCCTCCCTGGCCATGCCCCAACACGTTCTCTACCCTATCTGTCACATGCTCAATCCGAGCGCCCGGAAGACAAACAACAACATCTTCTCCTTTGTTTAACGTCTTGTCCGTCTTTCGCAAAATTGAGTCGCCCATAAAAACCCTTTCTGTTCTGAATGCACCCTCGATCACTGCTTCAGAGTAGCTCCTCCGTTTTGCATCTCCCTGGTTGTTGACTTTCCCCCCTGCCGCTTTCTCTGTTGGTCCTTTCTTTCCTGTCTCTTTTCTTCCTGACATCTTCCTTGTTATTGACTTCCGTTTGGTCATATCTACTCTCAGTTCCTTTCTTCCCTTCGTCTTTCCTCCTGTCGTATCTACTTCTATCATCTCCTGTCCCCTTGTCCCCCCCTCCTTCTCTACTGTCACTTTCTCCACTGTCTCCTTCATGCATGGCATGTTTTCTGTTGTTCTTTCTCCATTTGTTTTCCTTGCTATCATCCTCCCTCCTCTCTCCATCCCCTTCACAAGATCCGTTAGCTTAGCTAGCTCTGCCGTCAGACAGTCCACTTTCCAACACCCTAAACATTGGAAAGTAAACCCTTCCTCCGTTGTCTCTGACCAAGACTTTCCGCACCCCGATAAGGCAAAATCCACCAAGCTGTGGCAGTGATCACACAGCAAGTGCCTCCTTGCCTTCACTTGCCGCTTGGAAGGTGCCATAATACGATTGATCAAATCAACTTAGTTTATACCAACTTAGTCTTTAGAAAGACTGTTTGTTTATTGTGTACAGCAACTGCAGCACACTACGTGTTATAAACAACTTACTACCTATGCTACCATGAACAATAATTTTATTCTGTACTGGTACCGTTCCCTAGCGGATACTTTGGACACTACCTATATAAACAGACTAGGGCTTCCTGCTAAAACACTTGCTTATTTTTAATAACAATGGCGCCGAATCAAAGAATTATCCTATGTATGCAGCTGTTTTGCTTACCACTTTATCTGTTATATATCATATCAATTTATCAGATTTGCTAAATTTTGTTTACAATCTTGTTGAAAGCTAGATTACCCTATTTCACCCACTATAAATAATAGTCTGCACAAACTAAGGATTCCTACTAAAAAGCTTGTTTATTTTTAATAACAATGATACCTATTCAGAGTGTTACCTTACACATATAGTTGTTACGCTTATTGCTTTGTCTCTTATATACGATATCAAATAAACAGATTTTGCTCAGTCTTGTTTACAATTTGTCGAAGGCTAGATTACCCTATTATCACCCACGTATACTAATTTGTTCAAAAATACTGTTTACTAACTAAATTTAACCAAAACTGCCACTCAATATATGTCTAGTACACCCTTATGAATAACCTTAGCACAAAAATAATACTTATCAATCAATACTTCCGCTTGTTTTTCAACTTTTATACACCACCAAATTCAAACATCTGCATCCACCAAGTTTCCCGCCAAGGATTATTATCTGTTACTTTCTAACCTAACCACGAAAACGACCGCCAACAGCCGCCAAACTTCTCCCCACATTTCTTACATACATATACATACACTACATTACAAAAAAATCACTTGTATTCGTCTAACGAAGAACATTCACAACAGAAACGCAAATCTTGGCGAACGGCAACTCGACAACTTCGACTACCGTAAACTCGCTATTATAAGTGAGCTTTACACAAAATACCGCTAGATGGCGCGCGAATATTTATTAACCTTACTGCATTCGCACGCGCGAATTAGTTTAATTAATTATAAATAATATAATAATAATTAGCTGCATCACTATGATCTGCAGAAAATGTTAAACGGCAAACTAAGGCAACGCTTTGGTGATATGGGTCTAATAGAGTTGATAAAAAATAACAATTTAATATACAAATATATAATGTTATTAGTTTATTTTATATAGCGCCAAATCCACAATTCTCTTCTATTCAACATACTGTTATTAAAATATATGCAATAATAAGAATGCTACCCACAGGTAATATTTAAAAATAAATATTAAAAATACATGTGTCTGCATAATTATCCAAATTTGCCTATTAGTTATAAAAGAAAAAGGAAATTACGTGTTTTTCAATGAAGTCACATTGTTTATTTTATCAATATTTCTATAAACATCCCGCGTGTACTGCGAGCATGCAAGCTTATATTACATAAGCGATGTTTTAACAATAATAACTAAAACAATAACATGTTAATATTACTGTTTTTAAATCCTTCTTTTTCTACCACCATAATATTTCCCATATATTCATATACCTTTTTACATATTAGTGATTTATTGTTCCGATAATTAATAAAGTGACTTGTTCAAAAATAATAATTATTACATATCTGATGGTGGAAATGTCATTCACGAGTAGAACAAATAGCTTCAGTAATATGTTCTTATGCATAATGGTTGTGTATGTGCTGAATGAAAATTATTATTACGTCGTACTTATTTTTCTACTTTAATTATTTATTACTATTAACCATACTTTTATATTCATTTATTACAATTGTTGTTATGTAATTTGTATGTTTATTTATGACTGATAAGTCAGCTTAGTTAATGATATAGAAATATGTATTTTCATTATTTATTTTTAAATAATATTATCTGTGGGTAGTTTTCTCTTTATTGTATTTTTAATAGCATTATTTTGTGAAGCGCCACAACAATTATGGATGTGGCGCTACATAAATAAAATATTATATTATAATAAAAAAAATTGTTTGTTTATTTAATATAGCGCCACATCCAATTTAAACTTGTTCATGGCGTTTTACATACATTAAAATGCTAAACAACAAATACACACCAGAAGAAAAAAAACATAAATATACTAGAAACATATATGAACAATTAAAAAAATAAAATATCAATATAAAAATAATAAAACTTATAATTTCCTGCAAATCATAGTGATGATAATAATTAATTATTATTATTATATTATTTATAAGTAATTAAACTATTTCGCGCGTGTGAAGTAAAACAATTAAATATTCGCAGTCAGAAACGTGGCGTCTAGCGGTATTTTGTGTAAAGCTTTTAAAAGCGATTTTACGGTACCGCTGGGCGGCCGAACAAGTTGTACTCGAGGTCTGCGCGTTTTTGTGTGTGAATTTTCTTCGTTAGAGGAATGCAAGAGATTTTATTACATAACATAGTGTATGCATATGTATGTAAGATATGTGAGGAGAAGTTTGGCGGCTGTTGGTGGTCGTTTTGATGGTTAGGTCAATCAAATCGGGTCGTCTAGGATCCGCGCTGTGTCTGTGACTGTCCAAACGAATCCACCGAACCACTGTTTCAGTTCTGCTCGATTCATAGGTTAACAAGAAGACATCTTACTGATACTGTCTTTCACTGTACTATTACTATAAGCGTTTGAGGAACAGTGTGGCATATTGATGTCGCGATTTCGTTGTAAACCGACGTAAGGCAACTTTTAGCGTACCGCTTGGCTCTCTGTTATGACAGCTGAATCAGCAGACGACTCTCTGACGTATTACTTTTCCAAACTGCTGGGTTGTGATTGGTTGCAAGGTCCAAGATGGGCCGGTTCATGGTGTCGGTGATTTAGCTAGATTTTCCCACTTTAAGACCACTTTCTGAGGTAACCACTAAGGTGAAAAATTGGATTGTAGATGCAAATGATTAGCTAGTGTAAACTCTTTTAGGTGCATAACACTAAACTGTTACCTTTTTTTCACTTTAAAAGTTACTGCATACCTTAAAAGGAAAGACTATGAATGTTGTCTTGTAACAATATGGATGGTGGCATGACAACAAATTTACTAATCAGTTGCGAAATAATAGTGAACATACTTCACGCTACGGGGGCTGGGTGGATGCTACTAATAACAGGAGAAAGAACAAGCAATAGGGTTTGCACATTTTGTTCAAACAAAACGCAATAAAACATTTACAAAATACCGTCAATGCAGACATGCGTCTGTCAACATGGTTATTATTCCTCACCACCTTGACTGGTGTTCAGATTCTTGAAATGCGTGACGAAATCGCCGATGGATGTCTTCAGTGGTACCTTCCCTTACAAAAATATACCATTCAAATACCATTGAATACCATTGAATACCATTGAATACCATTCAGTTCCATTGGACCATTCAATGGTATTTCAGCACGACTCAGTGGTATTCCCAATGGTAATTTGTAATACCATTCAGTACCATTGGACCATTCAATGGTATTTCAGTAGGCTCAATGGTACGTTGGGCTATTCAATGGTATTTCTGTTGGACTCAATGGTACTGTGAATGGTAATTCGTAATACCATTCAGGACCATTGGATAATCCAGTGGTATATATTATTCTCAGTGGTATTCTCAATGGTATTTCAGAATACCATTGAATACCATTGGACTACTCAATGATAAAGCTTGTTTCAATGGTACTGTCAATGGTATCGGAACATATTTTCCAACAATAAATCAGACTTCAGTGGTATTCTCAATGGTATTTCAGAATACCATTGAATACAATTGGACTACTCAATGATAAAACTTGTTTCAATGGTACTCTCAATGGTATCGGAACATACTTTTCAACAATAAATCAGACTTCAGTGGTATTCTCAATGGTACTTTAGAATACCGTTCAATACCATTGGACTACTCAATGATAAATCATGTTTCAATGGTACTACCAATGGTATCTGAACATACTTTTCAACAATAAATCAGACTTCAGTGGTATTCTCAATGGTACTTTAGAATACCGTACAATACCATTGGACTACTCAATGGTAGAACATGTTTCAATGGTACTCTCAATGGTATCTGAACATACTTTTCAACAATAAATCAGACTTCAGTGGTTTTCTCAATGGTATTTAGGAATACCATTGGACCATTCAATGATAACATCTTGTTTCAGTGGTATTTGAAATGTAATCATGTACGATACATATTGTTTCGGTGGTACATACAATTAATATTTAAAGGTAAAATGTATATTGATGTCTCAGTGGTAATCTCAAGTAATAATATTTGAATATACCATTCAGTACCACTGGACCGTGCAGATCAATGATAAATCAAGATAAATCAATGGTATCTGAATATAACTTTTAAAGTAATATATCTATGTCTCAGTGGTATTCTCAAGTGTCATAGACTAATTTTGACATGTTACAAAATATACCATTACAATATTGCTACCAATGGCCCTGACAAAAAAGAGCCAATAGTATACCATTGAATACCATTCAGTACCGTTGGACCATTCAATGGTATTTCAGTAGGACTCAATGGTATTCTCAGCGGTAATTTGTAATACCATTCAGTACCATTGGACCATTCAATGATAAAATAAGGCATCAATGGTACTCGCAACGGTATTGGAACATTCCTTTCAATAATAAATCAGACCATTCAATGATAAAATCTTGTTTCAGTTGTTCTCTCAATGGTATTTGAACATACTGTGCAACAATAAATGTGACTTCAGTGGTATTTTCAATGGTATTTTAGAATACCATTCAGTACCATATATATATATTGGATTATTCAATAATAAAATCTTGTTTCAATGATTCTATCAATACCATACTGTTCAATAATAAATCAGACTTTAGTAGTATTCTCAATGGTATTTGAGAATATCACTCAGTATGTACCATTGGACCATCCAGTGTTAAAGCATTTTTAGCGGTACGCTCAATGGTATATAAAAGTACCATTCAATACCATTGGACCGTTCAATGATATAATCAGGCTTCAATGGTACTCTCAATGGTATTTAAGAATACCATTCGATACCATTGAACCACACATGACTTCGAGTTCGCAGCAGCTCACTTGATTAATCAATTGTTGTTACATAGTTATATATTTTATGTATTCTTCATTTTCAATTGGGATACATTATTGTTATTTTTTATTTTCTATTATAACTGATTACCCTATCTTATTGAATGTTTAATCGTATTTAAGTCTACAAATAATAAACCAATCAGAATACGACAGCTGATTTCTGCGGGCCTCATCGTGGGATATTTGAATCTGTATGAAATGAACTTGTGTTCGCAATGTTCCGTCGATCACATAATTTGGACGTTAAACATCTTAGAAATCTACATCTCAAATCGCCATCGATGCAGAATGGAGGTACAGTGTTATGCTTGTGTAAATTTTGAGGATGACAACACGACACAGATTGTCAATATTGAATAAGTGACCACTTTCGACGTCGACTTGGATTCGGCAACTGACGGAAAGCTCGGTAATCTTCCAGTTAACTGGCCTAAATTATGACGGCCTTTTCTAAACGTTTTATCACCTGTTTTAAATGTATATGTATTCGGAATGTCATTCTATATAATTTCCGGTACAAAGAAGTAAGATATTATTTGTTAAATTGTGTTGAGGTAAGTCGTATCGAGTCGACGTAAACAAGCCGTGGCGATGTCATTCACTCACAGCAGTTAACGTATCCCAGATGCATCAGAGCCGCAAAGGCGACGTCTTGCGTGTGCATTGCGAAGTCGAAATAGAAACAATTAGCAACCTTATATACATTTAAAATTTAAACAATAAATCTGCGCGATACAGACTAACTATTAATGATGTGGCCTTAGTTTTGGGGATTTATTCATAAATTGCAAGACATCGCCTTTGCGGTCTTGATATGCGCCTGGCCCTGTGGTGTGGACATCGGCTTGTTTACATTGACTCGACGGCATAACTGTTTAATCTGTGAGGGATTGTTTGAAAACGAATTAACGAAACCGTGTGTGTATATCTTGAAAAAATTGCATACTTGTTTACCTTCTAAATGTGTTTTTCTAAATAAGTTAAATTTAATTTGACTGTATGCTAGTAACCCTTTTTCTTTAAAATTACTGTCAATGCCTGATTAATCAAATAACAAAATATATGTATTTGTTATATATATCCAAAAACTGCTAATATTTTATAATATATTCCAAGCACACTATAACATATTTTGGTTAACATAGATTGAAAAACATAGTGTGCTTTTATTATTATTTTTACTTCTTTGCTTTATTATTATGGCTCAATCAATTTATAATTAATGTACTTTTGCAATTGTATAAAGATTTTATAAAGAAAAATATCTAGCTAGAAGTGAACTGTGACCATAATAAAGATGAAACCAAGTTCCATTATTGTATTTGTATTATATAATTATCATAACATGTATAATATAATTTCATGGAAAACCACTTCATAGCTGCATTAATTGTACATTGTTAAAAAAAAAACAGAAACATTTCATTCGAGCTAGTGATTGATCAATCTTTTTCCCCAGAATATGTTCGAGAAGTATACCCACTTCTGGGCGAAGACCAGAAGAAAGGCTTTGAGGTTACCTTGGACGCGTAGGACAAAGCTGTCCAAAGTGAACACAAATCAAGACAAATGTGAAGATTGATCGACGGACATAATATTTTATGATATTTCAGATTTGATGTGCATGTATATAATCATGTACGTTCGAGAGCAGCAGACTTAACGTATTAAAACATTGTTAATTTATCTTGACTATGTGTTCAGTTTGATCTATATGTGCATATGATCTCTGTAAAGCTAGGTATATATTGATTAGTTTATCCTTTGAATGGTATTTGCCAATGGTATTTTGAATGGTACTAGGAATAATGTGCAGTGGTATCTGAATGGTACTTGACTGAATGGTATTCTGAATGGTCCAATGGTATTCTGAATGGTACTTATAAGAAGCTCTTCAGCTTCTTCGTCAATGGTATTCTGAATGGTATGCCATTCAGAATACCATTGACGAAGAAGCTGAAACGTTTCTTATAAGTACCATTCAGAATACCATTGGACCATTCAGAATACCATTCAGTCAAGTACCATTCAGATACCACTGAACAGTATTCCTAGTACCATTCAAATACCATTCAAATACCATTCAACTGTTTATATACAGAGACCACCAAAGTACCATTGAAGTACCATTCAAATACCATTGGCCATTATACCCCCTAGGACCATTCAAATACAATTCAAATACCATTCAACTGTTTATATACACAGACCACCAAAGTACCATTGAAGTACCATTCAAATACCATTGGCCATTATACCCCCTAGGACCATTCAAATACCATTCAAATACCATTCAACTGTTTATATACGCAGACCACCAAAGTACCATTGAAGTACCATTCAAATACCATTCAAATACCATTGGCCATTATACCCCCTAGTACCATTCATTGGTATTTGAATGGTATTTTTTTGTAAGGGTTCCTTTTTAATATGTTCTCAGCACCAGATCCACATTTCCCTTGTCGATGATGGCTAATGCCGTGGCAAAAGCCAAGGCGGCTTTAGCAGAAACAAAGCACAATCCCTTCAGGCGCGCCGACATATCGAAAGATGAATATGACGGCGTGTTTCTATTTGAATTTTGGGAAAGTGGTGCGTTTCCGAGTCAGGGATAATATTAATGCGAGAAGCAAGTGTTCCGGTGTGGACTGTTTCAAATCGAAAAATAGATAGCCAGCAAGTACGGACGTTGCGTGTCTGACTGCCTCTTGCATGTATTTCACACTGTTTCGCTAAATTGACTATGTGTGTGTTGTCTCGATGATTTTTGAAGAGAACTATCTATTGCGCGTTTTACTTACGGTGCGGCTCTCCTTCCCTTTTGGAAATACAACAATTTGCATTAAATATATAACCGACGTTTTCAATGGTGACTCTTCTTCCTGAACAACTTGGTCAACCTGACGCTCCTATACTACTGTAATGTCTTGGGAGAGTTTCGCAGTTATCTTACCTTTTCTACAGCGATAATCGACAAGCGACAATTAAATATATAACCGACGTTTTCAATGGTGACTCTTCTTCCTGAACAACTTGGTAAACCTGACGCTCCTATACTACTGTAATGTCTTGGGAGAGTTTCGCAGTTATCTTACCTTTTCTACAGCGACAATCATGTATAAGTCAGTTACCGCTAGATGGCGACACTGCAGTCGTTCTTCGCTGTCGTGTTACACAGTGTCGCCCCCTCCCGGCCGCAGCATAGGCGGCTTTTTACGAGTTTGTCGTACACGTATAAGAGTGGAAACACACACGCAGTCGCACACGCAGTCGCACACGCAGTCGCACACGCAGTCGCACACGCAGTCGCACACGCAGATGCACGCACGGACACATACGTACGTACGGGTGTACATACACACATATATACATACACACATGTATACATACCTACATACCTGCATACCTGCATACCTGCATACCTACATACCTACATACATACATACATACATACATACATACATACATACATACATACATACATACATACATACATACATACATACATACATACATACATACATACATACATACATACATACATACATACATACATACATACATACATACATACATACATACATACATACATACATACATACATACATACATACATACATACATACATACATACATAAATATATACATACAAGCATGTACATATATACATGCATACATACATCCACATGCACACATACACACCATACAAATAAATACACACATCTCACACATAAACACATAATCACATACATAGACTCACATTCAAACACATACAGACATACAAACACTCACACATACATACGCACGTTAACTCACAAATGCTTTCATAAACCTACATCTACGCGTAATGGTTATTCAGTATATTTGTTTTATTGATACATGCTTGCTGCATCCCGACCAGTCCAGTCGGTTGCTGTGTTCTCATCGAGGGACACTGGCTCAGTCAGCTTCAGTGGACGACGTTGTAGTGTTTGGTACACTAACCACAAACTGTGCCACTTGCAAGGCCAACGCTACTGTAAGTCACTGGTTCAACTATACGTTGCTAGGCAACCAGCAGTAAATAAAAAACAATGTAATACATTCATTACATTGTATCTGTCACGTAGTGGCCCTACCTTCACAAGTCTTGACACGTTTATTCATATGGCGGTATCTCTACATGTCCAGTATGTAGGACACACATGTCAAGTTCTGCATGTAGAAAACTTACATATGTCGTGCGTGCGCATGCATGTTGTCCCGTATGTAGGTCACATACCATTTCTTCCAATACAAAATTGTAGTTCACACGTCGCTACCATGTCCAGAATGTAGCACACACCGGTCACGTTCTGCACGTTGGCAACATACATATTTCGTGCAATGCGCATGCGTGTTGTCCAGTATGTAGGTCACATAGCATTTCTTCCACTACAAAATTGTGTGCCAATTGCGTGTGGAAGCGCAGCATTAAAGTCATGTGATATGTTTTAGACGAAACTTTGCACTAAGAAGATCACTAAGGAGATCGCTAAGGAGATCACTGAGGAGATCGGCTACGCAATAACGGACGACCTGTAAGAACTGTCTCTCCGTGGAACCCAACATACCACCGCCTCAGCTTCTGTTTGGTAACAACATGACAGAGGTGTAATGTAACAGAATACATTTACTTCGTTCCTATACTTTTAAAAGTAGAAGAGTATACTTTTCTTGAGAAACGAATTACTTGTTTTTGAAGTATTTTTAATTGCAGCGAAGTACAACTATGTATAATTTTTCTAAATGTATCGAAGTACTCGTGATTTGTGTTATTACATTAGCGAATATCCTCTAGTTCCGCGAATGATCTACGCCAGAAGCATGGCACTGTTTGCCGTCAGCGTATATTTATTTACAAATACTATCGCGAACATGCAACAGACATACATGTTAAGTGTCCTGGAATGGCGGGATTTCTACGCCAGCTGAACAAACAATATCCTTTGTCACCTGATGCAGCCAATGTGATAGTTGTAATCTGGGATCTGCATGGCGCTGAGCCTGAAGTGGGTGTCATGACTACAGGACCACATCCTGCTTGGCCGCTTAGGACTATAACACCGATGGATGACATTGGCCTTTATTTAAAGCATTGCATTGACTAGATATGTGAAACAGCTGCCCTGCTTGTCTCCTCGTGTCTTGCGTATTGTTGACACCATTTATTAGCTTTAGAAGTTCACCGTGAGCTTGCACAGCTGTAGTTATCGAGTGTACTCTATTATCGCCCACCGCGAACCTCTCGGATTCATGAAACCACGTCTTTATAATATATATCTATCTATCTATCTTTACTGCAGTTCAGTGTCTGTGTAACTGCTTAATGTAATTAAAGTGTTTCAGAAATGTTACAATTAATATGTATTACAACGGAAGACATATTTTAAAAGGCACGTTATGCTAAAGGGGTCTAACCATTCATCTAGACGGAATACCTCCTTCATCAAGTAACACATGAACATGATATAATGACATGGACAAAAATCAAACAGCTCTTCTGTAGATAGCCATGGTTCCGTTATTGTTAAGGTGTAAATGCACCTGTTCACTTATTTTTTTTGTAAAAACTCGACATAGTACCGGACACCTGTATAGATAAAGGACAGCATGTATCAATAAAACAAATATACTGAATAACCATTACGCGTAGATGTAGGTTTATGAAAGCATTTGTGAGTTAACGTGCGTATGTATGTGTGAGTGTTTGTATGTCTGTATGTGTTTGAATGTGAGTCTATGTATGTGATTATGTGTTTATGTGTGAGATGTGTGTATTTATTTGTATGGTGTGTATGTGTGCATGTGGATGTATGTATGCATGTATATATGTACATGCTTGTATGTATATATTTATGTATGTATGTATGTATGTATGTATGTATGTATGTATGTATGTATGTATGTATGTATGTATGTATGTATGTATGTATGTATGTATGTATGTATGTATGTATGTATGTATGTATGTATGTAGGTATGTAGGTATGTATGTATGTAGGTATGTAGGTATGTAGGTATGTATACATGTGTGTATGTATATATGTGTGTATGTACACCCGTACGTACGTATGTGTCCGTGCGTGTACTTGTGCATCTGCGTGTGCGACTGCGTGTGCGACTGCGTGTGCGACTGCGTGTGCGACTGCGTGTGTGTTTCCACTCTTATACGTGTACGACAAACTCGTAAAAAGCCGCCTATGCTGCGGCCGGGAGGGGGCGACACTGTGTAACACGACAGCGAAGAACGACTGCAGTGTCGCCATCTAGCGGTAACTGACTTATACATGATTGTCGCTGTAGAAAAGGTAAGATAACTGCGAAACTCTCCCAAGACATTACAGTAGTATAGAAGCGTCAGGTTGACCAAGTTGTTCAGGGAGAAGAGTCACCATTGAAAACGTCGGTTATATATTTAATGCAAATTATTGTATTTCCAAACGGGAAGGAGAGCCGCACCGTAAGTATAAACGCGCAATACATAGTTCTCTTCACGAATCATCGAGACAACACACAAATAGTCATTTTAGCGAAACAGATGTATCCGGGTCGTGTGAAATACATGCAAGAGGCAATCAGACACGCAACGTCCGTACTTGCTGGCTATCTATTTTTCGATTTGAAACAGTCCACACCGGAACACTTGCATCTCGCAATAATATTATCCCTGACTCGGAAACGCACCACTTTCCAAAAATACAAATAGAAACACGCCGTCATATTCATCTTTCGATATGTCGGCGCGACTGAAGGGATTGTGCTTTGTTTCTGCTAAAGCCGCCTTGGCTTTAGCCACGGCATTAGCCAGCATCGACAAGGGAAATGTGGATCTGGTGCTGAGAACATATTAAAAAGGAAGGTACCACTGAAGACATCCATCGGCGATTTCGTCACGCATTTCAAGAATCTGAACACCAGTCAGGGTGGTGAGGAATAATAACCATGTTGACAGACGCATGTCTGCATTGACGGTATTTTGTAAATGCTTTATTGCGTTTTGTTTGAACAAAATGTGCAAACCCTATTGCTTGTTCTTTCTCCTGTTATTAGTAGCATCCACCCAGCCCCCGTAGCGTGAAGTATGTTCACTATTATTTCGCAACTGATTAGTAAATTTGTTGTCATGCCACCATCCATATTGTTACAAGACAACATTCATAGTCTTTCCTTTTAAGGTATGCAGTAACTTTTAAATATTCTGCAACAAATCACTTTCTTTTTCAAAATAGGTAATAGATAAAGACCGTTGCACATGTAATCATGTATTTTCTGTCTTCTGGTAATGGGTAATCGATTTAGGTCACTGCGCGTGCGCAAAGTAACGTTTGTTATCTTCCGGCAATATAAATTTGTATGTCACGTTCGCCACCATGTTTGGGGCGTAGGGCACATAGGTCACGTTCCTCACATGTGTAATTTTGCAATCCAACCAGACACGTACGTGTTTTCATATTTTTACAAACTTAGCGTTGAAACTTGAAATAAAATATAAATATTGTAGCGTTTCAACGCACGAACCCTGTCACATTTTCGTATTTTAATAAGAAAACGTTGCATTTAGTAAACGTTTTATTCCATGATAGTGGCTTCTTCGTAAAATGTAAGGTTTTCACTTCGGAAAAGTAATAATATTTTGATTTTTACCATAGTAGTGTAGTTTAATTTCAATATTATTCGTTCAGTGCGATAGCCATGTCACATTTGCGTATTTTACTAAGTCGCTGTGGTAATTTCCTAACATTTTACCCCCTCAACGAGATAGAATAGCGGATATTTTCACAATAGGGTGTGTAAGTCTCGCTCGCGAAAACGAGGCTGGGGGCAGTTGGGGGCAGGAAATCCATATTATCCATGTTAACATATAGGACTTTGTTTTATTTGTGTTTGTAATAATCGAACTGTTCCCAAATAGCGTGTTTCAGTATTATGATCCGAACGATTATTACAAGCAGAAGCAATGGAACACTTTGCCGGTGACAAAGATCACGGAAATCATGTCAACTTACTTCGAGAAGAATGCACCACCAGCCTTGCAGGATCAACAGCGTCTCATCTTGACGGGTGGATACGAAAATGGCGCCGTCACGAAATTGGTGATGCATACAACTACTGCTGAGATTCCAGATATGCAGACTACTCAGCTGGAATTTGACTGTCGCATGATGTGCATGGCAAACCACATGGACAAGGAGTTCGCACAAAATGGTAGTAAGGGAAACATTATCATGTATAGTACAGACACGGATGTACTTGTGTTAGCCTGTCATCACACCCCTTACTTCAGGAACGCGGATGTCTTCTGGGAGACTGGCACCACGTCCAAATATGAAAACACACACCGATTCGTACCAGTTCACGAGATCGCCAAGCACAGAGGTCTCAGCATGATGAACATCCTACCCCACATACACGCACTGTCGGGTTGTGACAGCACATCGGGCCTCTTCTAAGTGGGGAAGAAGACTGTTATGAAGATTATTTCGAACCACGGTGCTGCGAAGTTCACGGCTCTATCGGCACTAGCTGAAGATGATACCACTGCAGCAGTAGATGCGGCCCGGGTGATTGTTTCAATGTGGTACGACAGTGCAGAAAAACATAAGCAACTCCACGGAGATCTCAACCGTCTACGAACAAAGATGGCAAGTACTAGAGACATAGCGATGTCACGCCTACCGCCCTGTGAGTCGGTGTTCTTGCAGCATGTATTGAAGGCGATGTGGCAAGTGCGACTTTGGGTGAACGCTCGTACTCCAGAACTTGTCACTGGATCACCCTTCGAGTATGGGTGGGAGACCACACATGCAGGAATTGAGCCTGTCATGTACAACTGCACAACTGCTGCAGAGATGATTGACCGACTCGCATGTGACTGCAAGGGTAAAGCTCGCTGCAAAGAGAAGTTCCCATGCTACATCGCAGGACTGCCTTGTATCGAACTGTGCATCTGCGAAAGTGAGGAGCTGAAATGCCACAATCCGAAAACGTTCGTCGTCGAATCGGCAGAACAGAACCCATGATACTACGATCGGTGCAGCTATATGTCAAATCCATATGTCAGCATCATACAGCATGTAAACTAATAATGTGTGGCATACTGTACTAAATATCTTTTGGTTTAGATGTAATTTTATCTTACCTGACCCCCAGATAAGCCATTGTCGTCAGGCGTCTGTCCGTTGTGCCTATATGTCTGGCTGTGTTAAAGGTATTCAATTGTTATTATCTTTTTTGCAGAAATAATACTTAGTCCAGAGTATTATATTTATTTTGTATGGAAACGTACATAGATATGATTTTTGGTGTGGAATAAAAAAGTTGATTCAGCTTTATTGGTAAAGTAGCCATTTTCATGTATTGGTCATCTTGGATTTCATGATGATGAGCTGGATGTAGGCCTTTAAAAACATGTTCATTGGATTCCTGGACGCTAAAAACATATATTTGACACCAAGATTTTGTCTATATGATGATTAGTGAGCAAGATATTGTAATTTGGTATTTCCGAAAATGTCGCGATATCGAGGGGACCATTTTGAAAATGACCTCAATTGGGATGTTTATCTCCGGCTATCAAGATGCAGTAAGCTGATTCTGTTGTAGAATGGTTATCGAGAGGACATGGTTTCATTAAGACAATCATATGGTCCGTACTTTTTATATCATGAAAAGATTGTGTGTATTTTAGTTAAAAAAATATCAATTTTGTCGGTCATTTTGGCGGTCATATTGGTTTTCGTCACGAAGGACTTCTCCGAGTAACTCGCATTGCTGTTTATTCAATTCAGGGGGATTAATTATCTATAAATCGACACCAAAATCATGATTCTATCCCTATGGGTTGACAAGTTATGCCCATTTCTATGTATTTTCTGTATCTCGATTGAAGCGAAAAATATAGGGGTGGGGGTAACTTTAACCCCGATTTTCAAAATGTTGCACAAGGGTGCCAAACTTCTAGAACCCCTGGGTGAACACCTGGGACCATATACTATCACATGGTATAGGTCCCAAAATGTAATTATTTCATCACTTTTTTTTCATTAAATAAAGCCTTTTTCGGAAATGACCGACCGACTAGGGTGAAAGGTCGCAGATCAAGAAGTGCTGATGACGTGAATAACGTGACTGGCTCAGCTGCACCATATACCCGATCATCAACACGACCTTTGAACAAGGACATGTGTTTTCTTTTGCGACAATGATCAGAAACTCTTCACTGTCAGAGCAGGGAATGCTGGACAATCACTAAAGCAAGCAGTGCAAGCGTCTTCAGATCCAGAACTGAAAACTAGATACAGTACTTGCATTGCTGATGGTGATGCCCATGCTATGGATATCCAGTATCACAAAGCTTGCTGGACCAAACACGTGTTCCACGTTCTGCGGGATGACACCAACCAAGCACCCAAGATAAAACAAAGTCCCACACAAGGATCCAGCTTCGTTGAACTGCTGAACATCATAGATACACAGACCAGAGATGGAGCATACCTCTCAATCAAAGACATCGAGAACACATATGTCAGCATGCTACATTTGGGTGGAACAAAGGCCCTGGAAAATCATTCTCCTGCCTTCACCTGGCAATGGTTGAAAGATAGAATCCTTTCTGAATTACCACACGTAACATCAGTCCGACAGAGAAACATGCGAAGTATTGTACTGTCCATAGGCCTGTGATGCAGACATGCTCCAGACTGCTATCAGAACTGCAGATGACACTGAAAACATGAAAAACCTCCACCAATCAGCCAGACTCCTTCGCCAACGAATTGAGCAGTTCACCAAGACAGTGAAGACGTCCAGTTCCATAGTAGTAACCAGTACCCTGGAAGATGTACCGGTGGAACTGTGTACCATGATCCGCTGGATAATGGCGAGACCTGCACACAAACTGCAAACAGAAGTGCGGACAACTATTGTTGACAGGGGTGCACTAACCTTGAGCCAAAACCTGATGTTTGGTTTCAAATCCAAGATGCAAGTCACGTACAAGCCGAGTGACGAGGGTGCTGGATTCCGGTCTCAACAAGCTAGGGAAAACCTCCAAGTACTGGGATTGGCCCTGACCATCCTTCACGACACAAGAAACAAGAAACTTGTGAATCTCCTCAATGCACAGGGTCACTGTGCGTCCTACAGCCGTGCCCTCATCATGGAAACAGCCCTTGCCAATGTTGTAGTGGAGAACACAAAGCAGTGCCAGGGACTGTATTTGCCAAACTTTCTTGAAGAATGGCACGTTTATGTTCTTTGCCACAGACAACACAGACGACTTTGATGAGGACACTGCTGGTGGCAAGGGTACAACACATGGGACAGTCACTGCCATCTACCAGCAGGTTGATGCACCTGGTGAACCAATCACACTCCCTCTCTCTACGCATTGGTGACACAAAGTCAAAGAGTCTCTTGGTGACTCCATGCCATACAGCCATGCGACCGTTTGAGAAGCCAAAAGCAACTGCATCGCAGCAGCGGGCGAGAGAGTTCAGCATCAACAACTCTGGTGTAACAGATAGCTATCAACTTACACAACTTGGATGGGTTGTCGCCTCAACTCTTTCCAGGATGAAGGATGAAAGGTCAAGCCAAATTCCAGGTTGGGCTGGCTACAACTCCTTAGTGTCAACAAGCAAGCCGCTGATTGAGGTTGGTGTCCTGCCCCTACTCCCAGAAGTGGCACACGGGTGGTAAACTCTGATAACAGTGATGACGCAGGCACATCAGTTAAAGGAGTTGTCATAACCTATGATATGGCCCTCTATGCGAAAGCAGTTCAGCTGGTGGATGCTCCTTCACTGCCTCTAGGAGGTTGTGGTATGACGTTAATCTTGGGTGCAACACTAAAGGTTCGGCTTCTTTTTGACACACAACACACAGTTTATAATCAGTGGTTTGGCACGGCCGTCCACCAGTAAGTTTGGGGACCTCATTCGTGGTCGACTCCATGTCTCCCTGAAACAACAACAATGGGACACTGGATTCTAGACAACAATGATTTTAATAATACATGTAATTATTAGACTAGACAACAATGATTTTAATAACTAGACTATTTTCAATGCTCGAAAAGTTGGCTAATATTTACCATTTGAGCCTTAGGTTGTTACTTAGAATTTATGTATTCTTTTTCAAAATTTGCAAAATAGTTTCATGCATTATATATATCTCATTATAAGTTGTCCCATTAAATTCCTTGTCTGTGAAAATGTATGTTTAGACACCAAAATCAAAAGCCTAAGATGTTTAGAAGCCGAGATATTGCAAAATGTGAGCAAAATATAGTCGCCATTTTGAAAATCCAAGATGGCCGCCGTAGAATGTTTAGAAAAAATGTAAACATTACTTTTCAGGTTCAGTAGGTTCTAAACTTTCCAAGAATATATAGTTTTGCAAATCTCCAAAACATTTGAACGAAAAGTTTAATCTGTACATAGTGAACTATACTAGAAGTACATTTTGGTCATTTTTTGAGTAAACATTGTGATTTATTCTGTCTTGCATTAAATGAAGTGCATTGTAAGTTGTCTCATTAGATTCCTTGTCTCTAAAAAATGTATATTTAGACACCAAAATCAAAAGCCTAAGATGCTTAGAAGCCGAGATATTGCAAAATTTGAGCAAAAAATAATCGCCATTTTGAAAATGCAAGATGGCCGCCATAGAGTGTTTAGAAAAAAATTAAACATTACTTTTCAGGTTCAGTAGGTCCTAATCTTTCCAAAAATGTATAGTTTTGCAAATCTCCAAAAAATTTGAACGAAATTACATAAGGAACTGGACTAGGAGTCGTAGTCGTTTTGGCTTGGTAAATACGCATTATAAATCGGTATTTTAACGCTAACTGAAAGCCGAAGGAAGCTGTCCCAGTAATGAGCATATATATTTTAGTTTTGAACAATTATGCCCCTTCACCGATTGAGAGCGAGGTTATTATTTTATATCTCATATTATCGTTCACCTCCATTCATCGTGGTCTGTTGGTGCATAATTTATTTCAAAACTGTATAATTTCGTCATTTAGTTCAACAGTCAACAGTGTTTGACAATGTTTTCTGAATATCGCATAGACTGCGCGGTCGACACGCAGTACCTCCCAATTCTACGAGGTTTGTGGTGCAGTGACTGCATTGGTCTTCTTTGAAATGCCGTTGGTAGTAGATACAAAATGGAATCGTAGTAAATAGGAACGCTACATTTAAATGTCAAAACACCTTGAATTTAGTCATTATCTTAAGTTAAGATAATTATATCTATCACAAAAGACAACTATCAACAGCATAATTGAACTGGAGGCATAAGAAGATCTTATATAAGTTATATATATATATATATATATATATATATATATATATATATATATATATATATATATATATATATATGTGTGTGTGTGTATATTGGCACTGACCGAATACTGTTGTACTTTTACTTAAGTAGTTTATTTCGGGGGTACTTTTACTTAGTTACTTTTCTGGAGTACATATTACAGCACTGCGTACATATGTAAGACTGAAACAAATATATTGAATTGAATTGTTGCCTTGCGTAGATCCACTTAATTTTCACCTGTGATATCTGGCTCTGGTATTGGTACTCCACCGACATTACCCCCACATACATTCGTCGGTATATGTGCATGCTCACGGACAGACGATAACACGGACATTGTACGACTTGCAGTATCATCGCCTGCTGATGTTACCACAGCAGGTGTCGCAGTTGAACGCACTTACTGTTTCAGACAAGCACTGATCCCATAAGAACGATTGCCTTTAAGTTCAAAGCTTTCTTCTTGTTCAATGTTTAACTAAACGATAGCTGCCAACTGAGCTTCAGCTACGCCTAACTGCCACCCCCTCCCTGCTTTCTTTTGGAACATGGTATTCATGATATTCTACTTTTTTCATGTTGCCCATTCTACTCTGGTGTCGTCTCTTTCGTTTCTCAATTCGAGCCCACATTCAAAAATAAATAGCATGAAGACTGGTGATATGCCAGAGAAAAGGTTAATTCGCTGTGAAATACCAAACATGTCACCAATAAGTATGACTGATTATGTACGAATAACTGTGACTAACTGTGACAGTGGCATTGTGCGAATGCTTTGTTAGAGCTGACCAAGACAGCCATACATATATCGATAGCCGCGATTTGCACAAAATCAGACAACTCTTCCCAACATATCTGAACCCTAATCCAATGTCCAGCACATTCCCCTCAGTACCCCGGGCTTAATACCTCAATCCCCATGCCAGTTCCGACGCTATTGTTATTTACATTCACTTTGGCAGTTAACAAAGACGGGTTCATATGTTTTTATTGTATTACCTGACACACTATCAATATTTATGTGTAACCGTAACGAGTAGTTCATTAGTTAACACTCCGGGGTTTTATACAAGTTAGTTGTTTCGCATAAACCGTGAAAGTCCACCGCAGGAATCAGAACAAGCTAGAAAAGAAACTTATTCTTGTTCAGCTAATAACAGCTGCTGACGTTCCTTCTCGTCCTTGTTCCAGGCCGATTTTTTTCTTTACAATGATAATGCAGATGATAATCCCGACTATGAGAGGTACCAGGAGAAGAATGATTATAGAGATGACGTTTGGAAATGTTCCTCTTGTTGTAGTTGTTTCTGTTGTTTCTGTTGCTTTTGCCGGTGCTGTTGCTATTGTTGCTGTTGTTGATGTTGTTGTTGATGTTGTTGTTGATGATGTTGTTATAGTAGTAGTTGTTGTTGTTGCTACAGTTCCGTTGCAATCTGTTCCCGTTATGTTACCAACACTCACGCACGAAAATGTTCTCATCTTGGAATTATACACACAACCTCTATTATTGTGGCACGTGATAGACTCACACATTGGCCCGCTGTGTGTAGTCAGACATACACAGCTATACGAGTCGGCACTCTCCAGATATTTGCATGTTCCAAGGTTGCAGGGATTTTTGCAAGGGCGATTAATTTGCATCGGCCGAAACATAATGTAAGCAGTATTCAGAGTTCTCACTGTTGGTTGATTACCTATTTCCAGCTCTCCGAATCTGTAACTATATATGTTTCTGCATGAGAGTGACCTGCTGCTGATGTACTCGTTGGTTGTATATATTCCGGTCAAATACATGTTTTGACAAACCTTAAACCACCATCCCCCTTTTTTGTGGTCCATACAATATGTCCGAAACGGTAGTTTGTCACGCGTCGCGAAAATTGCATCCCGGTGATACTCTAAGTCAGCCATATATATATAATACGGCCACCTGCATTGTCAAAGGTTTTGCCAAACCGCAGCCTGTATCTATCCGTTTCGTTCTCAAGTCTAAAGTCGTCCACTAGTTCCGATAGAGAGGGTTCCTTCAAACCGAAACTTAGCCTTGCCATCCTTTTTTGCCAGCTTTTTACCAGTTGATATACGTTTTCATTGCCTAACCAGAATTCCTTATTTTCGCCGTTCTCCAAACCCGTTTTTGTACTCGGCCCATGTGAGATCAAAGGCAACCGAACAGTCAAACCTATGCACATAAATAATCCATCCCCCGCCGTCAGATGTTTGGTCGCATGTTCCCTTCAGTTTCGAAAAGGATGTTGAATCAGAATATATATATTCCCCATGCGTCGCTGTCGATAGACGGTAGCATTTCAAATCGATGCAGTCTTTCGGTTTACAGTTTTGGCCAAGCACCGTGTACAAGGATAACACTACGACCAAGAATACGCTGAATTCATCGCAACAATTAACCATGTCTGCAGCAGCGGAATCATACTTTGTTGCACCACATATTTTTGTGTTACGCGTCGTACGTATATAAAACTGTGATGTGCGTTGTTTTACGTTCCTATAAAGAACAGCGACGTTACGCGTTTCCTGTTAAAGAGACGCTGTATTGGATTTGGTTACAATCACGCTCACTAGGTGAAGTGTCTGGGTCCACACTAAAAGGCGGACCGAGCGGACCACACTTTCAGATATATGCCGCCAATCGATACGCTCCATGTTTACGTGCTTTGTTATGGTTGCCGTATTTAGAGTGTTCTTGTGATGTTGAGATGCGTTTATATTATAATATACGTGAAATAAGAAGACATTGGTGTTTACAAAAATTCAGTACGATTAATAAGATAACAATAATTTGGTTTGGTGTTTTTATTATCAACACACCCCTACACAGTCAAATACGTAAGTGAGCAGTATTTTCTTAATAATACTAGGGAGACCACAACAATGCCATCTGCTATATAAATGACACTGAATAAATACTATATATATATATATTATTACAAACATCTGTAAAGCGCCGTTTCTCCGGTACCAGTCTGTTCATATGCGGGTACACACATTGCAATTAAACGTTCATTAAAAAATGGATATCATGGTACATTTTTAATAATAATAATAAATAAATATAAATCAATTAATATAAAAGAAGAAGTTAGAAATATATGTATATACATACACACACACATATATATATATATATATATATATATATATATATATATATATATATATATATATATATATATATATATATATATATATGAGATACAATAAATTCAACATATGTATATATATATATATATATATATATATATATATATATATATATATATATATATATATATATTTCTAACTTTGTTTTATATTAATTTATATATAATATATAATATAACACATATATAATATATATATGTGTGTGTGTGTATACGAAGTAATTAAAATATTATTTCTAAGATATTAAGTCAATTGCGTAAATATAAGTAGATAAGTTTAATTTAAAAAGTGAAACATTATATTTATTATACAATAACATAATAATACGTATATTAATAAATAATAATAACAAATTAGTTATACAAATAATACTAATAATATTAATGATTCATAAAATACATTATCATGAGAGTGTCACACAGAACAATTCCTCATTGGAAGTATGCTAATTTAGATAAATATTTTTTGAGGAGAGTCTTGAATTTTACTAAGGTGTCTGACTGGCGAATGTTTTCAAGCAAACTGTTCAAAATGCTGGTCCAGACACCGAGAAAGCCCGCCTGTCGTAGTCCTCCAGATTGTAGCGCGGAACCACGAGCAGACCCGAGGTTATGGTTCGGCGAGTATGGCATTACAAGATCTTGAATGTATTTGGGTGCAAGCTCGTGCAAAGCAGAAAACACAAGTACTTGTAACTTATACTGTACATGCCAGCGAACCGTAAGCCAGTACAACTTAATCAGTACCGGAGTAATATTATGCTGGTGTACTCACTGCCTTGCGATCAGTTTCGCTGCTGAATTTTGCACCATCTGCAATTTCGTCAGGTGTTGCAAGTTTGCGGACGATACAAAAGTGTTTAAAAACCTTTAAAGTGATGCAGATCGACAGAAAATACAAGATAATCTGAATAAGATGACCGAATGCTTTGAGAAGTGGCAAATGCTGTTTAATTTTGGGAAATGTAAGTGCCTCCACACAGGACATGGGAATGAAGAAGCACAATATACAAGCTGTTGTAGTGTAGTAAATACTACCGCAAAGGAAAATGACTTAACTATTAGTACTGATATGAAGGCATTACAGCAGTGTGGAATTGCAGCAGCAAAGGGAAACCAAAGTCTTGGATTAATTACGCGAAATAGAGTGTACAAGGAAAAAAAGAACGAATAATACCGCTGTACAAAACAATAGTTAGGTCTCATTTATAATATTGCATACAAGCATGGAGGCCATATCGCAAGAAGGATATTGATATGCTACAAAGGAAAGCAACCAAAATGATGCCAAAACTCAGGAATATTAGTTATGAAATGCGTCTAAAAGAATGTTATTTAACAACACTAGAAACCAGGAGATTGAGAGGATATAAGATTGAAGTGTTTAAAATATTTAATGGGTATGAAAATATTGAAGAAAACAATTTCTCGGTTAAGGAAGGAGTTGGAGTTACAATAGCAAAGAAGCAGTGTAGACTAGATATTAGAAAATTCTCATTTTCACAAAGAACGGCAAATGAATGGAACAGATTAGCAGCTGATTGCGTAAGTGCTAGTAGTGTTGTTTAAAAATAAAATCGACATATACATAAGAAGGGCAGGGTAACTTTAGATAGATAGGTTGGACTCTCGGTAAACCAAAGAGGGCTTCCTTGCCCACCTGCTATCTACAGTTGATTATGTATGTGGCAATCTTGTTAAACACCTGGTTGCCGTAATCCAGCCGCGATATCACGACGCTGGCTGGCAATACAGGCATGGTATCGTAATGATTTACGTTTTGAATTCGATCTGTTGATCGCGAGATGTTACAACTGCTTCGCCGACTTCGACTTGCTTCCATGAGCTATTCCACTTATGGTGGGCTGTGGTTTGTCATTAGCTGAACCATTGCTGACTTTCTTATTGAGTTCCAAATCTGGTTTGTACGGGCTGAATGTGATGATGCATGTCTTTCCGTGACTATCTTTTCCTGTGTGTTTGTTCGCACACTTTGGGTATAGACAAACGGCATATTCCCAGTCTATCAGAGCGCTTATCGTCCACCTAACTGCGCCGAGACCGCACTTCTGCGTATCCGTGACGACGTGGCGCAGTCGGCTGATGTACGTCGATGTACTCCTCGTGCTGCTGAACCTTTCTGCGGCTTTCGACACACTTGATCACGCCATAATGTTGCAACTTTTGCAGAGCTATGGCATCTGTGCTGCAGCACAAGCCTCGATCTCGTTTCGGTTAACCGATTGTCGGTCGGCTGCATAACCGATAAGAGAGTATGCTGACTTCGCCGGATTTTGAATATTATCTATATGGGGCTAAACAATGCTGCCACCTCACGGATATTGGTTAATCCTGCCGTAATTTCTATTTTGTAAACAACTGCAAATTTGTATTTCTATTTATTTTTGTGTTAGTACAAGTTTAATTTTTAATAGTTTTTATAATACAGCATTTTCTGATAAAATAAGTATCGTTATTTAATTTGTTATTTCAAATTCGGCCTGAGAACCAATCAACGTCTCAACACTAATCTGGGGTAAGACCGCCCTGGCGGTTACAACTGCAGCCCATTAATTCCCCAAGCAGAGTTGAGGGGCTTAAAAGTGATGCCACCTCATGAAGCCTGGGTAACCGAGGCTAGCCTGGATCGAGTCATAATCTTTTGTTATGTACGGCTGAACGTATGTGGTCTGCTGTTTTCTGTAATTTCTCGTCGTTTCGTCATCAGAGCTCGTGTTGGTGATGATATCCTCGATTTATGTGGCTTGTTAATTGCCTTAGCTACTCTGCCTTGCCTTAGCTATGTCTGTGATGGTTTCGCTCATTGCGTCGATATCGTCTAGTTCTTGTAGTGTCTCGAATCGTTTTCTGTATTCATGTTTGAATTCGATCTTCTTTGATCCTATTCGTATAGCATTTACCCTTCGTGTCCTGGTGATCATCATTTCTTTCCTTTACACCTCTACTTCCAATTTGATGTTGCACATAGCCAGTCTGTGGTCACTTCCAATGTTGACTTGGTTGATGACTGTTACGTCTGTGACGATCTCTGACCTGTTCGTTTGTTTGTTAGGATGTAGTCAATTTCAGTTTTCGTTACACCCTTTTCCATGCTTTCTATTGGAATATGGTATTCATGATTTTGTACTTTTTTGACGTTGCCCATTCTGACAAGGTGTCGTCTCTTTCGTTTATCAATTTGAGCCCACATTTACCCGTTGCCGTTTCCATAGGGATTTTGTTTTCCTATTTGAGCATTGAAGTCTCCCATCAATATCGTACAGTGGTTTGGTTTCCCTAAAGTCTCATCGACGTCGTTGTAGAGGCTATTTATGTCTTCTTCTGAGTACGATGTTGTTGATGCATATACTTACACTATCTTTAGTTTGTAGCGCCCAGAACAAGTTCTGCTACTCTGTGGCTGATACTGTTTACCCTCACTATATGGTCTTTCCATGTCTTGTTTATGAGAAAGCCTTCTCCTGCTTGACCGTTGTCTGCCTTAGAATGGTGTAGTAGGTGGCCACTTTGTAAGCTAGTGAAACATTTCTCTGGTCTTCTCACTTCGGAGATCCCGATTACATCCCATACCAACCTTGTTTCCCTAAGTTCTTCTTCGATTTCTTATATGTGTTCGTCTCTTTGTAGAGTTCTGACGTTGTAAGTCGCTATCTGTATTCTACTTCCGCTCTTTCGGCGGCTCCTTTTGACCCAGATATTCTTAGAACTCCCTGCCGGTCCCATTTGACCAAATCCACCTCCTTGGTCGTGGCCTCTTTCGGTGTTGCTGGGGACTGGGGGCCATCGCTATGTAGTGCTTTGCATGCTGGTGTTGTTGGCCTGCCCTTCCACGCTGGCCAGTGCGGGTTGGACACGGTGGCTGTATCAGTACCAAACCACCGACTTCGAACCCCGGTCCCTCTAGTCGGGAGTACGACACTCTAGCCACTCGGCCACCGCGCCCTATTTCGTCAAAGCAGGGCTCGTCCGATAGTCGTGCCCTGGTGTGTCGAGAGAGGGGACGAGAGTTTTGCATGCTCCGGTTGTAAGGTTTGTTCTTTTTTTGGCAATATGAAATAGATACAATGAAGATGGTGATATGCCGGAGAAAAGGTTAATTCGCTGTGAAATACCAAACATGTCTCCCATAAGTATGACTGATTATCTACGAATAATTGTGACTCTGGCATTGTGCGAATGCTTTGCTAAGACTAACTAAAACAACTAAGACTAACTAACACATATATCGATAGCTATTCCCAAAATATCTTAACCCTAATCCAATGTCCAGCACCTTCCCCTCAGTACCATAGGCTTAATACCTCAATCCCTATGCCAGTTCCGACGTTAATGTTATTTACATTCACTGTGGCAGTTAACAAAGACGGGTTCATATGTTTTTATTGCATCACCTGACACATTATCAACATTAATGTGTAACCGTAACGAGTATTACATCAGTCAACACTCCTGGATTTCATACAAGTTAATTGTTTCGCATAAACCGTGAAAGTCCACAGCAGGAATCAGAACAGGTAGGAAAAGAAGAAACCTGATTCTTGTTCAGCTAATAAACGTGATTCTTGTTTAGGTAATAAACTTGATTTTTGTTCAGCTAATAACAGTTTCTGACGTTCCTCCTCGTCCTTCTTCCGGGCACGTCTTTTCTTTACAATGATAATGCAGATGATAATTGCGACTATGAGAGGTACCAGGAGAAGAATGATTATAGAGATGACGTTTGGAAATGTTCCTCTTGTTGTAGTTGTTTCTGTTGTTTCTGTTGTTTCTGTTGTTTCTGTTGTTTCTGTTGCTTTTATTGTTGATGTAGTAGTAGTAGTGGTTGTTGTTGTTGTTGTTTTTGTTATTGTTGTTGTTGTTGTTGTTGTTGCTACAGTACCGTTGCAATCTGTACCCGTTAAGTTACCAACACACACGCACGAAAATGTTCTCGTCTTGTAGTTATACACACAACCTCTATTATGGTGGCACGTGATAGACTCACACATTGGCCCGCAGTGTGTAGTCAGACATACACAGCTATACGAATCGGCACTCTCCAGATATTTGCATGTTCCAAGGTTGCAGGGATTTTTGCAAGGGCGATTAATTTGCATCGGCCGAAACATAATGTAAGCAGTCTTCAGAGTTCTTACTGTTGGTTGATTACCTATTTCCAGCTCTCCGAATCTGTAACTATATATGTTTCTGCATGAGAGTGACCTGCTGCTGACGTACTCGTTGGTTGTATATATTCCGGTCAAATACATGTTTTGACAAACCTTAAACCACCATCCCCCTTTTTTGTGGTCCATACAATATGTCCGAAACGGTAGTTTGTCACGCGTCGCGAAAATTGCATCCCGGTGATACTCTAAGTCAGCCATATATATATATAATACGGCCACCTGCATTGTCAAAGGTTTTGCCAAACCGCAGCCTGTATCTATCCGTTTCGTTCTCAAGTCTAAAGTAGTCAGCCATAATGTAACCACTAGTTCCGTTAGAGAGGGTTCCTTCAAACCGAAACTTAGCCTTGCCATCCTTTTTTGGCAGCTTTTTACCAGTTGATATACGTTTTCATTGCCTAACCAGAATTCCTTATTTTCGCCCTGTTCTCCAAACCCGTTTTTGTACTCGGCCCATGTGAGGTCAAAGGCAACCGAACCGTCAAACCTATGCACATAAATAATCCATCCCCCGCCGTCAGATGTTTGGTCGCATGTTACCTTCAGTTTCGAAAAGGATGTTGAATCAGAATATATATATTCCCCATGCGTCGCTGTCGATAGACGGTAGCATTTCAAATCGATGCAGTCTTTCGGTTTACAGTTTTGGCCAAGCACCGTGTACAAGGATAACACTACGACCAAGAATACGCTGAATTCATCGCAACAATTAACCATATCTGCAGCAGCGGAATCATACTTTGTTGCATCACATATTTTTGTTACGCGTCGTACGTATATAAAACTGTGATGTGCGTTGTTTTGCGTTCCTATAAAGAACAGCGACGTTACGCGTTTCCTGTTAAAGAGACGCTGTATTGGATTTGGTTACAATCACGGTCAGTAGGTGAAGTGTCTGGGTCCACACTATAAGGCGGACCGAGCGGACCACACTTTCAGATATATGCCGCCAATCGATACGCTCCATGTTTACGTGCTTTGTTATGGTTGCCGTATTTAGAGTGTTCTTGTGATGTTGAGATGCTTTTATATTATAATATACGTGCAATAAGAAGACATTGGTGTTTAAAAAAATTCAGTACGATTAATAAGATAACAATAATTTGGTTTGGTGTTTTTATTTTCACCACACCCCTACACAGTCAAATACGTAAGTGAGCAGTATTTTCTTAATAATACTAGGGAGACCACAACAATGACATCTGCTATATTAATGACACTGAATAAATACTATATATATATATATTATTACAAACATTTGTAAAGCGCCGTTTCTCCGGTACCAGTCTGTTCATATGCGGGTACACACATTACAATTAAACGTTCATTAAAAAATGGATATCATGGTACATTTTTAATAATAATAATAAATAAATATAAATCAATTAATAAAAAAGAAGAAGTTAGAAATATATGTATATACATACACACACATATATATATATATATATATATATATATATATATATATATATATATATATATATGAGATACAATAAATTCAACATATGTATATATATATATATATATATATATATATTTCTAACTTTGTTTTATATTAATTTATATATAATATATAATATAACACATATAATATATATATACATATATATATATATATATATATATATATATATATATATATATATATGTGTGTGTGTGTGTGTGTGTGTATACGAAGTAATTAAAATATTATTTCTAAGATATTAAGTCAATTGCGTAAATATAAGTAGATAAGTTTAATTTAAAAAGTGAAACATTATATTTATTATACAATAACATAATAATACGTATATTAATAAATAATAATAACAAATTAGTTATACAAATAATACTAATAATATTAATGATTCATAAAATACATTATCATGAGAGTGTCACACAGAACCGTTCCTCATTGGAAGTATGCTAATTTAGATAAATGTTTTTTGAGGAGAGTCTTGAATTTTACTAAGGTGTCTGACTGGCGAATGTTTTCAAGCAAACTGTTCAAAATGCTGGTCCAGACACCGAGAAAGCCCGCCTGTCGTAGTCCTCCAGATTGTAGCGCGGAACCACGAGCAGACCCGAGGTTATGGTTCGGCGAGTATGGCATTACAAGATCTTGAATGTATTTGGGTGCAAGCTCGTGCAAAGCAGAAAACACAAGTACTTGTAACTTATACTGTACATGCCAGCGAACCGTAAGCCAGTACAACTTAATCAGTACCGGAATAATATTATGCTGGTGTACTCACTGCCTTGCGATCAGTTTCGCTGCTGAATTTTGCACCATCTGCAATTTCGTCAGGTGTTGCAAGTTTGCGGACGATACAAAAGTGTTTAAAGACCTTTAAAGTGATGCAGATCGACAGAAAATACAAGACAATCGGAATAAGATGACCGAATGCTTTGAGAAGTGGCAAATGCTGTTTAATTTTGGGAAATGTAAGTGCCTCCACACAGGACATGGGAATGAAGAAGCACAATATACAAGCTGTTGTAGTGTAGTAAATACTACCGCAAAGGAAAATGACTTAACTATTAGTACTGATATGAAGGCATTACAGCAGTGTGGAATTGCAGCAGCAAAGGGAAACCAAAGTCTTGGATTAATTACGCGAAATAGAGTGTACAAGGAAAAAAAGAACGAATAATACCGCTGTACAAAACAATAGTTAGGTCTCATTTATAATATTGCATACAAGCATGGAGGCCATATCGCAAGAAGGATATTGATATGCTACAAAGGAAAGCAACCAAAATGATGCCAAAACTCAGGAATATTAGTTATGAAATGCGTCTAAAAGAATGTTATTTAACAACACTAGAAACCAGGAGATTGAGAGGATATAAGATTGAAGTGTTTAAAATATTTAATGGGTATGAAAATATTGAAGAAAACAATTTCTCGGTTAAGGAAGGAGTTAATTGGAGTTACAATAGCAAAGAAGCAGTGTAGACTAGATATTAGAAAATTCTCATTTTCACAAAGAACGGTAAATGAATGGAACATATTAGCAGCTGATTGCGTAAGTGCTAGTAGTGTTGTTTAAAAATAAAATCGACATATACATAAGAAGGGTAGGGTAACTTTAGATAGATAGGTTGGACTCTCGGTAAACCAAAGAGGGCTTCCTTGCCCACCTGCTATCTACAGTTGATTATGTATGTGGCAATCTTGTTAAACACCTGGTTGCCGTAATCCAGCCGCGATATCACGACGCTGGCTGGCAATACAGGCATGGTATCGTGATGATTTACGTTTTGAATTCGATCTGTTGATCGCGAGATGTTACAACTGCTTCGCCGACTTCGACTTGCTTCCATGAGCTATTCCACTTATGGTGGGCTGTGGTTTGTCATTAGCTGAACCATTGCTGACTTTCTTATTGAGTTCCAAATCTGGTTTGTACGGGCTGAATGTGATGATGCATGTCTTTCCGTGACTATCTTTTCCTGTGTGTTTGTTCGCACACTTTGGGTATAGACAAACGGCATATTCCCAGTCTATCAGAGCGCTTATCGTCCACCTAACTGCGCCGAGACCGCACTTCTGCGTATCCGTGACGACGTGGCGCAGTCGGCTGATGTACGTCGATGTACTCCTCGTGCTGCTGAACCTTTCTGCGGCTTTCGACACACTTGATCACGCCATAATGTTGCAACTTTTGCAGAGCTATGGCATATGTGCTGCAGCACAAGCCTCGATCTCGTTTCGGTTAACCGATTGTCGGTCGGCTGCATAACCGATAAGAGAGTATGCTGACTTCGCCGGATTTTGAATATTATCTATATGGGGCTAAACAATGCTGCCACCTCACGGATGTTGGTTAATCCTGCCGTAATTTCTATTTTGTAAACAACTGCAAATTTGTATTTCTATTTATTTTTGTGTTAGTACAAGTTTAATTTTTAATAGTTTTTATAATAAAGCATTTTCTGATAAAACAAGTATCGTTATTTAATTTGTTATTTCAAATTCGGCCTGAGAACCAATCAACGTCTCAACACTAATCTGGGGTAAGACCGCCCTGGCGGTTACAACTGCAGCCCATTAATTCCCCAAGCAGAGTTGAGGGGCTTAAAAGTGATGCCACCTCACGAAGCCTGGGTAACCGAGGCTAGCCTGGATCGAGTCATAATATTTTGTTATGTACGGCTGAACGTATGTGGTCTGCTGTTTTCTGTAATTTCTCGTCGTTTCGTCATCAGAGCTCGTGTTGGTGATGATATCCTCGATTTCTGTGGCTTGTTAATTGCCTTAGCTACTCTGCCTTGCCTTAGCTATGTCTGTGATGGTTTCGCTCATTGCGTCGATATCGTCTAGTTCTTGCAGTGTCTCGAATCGTTTTCTGTATTCATGTTTGAATTCGATCTTCTTTGATCCTATTCGTATAGCATTTACCCTTCGTGTCCTGGTGATCATCATTTCTTTCCTTTACACCTCTACTTCCAATTTGATGTTGCACATAGCCAGTCTGTGGTCACTTCCAATGTTGACTTGGTTGATGACTGTTACGTCTGTGACGATGTCTGACCTGTTCGTTTGTTTGTTAGGATGTAGTCAATTTCAGTCTTCGTTACATCCTTTTCCATGCTTTCTTTTGGAACATGGTATTCATGATTTTGTACTTTTTTGACGTTGCCCATTCTGACAAGGTGTCGTCTCTTTCGTTTACCCGTTGCCGTTTCCATAGGGATTTTGTTTTCCTATTTGAGCATTGAAGTCTCCCATCAATATCGTACAGTGGTTTGGTTTCCCTAAAGTCTCATCGACGTCGTTGTAGAGGCTATTTATGTCTTCTTCTGAGTACGATGTTGTTGATGCATATACTTACACTATCTTTAGTTTGTAGCGCCCAGAACAAGTTCTGCTACTCTGTGGCTGATACTGTTTACCCTCACTATATGGTCTTTCCATTTCTTGTTTATGAGAAAGCCTTCTCCTGCTTGACCGTTGTCTGCCTTAGAATGGTGTAGTAGGTGGCCACTTTGTAAGCTAGTGAAACATTTCTCTGGTCTTCTCACTTCGGAGATCCCGATTACATCCCATACCAACCTTGTTTCCCTAAGTTCTTCTTCGATTTCTTATATGTGTTTGTCTCTTTGTAGAGTTCTGACGTTGTAAGTCGCTATCTGTATTCTACTTCCGCTCTTTCGGCGGCTCCTTTTGACCCAGATATTCTTAGAACTCCCTGCCGGTCCCATTTGACCAAATCCACCTCCTTGGTCGTGGCCTCTTTCGGTGTTGCTGGGGACTGGGGGCCATCGCTATGTAGTGCTTTGCATGCTGGTGTTGTTGGCCTGCCCTTCCACGCTGGCCAGTGCGGGTTGGACACGGTGGCTGTATCAGTACCAAACCACCGACTTCGAACCACGGTCCCTCTAGTCGGGAGTACGACACTCTAGCCACTCGGCCACCGCGCCCTATTTCGTCAAAGCAGGGCTCGTCCGATAGTCGTGCCCTGGTGTGTCGAGGGAGGGGACGAGAGTTTTGCATGCTCCGGTTGTAAGGTTTGTTCTTTTTTTGGCAATATGAAATAGATACAATGAAGATGGTGATATGCCGGAGAAAAGGTTAATTCGCTGTGAAATACCAAACATGTCTCCCATAAGTATGACTGATTATCTACGAATAATTGTGACTCTGGCATTGTGCGAATGCTTTGCTAAGACTAACTAACACATATATCGATAGCTATTCCCAAAATATCTTAACCCTAATCCAATGTCCAGCACCTTCCCCTCAGTACCATAGGCTTAATACCTCAATCCCTATGCCAGTTCCGACGCTAATTCACTGTGGCAGTTAACAAAGACGGGTTCATATGTTTTTATTGCATCACCTGACACATTATCAACATTAATGTGTAACCGTAACGAGTATTACATCAGTCAACACTCCTGGATTTCATACAAGTTAATTGTTTCGCATAAACCGTGAAAGTCCACAGCAGGAATCAGAACAGGTAGGAAAAGAAGAAACCTGATTCTTGTTCAGCTAATAAACTTGATTCTTGTTTAGGTAATAAACTTGATTCTTGTTCAGCAAATAACAGTTTCTGACGTTCCTCCTCGTCCTTCTTCCGGGCACGTCTTTTCTTTACAATGATAATGCAGATGATAATTGCGACTATGAGAGGTACCAGGAGAAGAATGATTATAGAGATGACGTTTGGAAATGTTCCTCTTGTTGTAGTTGTTTCTGTTGTTTCTGTTGTTTCTGTTGTTTCTGTTGTTTCTGTTGTTTCTGTTGTTTCTGTTGCTTTTATTGTTGATGTAGTAGTAGTAGTGGTTGTTGTTGTTGTTGTTGTTTTTGTTATTGTTGTTGTTGTTGTTGTTGTTGTTGCTACAGTACCGTTGCAATCTGTACCCGTTAAGTTACCAACACACACGCACGAAAATGTTCTCGTCTTGTAGTTATACACACAACCTCTATTATTGTGGCACGTGATAGACTCACACATTGGCCCGCTGTGTGTAGTCAGACATACACAGCTATACGAGTCGGCACTCTCCAGATATTTGCATGTTCCAAGGTTGCAGGGATTTTTGCAAGGGCGATTAATTTGCATCGGCCGAAACTTAATGTAAGCAGTCTTCAGAGTTCTTACTGTTGGTTGATCACCTATTTCCAGCTCTCCGAATCTGTAACTATATATGTTTCTGCATGAGAGTGACCTGCTGCTGATGTACTCGTTGGTTGTATATATTCCGGTCAAATACATGTTTTGACAAACCTTAAACCACCATCCCCCTTTTTTGTGGTCCATACAATATGTCCGAAACGGTAGT
>OZ024856.1:25515138-25517638 GCA_964017155.1 Oasisia sp. SBJ-2009
GAGGCAACCTTGGTTTATTGTAAACAAACACCTCATTAATACCTCTCGTTTGGGATATTTATGACAGTGGGCATACATCTCGTAGGCAATTACCACCTTTTTTAAAACATCAGCTGACAGCTAAGTAACTAATAATCTAAATAGATCGATGATAGTCCTAACCTGAGTGACGCAGGCTTTAACCTGTAAACATGTTTTTCACATGCATCTTTCCATCTGTAATGTGTTCTGGTCATGACACTTTTCAAACATACATGAAATTCTTGAATTAAATCAGAGTTATATTGGCATATGGTTAAATAAAGATGACACATCGATTAATGATATTGCCGTAAGATATCGTGTATACTGAGCGATAATAGGGTACTTATCATATATGGCGTTGAACTCGTCTCAAACGTATAACTAATGTCAACAGTGGGTCAAATAGGTCTCCACTGTACATCTGCTACACCATTCGACGACATGAAGCACCTAAGATGTGGTGATAGATGGATCCAAATACCGTATTTCTTAAATACATAAATAATAGGCTTTGACAGACGACATCATTAAAAATGGCGCGAATTGTTATGTTGTTGAAGGCGACAGATAATATTTTTGATATCGCTATCCACCAACCTATCTAAAATGTCAACAAAGTTGCTCTAGGTGACGTAGTGTTTGAGATATGGTGATATTTGTATTGACAACCGCCATCTTCATAAGTGGCGGAAATAAATTAAGGAGCAAGTATTGCTTTTCATGACGTATTTATAGGCAAACTGTTTCAAAGTGCTGATATATTGAATTTGGCAGCCATTCTGAAAAATGGCCGTCGCCAAGTTATGCCCAGTTTTTGAAAATTCCACCTAGTAGAATGTTTAAGCCATATATATATATATATATATTGTTCACATCAACAGTCAAACTCTGTTAAGTACAAAATGTCTACGGCTCTATAGGGCAGACCGTGCACTATATGTTCGACTACCGGGAAGTTGTCTGTGTTTCCCAATGGCCGAGTGTCTACATCTGTATGGCGCTGCAGCTAAATCGATTCTCTGATTACCATTGCATTATTTATCGAGACTAAATCAACCTGGCCAGGCTGAGCAAAACTGGGTTAATTAATCGATATTGCATTTTTGAAAGACTACACAATAACGCGTTTGACACATGCACGTGTGTATTCAACAACGTTAAGGGTCACAACGACATGTAGAAGACAGACAGACAGACAGACAGACAGACAGACAGACAGACAGACAGACAGACAGACAGACAGACAGACAGACAGACAGACAGACATACAGACATACATACAGACAGACAGAGAGACAGACCAAACCAGACAGACAGACAGATTCATTCAAAGAGGTTGAGAGGAAAAGCGAGCGCTGTATAGACTTCATATCGCTGGAATATAAATAAATTGGCTCATTCTTATATGTTCGAAACAATTACATTTAGATATATTGTTCCAATGCGAAAATGTTTTAAATTAAATTCGCATGCATTATTCGCTTTATTCATACTAGTGATTTTGACGAGCCCCGTTTAACTAAAATACGCTACCCTCTGCTAACTAAACTTAATTGGGACACTTAACATAACGAAACGTATTCTGAACCACTCCTAAGATAATCAATAAATCAACAACGCCGTCCACAAGCCGAACTTGACAACGGTAAATACACGGACACTTCCCGATAATAGAAACGAATCATACAGTGTATCGATCACGTTTGTGTTTTCATTGTTTAGGCACACAGAACACAGAACAGACGTGGTAGAGTCCGCACAGTGCTATGATCGTGGAACAACTTCGCAAAAAGAACGACTCCATTGTCTTACGGCAATACCAACGCAACGATGTGGTAACGAAGACACAGTGAATCATAAGAAACAACTCGTCTGATCACGAATAAGGTATGCTATGGGTCTCTAAATGTCTAGAATGTATGTGAATATCATGAAGTATGTCAGCTATATATAGACTACACCATGGACTTAGCGCTGCTCTGGCACAGTGGTCACGGTAGTGTAACATGTAAAGCTCACTTCTAAAGTGCAGTGTTCGGCGTCTACGACCGGACATGTTTTACTCTTGATCGGAGGTGTAAAGGACGGTTCGTTCATTACACCTGGTGTAAAGAACGGTTCGTTTATTACACCTGGTGTAAAGAACGGTTCGTTCATTACACCTGGTGTAAAGAACGGTTCGTTCATTACACCTGGTGTAAAGAACGGTTCGTTCATTACACCTGGTGTAAAGAACGGTTCGTTTATTACACCTGGTGTAAAGAACGGTTCGTTCATTACACCTGGTGTAAAGAACGGTTCGTTTATTACACCTGGTGTAAAGGACGGTTCGTTCATTACACCTGGTGTAAAGAACGGTTCGTTTATTACACCTGGTGTAAAGAACGGTTCGTTTATTACACCTGGTATAAAGGACGGTACGTTCGTTACACCTGGAGTGAAGGACGGTTCGTTTATTACACCTGGTATAAATGAC